>CM062819.1:251720415-252227915 GCA_031772625.1 Pinus tabuliformis
ATATGGATGGATTCCTTTGTTTGGTTGCTAATATTCCAAACATACATATGATTTTTTTTTAATTAACTTTTCCTCTAGAAGAATGTAGGAAGAGTGAAGAATGGATTTAAATATAGAGGCTACGATGGTGGAATATCATCCTAAGAAATTGGTATCATATGCAAATTGAGCATGATTCATGGTCTCGATTCCTTGAGCAAGGTGAATACCCAGGAGTTGACCAATAATTATTTCAAATTAAAACTTATGGCTTATATTATCTCCCATATATATAAGGTGGGCGAGATGGCACATCCTTGAGAGAGGCCTATAGAGGCTCTAAAGAATCCAACCAATATTCTCTTGACCAATGGCTATATCTAAGGACTATTTCTTCTTTTGGATCATTTTCTTCCTTTGCTAAGATACATGGTTCAACATATTGTAATGGTTTCATACCATCTAATTTTTCTCCTCCCTAGTGAAAATCCTTTGAGGGATAGTACTAGGTTAACTATAGGGTTGAATCTACTACCCTAGGGAGACATTGAAGACACTTTAGAGGAAGGGTGGACTTGAAAAACTTCTGTATGAGGGGAGAGAGGAGGTTTTTTATGGTTTTGGGAAGGGCGAGGAGGTGTTGACGGTGCTTAAATCCACCAATAGGGAAGGGGGCCTCTCCAATGCGAAGTCCCAATTAGATCCCACATTGTTTGGAGTAGGAGCCCCAACCAGAGTATAGTAAGTTTCCAAAGTGGTGGTTTCAAAGATGTGCCTTGGTTGCGATAAACACATTAAATGATATATACATGGCTTTTGTGACAACAAGTATATGAACTTTGTGAAGTGTCAAATGTAATGCATGAAAGGTTCCATCACATCGAAGGGAACTAAGTGAGCCCCTTAGAAGCAAGTAATAGTACAAACTTACAAGAGACACATGAGAAGAACAAAAGAATAGTTAGTTAACCTGCAAAATAGTTCACAGGATAATAATGATCATAATAACATAAACACCATGCATTCAACCAGATACATACTAAAGCAACCAAATTAGTTCATTAGCATTAGCCTAAGTGAAATAACATATATTGTAAATATATAAAGAACAATCTTACTACGTTTAGGACATATACATGAAGGCATGCCAACTCTGAGATTTTATTATAGAGTGAGAGGTCCAAGCATACAGTTACATTGATAAGGCTCTAGCCCCAATAGTGGAACATGAAGCCAACACAATCTTCTTCAAAGAATGTTATTCCTCTTATGATAAGTTAAAGAATCCAAGGCTCCAAATCAAAGCTTCCGAGCCTTCAGTTCCAAGCCTTTTCTTGAGTTATGAGGGTTTATTTATACCAAATGAGATGACCCTTCATCTCCCTTTGTGACCTTTGAGATACCCTCATGACTCTTTGACTTCTTTTGTCTTTTCCTAACTAATGACTCTTCATATTCCACAACTAACTCTTGGACTTCCACTTACATATTTTATTTCAAATACAATAATACTCATATAGGAAAAAATGGGTAGAGCCTAATAATAAAAGCTTAATAGGACAAACTAGACTCAACAACTTCAACAACTTCAACTTGAAATTTTGTGGTTACATATTGATGCCAAGCTTTGTACTATGCGATGGTCTCCTCCAACTTTGCTAAAGGTTAGGCTGAAAGTGGACTCTAGCTTCCATTGCATCTGGGTAGATGGTTTTGGAGCTAATTTTCACTTCTTTCTGCAATGAAAACAACTTCATTTTGATCTTAGCAGGACCACCTATGAACTTTTGCATGTTATGTATGTTAACCACCAAGTCTTATTTGGTAGTGATATGCTTTAGTTGATTCAAGTACTCCTCGATCTCTTGTCTGATCATGTTTTTTCCCTTTGTTTCTACAAATGACCCTACTGAGAGGATCTTGTGTGCCTGAACCAAGGAATACAAGTTGTCATATAATCATGCATAAGCAGCTAAAATGTTGGCAAAGAAGGTGATGAGTTGTTTATTTCTTTGTATAAGCACTATGATCTCAATCTTTTCCAACTCTGTTGAGTTAGCTTATGTTTGAAGGGAAGTAACTTGTCATAAAAAGTTGTGCAACTACTGATGACAAGACTCAGTTAATACATAACAAAAGTGATGCATGAAAGAAATAAGTGATTACAACATTAAACAATCAAGAGGAACACATGACAACCGTGAGAGATAATCTCTTCTTGAAAAAAGGTAGGCTCTAAAATCGAATCATAGGAAATTATTTGGAAGGGGGTTGTAGTAGCTACAACACTTGGTGACACAGTGGTAGAACTCCAACTTCTCTTTATGGGTCTAATTCTATAAACCAAGTCTAACTCTTTAAGAACTATTTTTCATTCCATCGATCACCATAACTTTCTTACTTAGCTTGATTTAAAGGTATAGTTTCTTTCATTCTTTTCATTGGAAACATACTAACAAAAGGAAACCAAACTTTGGTTGTTTCGATTGGGAATAAGGAGTATATAAATATGCAAGTGAAAAGGATTATCAAAGTCTTAGTTTTCATCTCTTGTATTGTTGTGTTTCTAGTAGGCCTGGATAGTACCCCGATAGAGTCACTACAGGAACAAAAGTATTATTTCACTACCAGCGAGCCTGAATAGTACCCCGACAAATTTTATTTCTTCACGTCTCTGTGTCGGAATTTTATTTCTTCACCTATAAATCAGGAAGAAGGATATTGAATTATTGAGAGAAAAAGAGGTTTCCCCTTCAGAGAAGGATATATATACACCTCTAAAATACAGTTCACTTGTTTAATTTTCCCCCTTTCCTTCCTCTACTTGACCAAGTATACAACTTAACCGATCAAGCATAAAATCTAATTGAAGAAGAAGATCCTATTTATAGATTTGAGCATCGCAAATCCATGAAGGTTTTCTTCGAGAGAGAACATATTTTTTGTCTAAGCATCATATAATAAAAGATACAAGGCCCATGCAAATAAGGCGGATGAACAGTTAACCAAGCATTAATATTTACAAAATGTCCTTTCAAACTTTTCCTTGTTTATTCTTAACCAAACATGACCTTAACACAAGGCTTATTATGAAGAAGGAAAATAAAATCGAGAAATGAAAGTCGAAACAAAAAACAGTAAAAAAAAACAAAACTAATTAAACTAAGCCTACTCCTAAGCTAACAGAAGACATAAGTCTTAAGTAAAGTGAAATTTCCAATGAAACTAATGAAGCATCTCCTAACCTAGACTGGCGAGGGGATTAGAAATGATAAAGGTTATCAAGAAAAACATAAGACAAGAAAGATAAATCATGACATGTTCCAAAATTTGAAGACACAAAACACGAGAAGAGAAGTAAGATAAAAATTCATGCACTAAAAACACTCTATTGACATAACATAATGTTCATACACATCATGACAGACTCTCATACCAAAGCCTCCTCCATTCGAACTTTTAATCTTAGCAAACATGAAGAAAGATAAGAACTTGTTCTTAGAAAAAGGGCTTGCTAAGTAGGATTCCTCCAACCATTCAACAATGGAATCAAGATAAACAAGTGAACGATCTTGAGACTGAGAGACCAATTTATTTACAAAATTGGTAATTGACTTATGAGGGTTCTTCCGAGGAAGAGTGTCCACTTGATCATGCTTGGAATGACCATCAAGATTGCGATATCTCGAAATAACCATTACTTTAGGCTGAAGTATCTCGACAACTTGACATGGTTCCAAAGTATTTGAAGTTATATCATCGAAAACGAGTGGCTTTCAATAATCGATAGTTATAGAATAATTATTGGATTAATCAATGAATATATTAAGACAACCATGATCAAAGTTTGATTTTTCATTCAAGGGAAGGGAATCATCATTCTCCGATGAATCATACAGAGGGGTTGACTAAAAACACAAAGTTACATTCTCTGCTTCTTTTCTTTCAAAAGACGAGGAATGAGATACATTGTAAAGAATGGATTCTTCCTTTCTTTCGATCTGAAATCAACAATCCACCATTCTTGACTGCAATAAGATTCAATACCATTAAAACTGTATCATTGAAATATGTGACAGGTGCGCTGGAATTAGTGGAAATGTTAGGACAATGGGTGAAAGGGTAAGAAATGGAAAGATAAGGTGAAATATCACCTTTCAGTACAAATTATTGTTCATAATTAGAATCCCACACATAGTCATTATGAAAGATATTGCAAATTTCCTTGTCTTCACTAACTCCATCTTAGAATTGATCCTCTTGAGAATCAAAAGAAACCATTGTAACAGGTTGATGTGACAACTCAAAATCAAGAGGATCAGAGGAAATAAGCGATGGAGAATGAGAAGAAACATTGTCACTGATTAAATCAAATTCAAAATTTAAAGTTTAGTTCAAATCTTGAATATAAGGGGAGAAAGAAGATGGTGTTGGATCATGAAATTGATTATCAGATTCTCCACCCTCGACTTGGGTGTATGGAGTTGTTTGATTTGTTGAAGAATCACAAGAAGATGAAAAGTGAGAGGGAACAACAGTTTATCCTTTTGAATATTTGAGACCTCCATAGCCAAGAAATGTTGGGAGAATTTCAAAGGATTCAAATTATGATGGATTCAAAGAAATTTGAACAAGATACTCAAATTTCTCTTTCATAAAATTCTAGTCTATGTCATCCTTAGAAAACTCATAACAAAAGTGAATGAATAGATCATGAAAATCTTCAACAGATCCATCAGGTTCCTTTCTGAGATGAATAATTTTCTTATAAACACTTTCGTAATCATACCCATCAAAGGCTTAATGGAGCTTCTTGACAAGATGTTTGAAGGAATGAATAGAGGTAATCGACAATGTATAACACTGTTGTTTAACACACGCTTTGAATGTAAGAACAAACAACCTACAAGTCGTATCCTCAAAATTAATTTCATGAGAAGTGAAAATTTCAAGAAAGTGGAGGGTGTGCTCAAGAATGTTTGTTCCACCCTTGCCATCAAATTTTAAATCCAACAAGTCATTAATTATCCCCAGAGGAACTTTCAGATTTGTGACTCTAGAAAAAACGTTGGGTTTAATATTTGGGAAGAAGCCATTTAAGATAAGAAATGCTCAAACATACTTCATAGGCTCAACTTCTCAATCTCACCTCCTTCTAGCACCAAAACCTATTGACAGTGATGGAAGCTGCCAAGGGAAGGGATATCCCCGATGTGAAGTCCCAGATATACCCCACACCGTTTGGATTAGGAGCCCCAACCAGAATATGTCTGGTTTCCAAAGTGGTTGTTTCAAAGATGTGACTTAGCTGCGATAAACACATAGAATGATATATACATGGCTTTCGTGATAGCAAGTGTATGAACTTTGTGGAGTATCTTGGTGCGCAGGGCAGAAAGGGTCTGTAACTAAATGCTAAAGCTAATAAACACTGTTTTGGATTGAATCTATTGCATCTGCACCTTGTTCATTATTTCTGTTAAGTTCATGCATCCCCACTTAATGATCTGATTTATATGACTTAATTCTTTATTTCTGTGCGGAAAGGATATACATGTAATGTTTATTCATAATAAGTCTAATTAACCTCCTTCGTGGAGTGAGGAAAGACATAAGAAAGAGTTGTTTTATTTTACTATTCAAAAAAGGTAGATCTGCGCGAAGACAAATTTAAGGTATAAAGGCCACAGAATACCAAGTTTATTGCATGAAAGTAGTAAACATGTCTCTTTTATGCCTGTTAAGTATAATCAAACACTTTCGCGAAGGTCTGAAGGTCATCTCGATAGGGTTACAAGAGTTTACAATTAGAAGGAATAGATCTACGTGAAGGTAGATCTAAGTTGTAGATCTTCAATAAGACCATCACACAGGCCACTCAATGCAGAAACCTGGTTCTAACATCCCTCAATATTGCTTTGGGTGAGACTGTAGCATGTGCTATGCAGGTTGTTCCTGAAAGGGCCAGCAGTTAGGGTTTGTTGGTTGGTGCGAATAACTCTGAACCTGAGTCAGGCACGCTAAAGCCAACACATTCCATATGAATATGGGGGCACGATGGAATCAAGCCACCAAACTCTTGCTTGTAAAGAAAGTGCTCTTCCATTAAGCTAGCACCCTTTACAGAATTAGACTTTAAAAAATTATACCTTGAAACTTTATAAATTGTAAATTCTACAACTTTCAAAGAATTATAAAACTTAGATTCATTACTTGCTTATTAAAAAACTGAAATAATAAAATAAATGAAAACAGAAAAAGAATATCTCTAATTTCTAACTGAACGGAAGGAAATATGAATAGGTATAGTCATACGTCAAATGTAACCATGCAAGCATTTTTTTCTTGTATGTATGTACAAATCAAACATCAGTGACAAAAATACAATTATAATTAAACCAACTGAACTAAATCTCAATGAAAAATGTATATTTATTGCTAATATATTTATAGGAAGCAACTTATTTAATATCACCTTCTCTTGAAATCTCCCTTCCAGCCGAATTTCATTTGGATCATATAAATCATGATGGATTTCCATTAATGATTGGAAGATGTTTAAAAGAGAATATAACAGACCATACTATGGAAATGGATTTTTAGATACAATGGTCTGCAAAAATTTGTTAGTCTTATGTACATATGTTAAATTGTTAACAATATCTTGTGTAGGAAAACTTTCCAAACGTCCTTCAAATTGGTCAATGAAAAATGGATGCAAATCTGATAGATTCAATGGAAGATCATTAATTAATTTATATTGTCGGTCATATTGTGAAAATACACTCTCTTGTTGGCACTTCTTTTGAGAAGAAAGAAGCAATTGATAAGAAATGAACATCAATTGAAATTGGAAGAACTCTTGATGTTTATGATTATGATTTGAAACTTCATTTTCCCATTCAGACAATGCATTAATTGAGTGTTCAATAGTAAACTTCTCAATATGTGAGCGTAAGAAATCTAAAAATTGAAAAATGAAAACAAAAGTAACTCTGAAATCAAACAAAATAGATTAATGAACCACAATGAAATAAACTCATAGTTTACGTTATTGTTAAAATTAATGTTACATCACAATTGGGACTATTTTAAAACTATTTCCTTTTCACAAGAATTGGTCATAATAATGGAATTAGAATGATTGCCAATACCAATTTGTGAATTAGAGAGAGGGTCAGGATTATGAATAGGAGTGAGAATTTGATCATCATATAAATCATAGATTGGAATGGGTTCTTGAATGTTGAAATCGTGAGTATGATTAATTTTTTGAAAATAAGAACTAGTTGAAACAATTTTTGAATTAAAGTGTTCTTCATTTTCACATGTGATTTGACTTTGATCATGAGGATTCAATTGAGAATAAGGCAAATCAACATCCTCAATGTCACAGTAATTATCATAAATAACTTCACAACACTCTCTAGAATTCCTTTCAATCTCATCTGATGTATCAAAACAAGAAAGAATATGAAGCACGAGTTCATTAATTCCAGAATAATGATCAATGAATGATTCTCTATCTTGATAAAAACTAATTGACAATTCATTTATATCAAGCTCTTTGTTGTTTGAAATAACATTAAGGAAAAGAGGGGATAAATTTCTATTAGCAAAAATATCAGGATAAAGGTGAAAATGAGAATCAAAAGCAACGAATTTAAAAATATCTCCATTTGCATATTCTTGTAAATTCTTTCCATTGCAAATTTCAGATTCTGTATCATTTACTTGTTTATTTTTGTTTTCTTGAAGAATGTTCTCTAGCTGCCTTGAATTTTGTATTTGATCAACATGATCAAATTCAAAACTTTGTACAGCAGGTCACATATTATTAGAAATTTCATTTTTTTCTTGTACTTGCTAATTTCTAATCTGATTTTCTGAATTATAGTGATTTTATGATTTCAAGGCAACACTTTCTCCAAGATTTTTGCTCATATCTTCTTCCATTTGATTATCAAATTCTTGCAAGCTTTGTGATAATTGTTCATCAACATTATTATCATTAACACTGTAAGAGGTATGTACTAGACTTAAGAATTTATCATACATGAGTAAGGCCACTTCATCATGGTCAATATGCACCTCTAAATCAGAGTTTTTGATAATATTTCTAGAAGTTGAAGGAGAGTCATCAAAACATGCAATTTTTTCCTAATGATTTGGAATGGGAGGAAGAGAACAAATATACTCAAACCAACTAACCAGTTCAATTCTTGAAGGTTTATCTTAAGCTTGAATCTCAATAAAATTAATTGAAATTTAACGGTAAAATCTAAAAGAGATTCATTTTCAAATTTTCGTAAATCTTCGAATTCATCACATACATGTTCATAATCATAACCGTCAAATTTATAAAGAAATATTGTGATAAATTGATCCCAACTGTGAATAGAGGAAATTGGAAGAGATTGACACTAGCTTCTAGCTTTTCATAAGAATGTAAGAGTAAAAATTCTGCATAAAATGCCTTCATCAATATCATGAAAAGTAGAATTTGAAATTTTTTGAATGAATTGTAAAGCATGATTAAATTCAGAAAAAAATTTCCTACCATTAAACTTTACCTTTGAAAAGTGTCTTACTATTTCTGGTGGAGTATTGGCAAATGCACGTCTAGAGATACAACTCCAAATTGGAAGTTAAAGAGGACCCATTGTGATTAACTAAAATTTTAGAATACAAAAACTCGAAAAAACAACAAGTCTGTAGGCCTTCTTTCTAGCGCCAAAAAATGTTGAAGGCTCGAAAATCTCTGCCTACAACATTATAAGGGAGACCACTCGGTCGGGAACTTAGAGCAACTCCTTTTCTGTTGAAATGGTGGTTATGACTGGTTAAACTAGGTCTAGTTACCTTCTCTCTATTTCCACTGCTTAAAATATGATTGTCACCTACCAATAGAGAAGAGACATCACATCATCGCTCTTGTTGATCAGGCAAGAAAATGATCTTTAAGATGATATGGGGCTCAACCAAGCCACAACTGAATTTTTCCTCTTTAATAAGAGGACTTCTAAGAATGTAGAATTAAATCTAAATGTGAATTAATCCTAGAATGCAAGCAAAAATGAAAAATATCCTAAGACTATCTCGATTAGGAAGATGTAGATCTAACCTAACCGAGAGCAAAGTATTTAAATGATTGAGATTTAAATATGTCTAGCTTATAATGAATATCAAGCTAACGAAGAAGTTCAATTAACTGATGTTATGAATACCAAAACACATTCTGCTCAGATATTTACTAAATGAGATAATTAATCAACAACATTTAGGAAGTAGTTCAAAAAATGACGATGATCGTTAAATCACTAACTCGAATGATTAAACAATAACATGAGAAAATAGTTCACAAAATATTATTGTTTGTTAAATCAGAATTAGAACATTGATTTCTGAGTAAATAGTTACTTAGAAATCAAAGTTCAGCACATAAGAGCAGAGATAAATAAAAACAAACTATTGAGGTAAATTACTCACATCAACAATAGTGCACAAATATGAATGAAAATGGCACATTTATGCTATTATAAAATGAAACCAGTATTAAAATAATAGTATTTTAAATACCAATTTATTGAAACCATTTCTCTGGCTCTCGTCTCCAACAACCCTTTACACTTCCTGAACTTTTGTTGTTAAAGCAAAGAGGTGCAATAGTGCAAGCTCTCCTCTCCATACATAGTTGAGAATGCAAAAGAAAAATCCCAATAATATTCAGATCTTAGGTTGATCATCTTGCTACCTACATCCTCAAATCCCTATTACAATAGTGCTTTAAGCATTACAAAATTGTGGAAGAGAGAAGCCTCTCACCATGCTTGAACTTCTACAAACCACTATTTATAATTTACAAAATGAATTCCAAATAAGAGTTGTTGAAGAGTAATTATGTTCCAACAAATTTCATTGGTCCAAATTCTTATTCTTCTATTGTTGGAGCAATCTCATTGATTGAAAAATTCTTTTCCCCGTCTCTTCATTTGTTTTCTTGTCAAAACCAATTAAAATTCAATTAAAATACAAATTAAAATCAAAATACCAAATATCTCCAATTAAACTTAATTAATAAATAAATAAAAGGAAATCTGAGATTTTCATTGATCCTTATACAAATATAATTGGTCAAGGAGAACATAGTTGAAAGGACCTGCGTTCAGTATGTTGGGTTGTGTTATATTCTTTCCACGACTAGCCCACGTAGTTAACTGGGGGGTTAGAAGGGGGCCAGAGCCCCCCCTTCGTTGCACCGATTGTGTAGAGGGGGGAGTCACAGGGGGTTTGAGGGTTGCACGTAACCCCACTCTATGGGGTCTGGGGCAGCGCCTCGGAAAATTTTGATTTTGGACCCTATGTTAGGTTGGGCAGACCAACCTATGGTTTTGTGCATGATTTTAGCTCATGGTTTGAGACGCGATGGTTTTCGATCCATGGTTTTGGATGCGATGGTTTTCAGTCCATGGTATTGGATGCTTCGGCATGTATAAATATGTATTGTAGCATTGAAAGGAACATAATGAAAAATCAAGCTCGTAGTCCTGGTTTTGGGATCCACGGGAAGATCTCTATGTATATGTGTTTTATGTGTTATGCTCTCGCATTGTTTATTTTTTGTGTTTTAGAATTCGTATGCAGGTAATTTTTGTATGGGGTTAAAACCTACATTTGGTATGAGAGTTGTTTTGGCTTCAAGGGGAGGCCTTTGTTACTGAGGGGTTTCGCTCAGGCCTGTGGTAGACCCTGTTCAGTGGGAAATCTGCAAGATTGATTCTGGTGGTGAAAGAAGATGGCGAGCAGTGGAAAGATAGAGATCAAGAAATTTAATGGTGAGAGTTTTGAGTTGTGGAAACTCAAGATGGAATATTTCTTGGTGCATAAAGATGAGTGGATCGCAGTAGATCTAGGTACCAAACCAATAGAAGTGTCCGATGAAGAATGGAAGAAGTTGGATAAGAAGGCAAAGAGCATAATACGATTGTGTGTCTCATATTCAGTGTTGTTGAATGTATCAAGGGAAGCTACAGCGAAGGATTTGTGGGACAAGTTAGGGACTTTGTACCAATCTGAGTCTCTGGTGAATAAACGGTTCGTGCGGAAAAAGCTGTATAACCTGAGGATGAAAGATTGAGACTCAGTGACAGAGCATGTGAATTTGTTTAATACTGTGGTAAGCCAGTTAGCATCTGTTGATATTAAAATTTCAGATGAAGATAAGTGCATGAGTTTGTTGTGTTCTCTACGAGATTCGTGGGATAGTGTGGTTATTGCAATAGGTAGCAATGCAACTGCCTTGGAGTTTGATGAAATAGTCTCATCCTTGCGGAAGGAGGAGATGGGACAGAAAAATATGGAGAGCCAAAATGGTGATGCCTTGTCTCTATGAGGATGGTCTCAGAACGCAAACAAAAATAAGTCATCGAGTGGGAGATTTAAATCTAGAGGGAGATCTAAATCTCGAGGAAAACTTGTAAAGGTGGTATGCTCAAAATGCGGAAAGGAAGGGCACTACAAAAGGGACTATAAATATAAAGCTCTTGATAAAGGAAAGGGATCTGATGATGCTCCTCCTACAGAGGAAAAAACCACCTCAGATGAAGGTGGGGATGTGTACTTGGCTTCTTCAAGTACACATGTAGATCATGAGGCATGGTTGATTGACTCAGGTGCATCCTTTCACTTCACTCCCCATAGAGTGGTTTTGCGAGTATGAGAAATACGATTGTGGTGATGTTTTCTTAGGGGATGATAGGAAGGCTAGAATCGTTGGTCACGGAAAAGTAAAGTTGAAGTTGTAAAGTGGAAGGGTTAGAACACTTCAGAGTGTTCTGCACATTCCTGCATTGGACATAAATCTAATTTTTGTAAGTAAGTTGGATGATGGAGATGTAAGAATAGTGTTCAAGAAGGATACCTGCAAGATGGTTTGGGGAGCACTGGTATTGATGCGGGGAGTTTGGATTAGAACTCTATACAAGCTTCAAGGTAGCATTGTTATTGATGGGTGCAATAGTTCTTTGGTTCCTGAAAGTGGAGCAGAAAATCTAATGGTCTCTTGAGAGAAGACCATGTTGTGGCATCAAAGGCTTGGACATATTGGAGAGAAGGGCCTTTGAATACTTCATGGTAAAGGTATGGTAGAAGGCATGAGTAATAGCTCTCTCGATTTTGATTTCTGTGAAAATTGTGTATATGGGAAGGAGAATTCGGTGAGGTGGTAAGAGGGTGAAACATATATTAGAGCTTGTGCATAGTGATGTGTTTGGACATGTGAAGGTTCCATCATTAGGCAAGTGTGTGTACATGGATATATTTCCTTAAGAAGAAATATGAAGTCTTTGAGAGGTTTAAAGAATTCAAGGCTCTCGTGGAAAACGAGATAGAGAAGAAAATAAAAGTGCTAGGACACATAACCGTGGAAAGCTTTGCAGTAACGAATTTGAAGAATTCTGTAAGAAGTGTGGTATAGCACGGGAGAAGACTTTCACGAGGGTTGTAACTTTTCAAAAAGAAAAAAATATATATTATAAATAAAAGATATATAAAGAGAAATATTATATTATAAAGGGGTATTTAAAGAAAAGTTCAAATCATAAAATTATCAAAATATATATAAGTACAAAACGGGTATTATTATAAAAGGTTACATAAGTAGAAAATATCACTTAAGAGTTTATGTTAAAGTGAAGTTGAATTAAAGTTTAACCACTTATATGAAATTTTAAAAATAAATACAAAGGACAATAAGATATTTAAAAGAATCCAATTGAAACAATATTTAAATATTCTTTTGGAAATACTAAAGGAAAAAGAGCGTAAGTAGAATTATAAAAAGAATACAAGGGAGTTTTGAAAAGAATTTGGATTAAAAGAGTTTTGAAGAATTATAATATATATATATATATATATTAAAAAGGCACTTTTAAAGGAGGTTTGAAGTACAAATTCCAAAGGAACTTTAAATATAATACCTTAAGTCATCTCCACAAAACAAATGAGATCAATCATTGAAAAAAATGATGGAGGTCAATTCTAAAATGACAAAGGAATAAAGGTTTTCCTATAATGGTCTTTTAGTTACACATTACAGACTAATTACATTAAAAGGAAGTATCCAAGGAAGAGAAGTTAATGTCCCCATCAACCCAAGCAATGATAAAAATTAAGAGTGGGTTAACAAGAGAGTATGTATTAAAATTTAGCATGGCCATGAAAATGTTTGAGTCTTAAGAAAAGGGAAAAAACATGGAGCTAGGGTTTCTCAGGTCAAAGAGTTTCATGGTTTCACCGGCCTTTCTAGACTCCTTGGAGGGCTAGAAGGGAAGACTTGAAGACCCTCTCTCATGGGGCAAACGGTGGGATGGGACTTTGGGGCTTCTCTTTCCCACTCTCCCTATGGCAAAAAACTATGCTCTAAAAAAAATATGTGTTGTGCATGGCCTGGTCACTTTTTTGCTATCTCTACAAAATGGGTAAGTTCCCATTTCAAAGTTTATGTTATTTGTGCCTAACATGAGAAGAAATTGTGGTATGTAAGTAGTTGCAGGTTTTTTTTCCAAGTTGTTTTCCACCACTTGATTACTATTGCATACATTTCCTTTTCCAAAATCAACTTCTTTCCGCAACGTAATGGCTTCATACATGTCTTCCTATATTTCCATTTCATATATTTATATTGACCAATACGGAAAAGAATATACCGTAAACATTATGTAGCATCAACCTTATGAAGTTGCATCCAATAAACGAGGTTGTACCATTCCCTCCAACCGGTCTTCGAAAATAAGGGATGGTTTTGATGACACCCTCTCAATTTGACTCCGTAGAAACACCTATACAACTCCAGCGGAATTAAGTATGGAAATTTATATGAAACTGTCAAATATCAAATTGTGGAATTGAGTCGACTTAAGTTCACCGGGAATAAAGCGAAGAAAGAACATGAACAGAGTGAAGTAGAAAACAGTTGACATTGACATTGAGACACATAGCTTCAGGCACATTGGCATACGCCATGTAAGGATAGATACGCAAGGTAAGCTGGTTTAATTCATCAAAAATATACATAGAAAAACAAACATTGGAGTTTCTAGCCACTGTCATCACGAATGGGTTTCTGTGAAGTATAGGAACTTCATGGCGGTTATTCTATCCTAGTAATTTATGCTGCTACTTATAATTTCTTCAAATTTTTCCATGGCAACGGGCGGCAGACACACAGGAGCTACGATTCCTTGGAAGCGTTTCATTAGAGGAACGGAGAAATTTGACAGCTCGGGTGTTACAACTGACGCAAAACCTCCATACACTGCTTTTCCCCACCCAAAATCAGCTTTGGCATATTCAAGTTTGGACAAGTCCGTAATAATATAAGAGCCGCTGACTGCAAAGTGTGGGCGCCCTTTCACTTCCATCATATCAATAGCAGATCGCAGATATTTATCGTCGATCCTTCTCTTGGCTTCCTTGATTAAATTTACAGCGAATGACAACGGCTGTTGAGTTAGATCCCCGACTTTTGCCTCAGCGCAGGCCAAGCTTGATGCATTGCCATAATAACCGGCCGGAATAGGCGGTTGAAATCGAGAACGGGCGTTCAAAGGAAACAAGATTCTCAAAGCTTGGTCGGCAGGGAGATTGAGAGCCTTGGTTCTTGATTGCCACAAGCACGCCGATAACGCTTCGAATGTGGTACAACTGCCGCCATTTGCCTGTCGTTTTAAGGCCTCGATGTCTCTTAACCCAAAGAAGAATGACTTAATGCTCATTTCCTCCGGACGCCCCATTAATTGTATATATTCATAGGGCGTTGGTTGGTCATATTCAGGGTGGGGAAATTCGACAGTAGGCTTCTCTCTGGGTCTGAGGATTTCTCTATTCCAAACTGGTGGAACCACGGGGCTCGCCGCGCCTCTTGCCATTTCAGCCATAGCTTTAATGAATTGTGCGATACCAACACCATCACTCATGCAGTGAGTGGAGCTCAAACCCAATACGAAGCCTCCACATCTGAGACGCGTTACCTGGAAATTCACAGGGTGCAAAATTCTATCAGATTAGCCTCGAGGGCAAATATGAATTAATATTTCATAGGCACATCCGAAAAAAGAGAGTTGTTAGTTTATTATAATAGTTTTTAATTATATGTAATTTATTGCAATGGACGATATCTCAATAACCATAGCTACTGATAAACTAATTTTATAATATTTAAATCATCTCTGGCTACTCACAAACTAATTTTATATTTCTAATCTAATTTTATTTGAACAATTTTTAATTGGTTTTATATTTATAAAAGGTAAGCATTAATTAAAAAAAATCAATAAAAGCTTCTTATATTTCTATGCTATTTTCATGGAGATTATGTTTACACAACTGATCTAACAGATACCAGCAACATTGACAATGATATATCCAACTAAACCCTTATTTATAAGGAGAATATTAGTCTATGAAATTTATTTATTTGCTTTTATTAATATTAGCTTATGGAAATTATGTTTACAAGGAACTGATTTAAACATTGACCAACTAAAGGAGAATACTAGGTTATGAAATTTATTTATTTTTTTGGTTAATATTTATTATATTTATATTTTTTTTGTTTTTTAAATTGTTTGTGATTTTTTAGGTTTGACTTGCGGTTTGAGGAGTTGATCACATAGGGGCATAGGGGCATTTAAGCTGTCAAAGTCACTCGGATGGGCCTAGGTCACACCAACTTTTAGCTAACTAGATTTTTAAGCATGTCTCCTCCCCCTAGCTCAAAACCAACCCATTAATGTTTGATTAAGACTTGACTTTATTATATTTATACTTATTATGAATATATTACCATTGTATATTTATATAAATATAGATATTATATTAATATTTCTAATTAAATTATATAATATTATATTAACCTTCTTTTTTTTATATTATGTTTTTTCTTTTTAAGATATTAATTTTTGGTTTTAAATTATTTGATTAAAATTATTTGGTTTTTTGTGTGTAAGCTTGGTAGGAGTACATCTTCATCATGTTTAATATATTATTGGCATAGAGATGGACAATTGAACTAATGACTTCACATCAAAGAGTGTCTTAACACAATGCCCAATCACCATCCATCCAAAACCCCGTGGACAAAATTATTTGATTTTACTTTATTTTAATTTTTCCTATTATTTATATTATTTAACCATTCTTTATTTATAATTTTTTTGACTTAACTTCTTATATTTTAACTTTATTGTAAATGTATGATTCTGGTTTATCTAGTTATAAAAAAAAAAAAAAAAAAACATTTATGACTTTCTACCTTTCAATTAACCTAACTTCACTTTCAAATAACCTAACTTCTCTTTTGCTGGCATTCTCATTACTTTCTCTCAACTCTAATCAGATTTCATATCTCTATCCTCACATGTACCACACTTTGACAACTATAAATATTGACCATAAATAGAAAAACAAAATTTCAATTCTCACACAAATCTCCAACTCCACTTTGAGAATATTCACACTAATCTTCATTAATTTTATGGGTAGAAAAGTTCACAAATACCAATAACATGATGATAATCAATTGAACACTTCGGGTTAGAACTGATCAAAGTAACTACTTCTCTATAAAGACAATTGATCAAACTAAACTTTTAGTCGAACAAAGTAAGATAATTGATTAAATTAATTTTTTAGTCTAACAAAGTAATTTGTTATTAAATTTAGAGGCTCATTTTACAGTGAAATATGATGTGTAATGTTGTTCTTTAGTTACTAAAATTGAAAATTAAAAATCTAAAACAAAAAAATTAAATAACATCTAAAACAAAAAAATTAAATAACTATATAAGAGGTGAAGTTAGATCTCTCTAGACTAAGAGAGAATAAAATGCCTCTGTGATCTCTATTTAAAATATATCTTCTATAAAAACAATTTATCAATCTAAATGCCTCTGTGATCTGTATTTAAAATAGATCTATAAAAACAATTTATCAATCTAATTCTTGAAATGATCAGATGTTTCTCCGAATTACCAATTAAATAACTATATAAGAGAGGTGAAGTTAGATCCCTCTAGACTAAGAGAGAATAAAATGCCTCTGTGATCTGTATTTAAAATAGATCTTCTATAAAAACAATTTATCAATCTAATCCTTGAAATGATCAAATGTTTCTCCGAATTACCTGAACGAGTAGTAGTGGAGAGTCTGTGATGTTTCCCGAAACTGGAACGTTATTGATAAATTCATCTCCACGAGGAATAGGTGGATACAGATCTCCGAAGTCTCCGAGGGAAATATCGGCATCCGCTTCTACGAAAAGAACACCCTCGCCAGTGCAGTCCACGGTGAGTTTACCGTTATCTGCATCTCTCAATCTTCCGGCAAAAGGATAGTAATGCACCAGAACCTTTGAGAGAGCCTCTTTTACAACTTTGACTGGATCCTCTTCATTCTTCTTCTTCGAGGAGTCGCTGTCGCTGCGATAAAATAGAAGCCTGGGAACATGATACCTTGTTCCTGGTTGATCGTCGATGTTCGAAAGATACAGCGATTGACGAGGAGTGGGGCGATCGGGGGCGACGAACACAGGTGGCTTCCTAGTGACCGTAAAGTTGGGAGCAGTCCTTGGAAGGGCACACCAGACGCCAGAAGAAGAGTAAGCAGCCAGTCGGCCTGCTGCCTGTCTAAGAGTCGTGGATCTCAGAACAGCCATGGAAATGATGATGATAAACTGTCGGAGTCACATTAATTTCTCCAAACGTAGCGCACTGATTTGGAAGATTAATGCGACCTGGGCCAAATTTATGGACGAGCACCTGACTACAGCGAATTAAAAATAAAATAAAAGAAAGAGCATCTGCCATTACTTTGGCGCTACTCTACGTCCGTTAATGTATGTACCAGCAGGTGACAAGATGCCCGGAAATGATCAAAAGTAAACTACTCTACAGTATTTTTGCCTTACTCTCTGTCCAATAATCGGTAATGAATAATTATAATGACGTTCAAACGAGTATTGATGCATCGCATATATATATTTTATTTATTGACTATTAATGCTGTTAATATTTTATTTTTTTAATTATAATTATGTAAATTTATGTTATATTTTATTTATTAAGTATTAATGCCGTTAATATTTTAATATTTTAATTATAATTATGTAAATTTATGTTATTTTGTCAATTTTTATAGGTATTATTAAAATATTTATCTTTATTTTATTTTAGACATTTCTAATTTGTAAATAATTTTTATTACAATATTATGAGTCAATATTATAGTTTATCAATATCATATACTTAAAAAACTGTAACTCATTTCATGTGACATATTTTTATATGGTTTTTTTACTTAATTAATTTAATTAAAAAAACAAGAAATACATAACTATTTTGGAAGTAAATATCAACTTTTGATTTGTGTATACTACTATGAATATTTTAGAATACTCTATGGATGTTAAACTTTTACTTTCTCCCTAATAATTATTAATAATTAAAGTAAAATTAAAATTTTAGAGGTCATATATCGAAGTAGTTAACAAAAACTACAACTGTGATCCATAATAATTATACCAACATCTTTTGGTCAAAATCACATAGGACAAGATGAGGAATCCCATGAAGAGAGCAACTAACTAGCGGTTAGAATATAACAAGCTAATTTGACTTAATAACCCATATTAATAATTAAGATTTGGAGAAAGAGTATCAAACTAAATATAGTTAAAAAATAATTATTATTAAAATGAATTTTAATTAATAAATAATATTATTAAAATAAATTCTATTAATATTACAAATCAGATCAATTTTTTAATAAAAGTTATTAATCTAAAAATATACTATTATAGGTAATTCTATTATGAAGAAATAGTATTATAAACAAATAATAATATTATAAACAATATTTTTAAGTTGGTATTAAAAAAATTTATTCTTCCAAATAATTCTTAATACTATTAAGAAATAGTAATATAAACATAATAATATTATAAAATTATTGTTAAATTACAATTAATAAATTTTATTTTTTGGAGTAATATTTTTATAATAAGACAAACACAAAAAAAAAATAAAAAATAAAAGATAAAAAAACAAATATATATATATATAATTGAAAATGAAAATAAATAAATAAATAAAACTTTAGGAAGATAGAGCAAGGATCCAACACTTGTTCATATTCTAGCCATCATCTCTATTGAGATTAACATGTCTCTTTTCAATTTCCAAGGCCTCTCTAAATTTACGATGATGAAAATGGTCAATCGTAGCAATGACCCTAGCCTCTTCTATGCAAATGTGATGATTGGTCTTTTATGCATGTTGTTCCAAAGTGGAGGATAGAGACCTTCCATGCTTGATGTTTGCAACATGCTCACAATTCCTTTAATTTTTTGATCGACTAGTCTCACCAATATAAGGAGTCCCACAAGAACAAGGAATGATGTAAACACCCTTCCCATCCTTGGGGTTAACTGGGTCCTTACAGAACTAAGAGAATTCTGAATAGTGCTATGGGGCCTAAAAGTAGAAGGAAGCTTATGCTTTTTCAAGATCCTTGTGATTTTATCTGTGGTCCCCGAAATAAAAGAAAGATGAACTCCAGAAAACTAATCCTTGGGATCAGTCTTATTCTTAGGACCCTTTTTAGGATTATGGAAAGCTCTAAGACCCTCATACCTACTATAACCATTCCTCTTTTTTATCTGTTAAAATATTAAAAAAGCTATGTTTAATATCTTGAACAACGGAGCTCCTACTCATGGTTATCAGGTTTTCCCTAGCAGCTTCAAGTGGATTCTCTCACCTTCATTGCAACACTTTTTCCCTTCTATGTGTTCCCTATGGTCTTGGAGTCAAATATTTTTAGTTTCAACTTATTAAACTATAATTCTACCTCAATTAGAGCCTTTTGCATTATTTAATTGTGTCCTTAAGGCTAGTTCATGGAACACCATTATTTTCAAGGATGTTGTTCTAATTGGTGTTGTGGCACACCTTCCTTCCCCTTTTCCCTCTTTTATGCAAGAAGCCCCTACTTTCATTGCTTCAATGCAACCATATGTAGAGTTCCTTGGGTTACTTCTCTTCTCATAGTTTGGTTTTTTGTTTCAATGGTTTTTGGCTAGGGTTAACAAACATGAATTAGTAGATCTTCAAAACTAGATCTCAACCTCTTAGTTACTAGTAGATCTTCAAATTGGATCTCAACCTCTTGGTTACTTGTGATTAAAAAATAATTCTTTGTCCATCCATGTTGGAAGGGTTTTCACTATGGAGTTTGATATTACTAGATACATGTATCGAATTCTTAATTTAGGCCCATTGTTTTTGCTAAAAGGGATGAGAAATACAATTGTATATCCTCGAGAAAAACACACATAATCACATGACTAAACTACAGTTATGTTGATGGTGTTGGATGCCGCCAACATGTAAGGGGATCTCTCTGATGTGAACTCCCAATTTGACCTCACACCATTTGGTGTAGGAGTCCCATACAACTATATGATCTGACCACCGTTGGAAAGGTTTCAAAGATATGCCTTCGCTAAACACACACATAATATAATGCAACACCACTTTGGGGCAGCAAGTATGTGAGCTTTGTGAGACACCCAATATAAGATGCACACAGGAACGTCTATGGTTGGTAAGGGAAAATGAGCCTTCGGTTAGACAAGTAATAGTACTACCTTAAGGGGGGCCCTCGGAAGGAAGATAAATACTTGTTGATTACCTATATATTAGTCCACATAATCAACAACAATCATGAAATCATAACAACAATTATTTTGGAATAACCATAGGTGAGCAACAAATTAGTTCATTAACTTAGTATGTAACTAAAGCAACATATACCATAAACATAACAAGAAAAACCAACACTACTAACCAAATGTTCATCCCAAAGCTTAGGATGCTTGCTGCAATATCCCCTAAGCAACTCGATCATTGTCCTGTTGACTACTTCTGTCTAGCCATCGGTTTGTGGATGGAAAGTTGTGCTTCTCTTCAGTTTGGTGTCCATCAGTTCCCACAGACTTGACCAAAACTTTCCCACAAATCAAGTGTCTCGATGAGATATAATGGAAGTGGGTAATCCAAAATGAACCCATACATGTTGGAAGGACAGTTTTGCAATTTTTTCAGTTATAATCTATTTATTACAAGGTATCAAAATAGACATTTTGCTAAGCCTATCCACAACAACATACAGATAATCATGACCTTTCCTAGATTTAGGTAGTCCTCCAACAAAGTCCATGGAAACACTTTCCCAAGGATGACAAGGAACTAGTAATGGAGTGTACAAGCCTAGTTTTCTATTGCTCGGCTTGCTTTTAGCACACATAGTACACCTTCGTACATATCTAGCAATTGTCTCGTTCATTTTTGGCCAATAACAAAATCTTTGCAGCTGTGAAACTGTTTTACTTACCCCAAAGTGACGTGATATTAGAGAAGTGTGTGCTTCTCAAACTATCTTTACTCTTTCAATTTGTGGAATGCATAGCTTCCCACAATGATATAGGAGTCGGTCCTTAATATGATAATCCAATTCTCCTACTCGTTTGCCTTGACTTAAAGTTGCATATACATCTTTATAGTCTATATCTTGAGCATAGTGTTCAATGTAGCTCTCATGTAACACAAAATTATGATTAAGTATAGTAGATGCATTTATAATGGGTGTAGATAACATATCTGCAACTTTATTGTGTATGCCCTTTTTATATCCAATGACTAAATGAAATCGTTGTAGAAAACCCATCCATTTATAGTGTCTTGATTGTAGCAACTTAGTTTGGGAGTGTAGATATTGAAGTGGTTGATGATCAGTATGTATAACTGTTTCTTTGCCCATTAAGTAATGTTCCCACTTTTTCACACTTTGTACTAATGGATACAATTCTTTATCATATGTGGGATAGTTAACTACTGCAGAATTAAATATCTCAGAATGATAACATATGGGTTTACCGTGCTATATCAACACTGCTCCCATGGCGTAGTCACTGGCATCTGTTTGGATCTCAAACAATCTTTGGATATCTGGCAGTGCTAGTATTGGTGCTGTACTAGTCTTTTCTTTCAAGGTGTCGAAGACTTTCTGTTGTTTGCCTCCCCACTGAAACACCTTGTTCAATCCTGTTAAAGCATGTAAGGGAGCCGTAATTAAGGAAAAGTTAGAAATGAACTTCCTCCAATATTGTGTTGCTCCTAAGAAGCTCCTAACTTCTATAGCAGATTTGGGTTTAGTCCAGTTTACAATGACTGCCATCTTAGAGGGATCTATCTTCAATTCACCACCCCCTACTATATGTCCCAAATAATTCAGAGATGTTTTGCCAAATTCACATTTTGAGAGTTTAACATAAAGTTTTTCTCTTTTCAAAACATCTAGTGTCTCCTTAACATGCTTTAAATGTTCTTTCCATGTTGTGCTAAATATCAGAATGTCATCCAGATATACAATAAAAAAATCATCAAGAAAAGGTCTAAGCACATCATTCATCATTCTCATGAAAGTAGCAGGAGCATTAGTTAAGCCAAAAGGCATAACTAGCCACTCATACAATCCCTGCTTTGTCTTCAAAGCAGTCTTCCATGCATCTTGTTCTGCAACTCTGACCTAATGATATCCACTATGCAAGTCTAACTTGGAAAAATAAACAGCTTCTTTCAATTGATCTAATAGATCATCTATGCGAGGAAGGGGATAATGATCTTTTATTGTTATCTTATTTAGTGCTCGGTAATCAATGCACATTCTCCATGATCCATCTTTATTTCTCACCAAAACGATTGGAGATCCACATGGTGATGTGCTAGGTCTGATGAACCCCTTCTCAAGCAACTCTTGCACCTTCTTCTTGATTTCTGCATTCTCTAAAGCGAACAACTTGTACATTCCAATGTTAGGCAATGGGGCATCTTGCTGCAAATTAATTTCATGCACAATTTCCTTTTTGGGTCGCAGACCTTTAAGTTCTTGAAACAAGATATCATACTCTGAAACAACTTTTTCTAAATCAGCTTGTTGTTTAGCATCACAACCCTCAAATACATTGGTTTTATTAGGTTTCTTTTCCTTTACAACCATCAGTAAAAATTGTTTGCATGAATTTATAATTCATTTCATCTGCCCTGAGTTTATGAAAGTATAATTATTCTTTAGCTTATGAGCTCTTACAAAGTATTCGATTCCATCTTTAATGAGTAGATACTTGTTCTCAGCTCTATAGAAAATAGCTTTTCTGTCATAAAAGTAAGGACTTCCTAAAACAATTCCACATATATCCAAAGGAATTATGTCTAACTCAACCTCATCTACAAATGTTGACCCAAAAGAAAACTTAAGTTTGCATTGTCTAGTCACTTGTAGTTGTGCTTTATCACTTAACCATCCTAATGGGTATGGTTTCTTGTGAGGTGTAGTGAGTAATCCCAACTTCTTTACAATTGCTTCAGAAATTAAATTTACTTGTGAGCCACTATCAATCTTTTGATGTTTGGAAGTAACTCGAATATGGAAAAGCTCATGTCTTTTTCTCTCATTTTCTTCATCAATAGTAGATTGGGCGGAATTACTAGTAGATGCTTCGGAATTCTTACCATTTATACCTGTGGCTGCAATGGTTGTTTCATCTCCTGAGTCCGATCCCAAATCTTTCTGAATAGCTACAACAGTCTTCTTCTTCTTGCCCTCAAACTTCCTAGGTCTCAGCTCCAGATGTAGAATCCAATAGTGCTCATCATCATGCCCATCCTTCTTACAGTGAGTGCATGAAGACTTGCTTTTCTGTACAGTGTTGGCCTTCCTTGCTTTCCATTTCTGTTTTATTTTCTCCTTATTCTTGCTTGCAGTGGGTTGGGATGATCCCCCAACTTCTGGGTTTCCAGTCTTTCCTCTAGATTCTAGATGCGTAGCTTGAACAGATACCTCATCTATACTAGTGGGATTAAACATGAGGATAGTGTGCCTCATGTAGCTGTGTAGACCATCGATGTACTTCAACAGAGTCTTAGGTGAGTCTAATGAGATTCCTAGAATCAAAGATCTCTTCGTAAATTCTTGGGTGTAACCTTGTACACTTTGCCCTTTCAAATGTCGAAGAGTTTTCCAGCTCATCATGGCTTGCTACATGTAGGCCAGTCGATAGAAATGCTTTTTGATTGCTGAAACAAATTCATTCTAGACAGAAAGAGTCTTACCATGTCTCTTCATGTCATCTTGGGTCCTACCTTCCCACCAAACCAATGTAGTGCCTCCAAGGCATAGGCTGGCCAGGTGAATCTTACTCTTGTCTGAGTCGATACTCTGCACTCTGCAATAAACATCAATTTGTCTGATCCAATTGTCCAGCTTTTCCACATTCAACTCTCCATCATATATAGGTAAATCAAATTTAACATCGAGTTTAATCAAATATGTCTTCTTTTTATGGTCAAGGCTATTAGGAGGTGTGAGAAAGCTTCCTTCTTTCCCTTTGCCTTTTGAGTGGTCATGGAGGAGAGACTCTTCTTCTCCTTTATCTTGTTTGGAGCCTGATGAATCTTCATCTTTATGTTTTCTAAAGTCCTTATACATTTCCTCTACCATGGACCTTATGGCTAGGAAACTATCTATAAATTAAGGGTCTGGCCCCACAGAGCCTTCCTCCAACATTGTCTTCTGAGGATAGACTCTTCCAATTTCAAGATTAGTTTTGACCAACTCTCCTTCTCCTAATTTGAGCTTTGATCTAGTTAGCATTCAAAAACTAAATCTACCACAAGCTTGTCTAACCTTAACAACCTAGGGCTATGATACCACTTGATCTGAAATCACCCCTAGGTGACCTAGGAAATTAATGAAGGTATTACAGATTCATGTGTTGGTGTGTGTGTCTATATTATCTTAGGCAACAGATCGATAAGATTGCAAAATAAACAGACACATGAAACAATAAGAGATCACAGTAAGCAAAATAGAAACACAACAAAATTTTATAAGGAGTTCACCCAATTCTCGTGGGCTACGTGTCCTGGTACAACTTTTAGTGGTGGCCTTTTTATTATGTTTTTAAAGCAGAGTTTTACAATAAGGAGCTCAATCTGAGTCTCACTTGAGAGATGATGATCATTAGGATGGCACTTGGAATTCACAAGTCCTTAGAGTTCACAGACTCCCCTTACTGAATCTCGACCTCAATTGGTCTCTGTCTACTCGATGCTACCCTAACTATGATGGTCAGATTGGCTTCTCTGTTCTCTGCAGTTTTGCCTTTTCTTTCTGTGCCTCTCGGCCTTCGGCTTTTTCACTGTTGCCCTACCTTACTGTCTCTCTCTCTCATCTTTGTCAGCTCGTGGATTTAAAGCCAGTTCATTCCCCAACTGTTCGTTTCGACTTCCCAGTTCCCTGGATCGCCTGCCTCTATCCGTTGGGACTTCTCCTCCCAGCATCATCATTGCTGCGTAAAGCTTCGCAGAGAGGTGGCCACCTATTTTCTTGCGAACTGAGTGTCAGTTCTTCCTGAACGATCATGTTTTTCTATTATTTCCCAGATGTCTGTGAAACAGATCCTTCTGTCTATTAATTGGTCAAATCAGACTCCAAATATTTATGCATCGTAGATTATTTCTCCCTCGGGTCCGGTCATCCATCAGGCTGAACCTCTGCCGTTTGATCTGGAGCCCCCAGATCCTATGGTCTTCGCTTATATCGTGTGGTTGAGTTGCTCAACCGTTAGCCCGTGATGCAAGCGGTTTTTCTCTCTCCGTACCGGACACACGTCACTCGGTGTATGGAATCTTTGGGTCACTCGCCAAACCCACTTACCACCCAAAATGCCTCCAATATTTCATCGGTTTTGATCGCGGGACCCGCCTACTAGTTTTAGCGCTTTCCCACGGTTTTCTGGTTTCCCTTGTAACCGAGCGCTTGGGGCTTTTCCTTCTCGAGGGGTTTTGCCCAGTGATAGCGCTAATCTTGTATCAGAAATAGCCTCTGTTTTTGGGTTTGAGCTTTCCAACTTCCATTTTTGTGCCATGCATAGTCCCCATGGGCCAACGCTCAGCGCGCTTTGACCGAAGGTCCTCGTTGCTCCGTGTTGGCTGCAAATTACCATTATTCAAAGGTTATTTCTCATAGCTATTTCTTGAAGTGTGTCATCCACTCTTAACAATCATGGCATTGTTTGAGGATCCAATTCAGATCACCAATGCACCTTCTACATTTCAAGGTTTGATGAATTGCATTTTCCAACCCTTTCTTAGAAAATTTGTGTTAGTATTTTTTGATGATATACTAATCTACAACAAGTCTTGGAAGGATCATGTTGAACATGTTGATAGGGTGCTACAACTATTAGAGGAGAAACAATTATATGCAAAAAGATCCAAATTTTCCTTTGGAGTACAAGAGGTGGAATATCTCAGTCATATTGTATCTCATGAAGCAGTTAAGGTAGACCCTAGCAAAATTAAAGCCATTAAGGAATGGAAAATCCCCACATCCATAAAGAATTTGGGAGGATTTCTTAGGTTTATAGGGTATTATGGAAAGTTCGTTAAGAATTATGGGAAAATAGCAGCACCTCTAACAGCATTGTTAAAGAAAGATGCATTTTCATGGACTCCAGAAGCAACAAAGGCCTTCAAACATCTTAAAGAGGGAATGTGCCAAGTACCGGTCTTAGCTACACCAGACTTCACAAAAACCTTTATTGTGGAACGTGATGCTTCAGGAAATGGAATTGGTGCTATTTTAATGCAAGATGAAAGACCCATTGCTTTCTAAAGTCGTCCAATCAAGGGAAATTATTTACAAAAAGCTATTTATGAGAAGGAAATGTTGACAATACTACATGCACTTAAGAAATGGTGACCCTACCTAATGGGAAGACACTTCAAGGTAAAAACAGATCATGATAGCCTTAAATACTTTTTAGAACAAAGATTATCCTCTGAAGAACAACAAAAATGGGTCACAAAGATGTTGGGTTATGACTTTGAAATCATCTACAAAAAATGGAAGCAAAATGTTGCGCTGGATGCACTCTCAAGAAAGGATGAGGATGTGGAAGCATTATTGTGAGCCATTTCTATTATCCAACCAGATTGGATAAATGAAGCAAGGGAGGAATGGAAGAATGATGAGGAAGTGTAGGAACTTATTCGAAAGTTACAACAAGATTCCAGTACATCTCATACATTTAGCTAGAAAAATGATTCGTTATGGTACGAAGATCTCTTATAGCTCTATAAGAATTCCCAACTCAAACAAAAGATTCTTCTGGAATTGTACGCTTCTCTGTTAGGAGGGCAATCAGGATTTTTAGAAACTTACCACAAGGTTAAGAAGGAATTTTTTTGGGATGGCCTTAAATCGGATATTCAAAAGTTTGTGGTAGAAAGTTTGTTTTGCCAACAAAATAAAGCTGAGATAATTAAGACACCAGGTCTATTACAACCTTTATCCATTCCAAGCCAATGTTGGGAGGAGGTTTCAATGGATTTTATCATAGGTTTACCCAAGTCTAACGGAAAGAGTGTCATCATGGTAGTAGTTGACAGACTTACCAAGTATGCACACTTTTGTGCATTAGCACATCCATTTAAAGATAGTATAGTTTCTACGGCATTTATGGAAACAATTCAAAAGCTTCATGGAAACCCAAAGATTATTGTAAGTGAAGAAGATCCCATTTTTACTGGAAATTTTTGGACTGAATTATTTTCTTGTCTTGGTACTCAGTTAGCTCATAGCTCATCTTATCATCCTCAATTTGATGGGCAAACTGAGATATTAAACAAATATTTGGAATGCTATCTTCATTGCTTTGTATCTGATAAAAAAACACACTAGGTCAAGTGGTTGCCTCTGGCTGAATGGTGGTATAACACTTCCTTCCATACTGCAACAAAAATGACCCCATTTATGGCACTTTATGGATATCAACCACCATCCATCACATCATATTTAGGAGAAAATTCTAAGGTTCAAGCAGTGGAACATCACATTGAGCATCAACAACAAGTTCTCCTACTCTTAAAGGATAACCTCGTGTTGGCACAAAATAGTATGAAACAACAGGCATATCAACATCGTAGTGAAAGAAGTTTTGATGTAGGTTACCGGGTATTCATATGGTTACAACCATATAAACAAATGTTCCTCAAGCAAGCTAAGAAGGATAATAAATTGTCACCAAATTATTATGGCCTGTACAAGGTATTGTAAAAGATTGGTACTATGGCATGCAAATTGGAGCTTCCTACAGCTTCTCGAGTGCACCGAGTTTTCCATGTTTCATGTTTAAAGAAGGTTATAGGCGACAAGCTCCCAGTTCAAACAATATTGCCAGAACTTTATGAGGAAGGAAAACTTATATTGGAACGAGAAGTAGTCATGGAAACAAGAACTCAATAGCTACGAAATTAAACCATTTCAGAGTATCTCATCAAATGGAAGAACTTATCCGCTGAAGATTCCACATGGGAGGATGAGAATTTTATACAGAAGCATCCAGAACTAGTCAAGCGTTGAGGGAAACACTTTTTTGAAGGAGAGGGGCATGTTAGGTCCCTATAATACTAGTGATGCCTCATTACTATTGTAGTTGTATCCCTTATTAATATTGTTGTGCCCCTATTGTCCCCATATTGTTATTACTGTGGCCCATAGAATCCCTCTATTGTTATTTTTGTCTTTATATTATTATTGTTAGGTCAGCTTGGTTATATTGTCACCCCTTAGACTCCTATATATAGAAAGGAGGTCTTTTCATTTGAATCGTCCAAGAATTATTCATTTGTGTAATGTAAAGGAGGTTGCCCCCTTGAAGAGGCTGAATTCAAAGGCGTTCAACTATCTTTTCTATCTTTTTGTGAGTTGGTTTCATAACAACTCCATTATCAGGAATAATGTTTGGGGAGTTGTCCCAAGGCTAGAGGACAAGTTAGTGTTAGGTTCCAGGTGGATCTATAAGGCGAAGCAGGCAACATATGGGAGTGTCAAGAAACAAGACGCCATATTTGTGGCCAAGGAGTTCTCTTAGGTGCAGGGAATTTATTATGAGGAGACCTTTTATCCAATAGCAAGGTACTCTTCAATAAAATCTATTCTAGAACTCTCAGTAAAAATGGGATGGAAGATACATCAAATGGATTCGAAGATAACCTTCCGCAACAGAGTGATTGAGGAAGAGGTGTATATAGAGAAACTGGAAGGATTTGAGACCTTCAACAGAGAGTCGCATGTGTGTAGACTCAAGTGAGAACTATATGGATTGAAACAGGAACCTCGTGCTTGGTACACGAGGATTGGCAACTATTTCACTGGGTTGGGCTTCACTAAAAGTGAAGTAGATGCAAACCTTTACCATATTGTGGTTGAAGGTAAATTATTGATTGTACTATGTTATATGTCGATGATTTAATTCTAACAGGTGATGAGAAGCTGCTCAAATCTTACAGAGAGTGTGTTGCAAGGGAATTTGAGATGAAGGACCCCGAGCTAATGCATTATTTCCTTGGTATGGAAGTATGGTAAGGATACGGGGAACTATTTGTCTCTCAGGGCAAGTATACCAACCAGATACTGAAGAAGTTCCACATGGAGAGCAGCAAACCCATGGAGACTCCTCTAGCAGGGAATTGGAGGAATGAAGATGCTACTTCAGGTGAAGTAGTGGAGGCTACTATTTAGAGGCAACTTGTGGGTTCACTTATGTACTTGGTGAAAACACAACTAAACATGTTTTTGCATTTAACCATCTTAGTCAGGTAATGGTTAAGCCAACCAAACTGTATTGGAAGGAAACTAAACATTGTTAGAAAATTATATATTACGGAGCAATGGAACACATAAAATATTGTAGAAATATAATCACAGAAAATGCACAAAACAAGAGAGACACAGATATACATGGTTCACCCAGTTTGGGCTACGTCCACCCCGAACAGCCAGTCCTTCCTTTTTATTATCCAACAAAATGAAGAGACACAACCTACAACAAATCCGCTGTAATATCCTCTGTTTTCTCTCACAGTCTCACCTCTCTGTTTCTCACTCACAGAATACACATCTATCTCACAGCCTCAAATACAATACCCTCATACAAAGAGAGGGGTTTCCTTCTAGGGCAAAAAACCCTAAACTAAACATAAGTTCTACCGTTAGATCATCCGCCTAATGAACGGCCCAGATTGACTAGAAATTACTATACTTTTACAAGGCAATTTTACAGCTATTTTTAGCTTCGGGGGCGCTACCCCCGAAACCCCCCGCCAAGGGGGGGCTCCCAAAGGTCGCAGTCGCCCCCCCCTGGACCCCCCCTGCAGCGAATATTTTATGGGCGGCGTTGCCGCCCCCATTTCGAACTGGGGTCCTATGTGGCGATACCTTTGAATATAGAAGATAATCAGGCTCCACACCCAACAAACATGTGTTGAGATACCTCAGAGGCACCACTCAATTTGGTCTTTGGTACATACAGACAGAGGGAGTGAAGCTTCAAGGCTTCACAAATGTAGATTGGGAAGGGAGTACATTAGATAGGAAGAGTACATTAGGGGGAATGTTTAGTATTGGGCCAACAATAGTTTCTTGCTACAACATGAAGTAGAGATTAGTTCCACTCAGTTTAGCAGAAGCAAGGTACATGACTGCTAGTCAAGGATTTTATGAGGTTATCTGGATGAGGAAGATCCTTGTTGGTTTATTTTGTCAATAGATGGATCCTACAGTGATTTACTATGACAATCATATTTGTATAAACTCTCCAAGAATCCAATTTTTCATGATCGGTCCAAACATATCAAAATTTAGTATCACCATCTCAGAGACTATGTGCAAAGGAGAATCATGTTGCTGGAGTACATTCCTACAGAGGAACACGATGAAAATATCTTGACTAAGGAACTATAAAGAGGAAATTGCAAGTTCCATAGAGGTAGGATTGGGGCATCTGATAATCTCTTTCTTGTTGAGAGGGAGTGTTGAAAATGCAATAAGAAAAAATCCCGATTTAATTTTCCCTTGAATTAATTTAGGAGAAAAAATTTAATTCCACATCACAAGACAACTTTTATGACTTAACTAAGTTAGTTTGAATTAGTTGGCTCAGTTAATTTAAGTTGAGGGTCTAACTTGAGTCATTTAGAGTGTCTCCTACTTTATAGGAGCCCTGGTTGAGTTTATTTTGAGTTGTAATTAATTAATTCAATTTATCTGAGTTAAAGTCAGTTAAACTAGTTGCAATTGTCGGAGGAGCTAGTAGGAGATCTAAGAGTGGGGTGGTGCTTCATGTGTTCAACCAGTTAATTGATAATTCAACCATAAATTACTCATGCATGTTAGATATGAGAGTTATCTAGTTGATATTGGAGTTCAAGGGTGGTGTATTATCAATTGAATAATCATCCAAATTGTATAGGTGTGCATGCATTCAGAGGAAGGCCTGTGATAGATTATGCAATTCCAATTGAGGAATTTTCCTAATTAATAAGGATTGATTCCCATGAAAACATCACAAGGAAATAGGGACTGAGGCAAGCAGAAAATTGGTTAAGTATTGGCCTAGGCTTTTCCGGGAAGTTGTGAGACAGATAGAGATAGTGCAGAGGTTGCTCGGGCTTGAGCAAAGCATTGTAAGCTTCTCACATTTTTTTAACATACAATATACAAATAACAAAGGTTTTTAACAATGGCTTTCCCCAGGAAATTTGGTGGTAAGGATGTAGGTGTTAATGATAAGCGCTCAAACTAGAAACTATTTGTTCAAGTTCAGGTGGAGCTTCTTCTTTGATTTCCTCGGGAAAATCAATCATCTGCCTCTAAACTTAGTGTTTTAGCTAAAAATAACGCAATTGTTTAACTTACCCAAAATATGGCCAAAACCCAACAACCATGGAACCGAAAGGAAATAACACAATCGTTCATAAACTTCTCGCATCCACCTTTTCACAACACTTTATCACGTTAATTCTCCGTCGTCGATCTCAATCTCCAATCTGGCGGTTGATGCTTTTCCCGCTCCCAAACTAGCTAGGTGAACTCCCACCATTGATCAAGCCTGCTTGATCCAACGGTTGATGCGTAATATCACGTGGAATTTTTGTCGATGTTTAACACACAGAGAGCATGGGAAAAAATAGTTTCTCTATGCTACGTGTTAGCTACTCGATGGAATCGCACGACTACAACAAAATACCACTTACCACGTTAAGTCCACACGAAGACAACTTTCCCCTTCAAAGACTTCTTTACTCCTTTATTAACGCCTGTGCTTGTTTTAATGCGATAACCATTAGATTTATTGACTTGTTGATCGGACAGTTCCCGTTCTATTCTAGGTTTCACACAACTTTTGTCGGGGGTTTCTCTGCTCTGCCAAGTTTTAGTGCTTCTGCTACATTTAGGCTGGTTCTAAGTTATATTTTTAAAACACGTCCAAGCTCTTCCGATACATAGGAAAATGAGGATTTTAAACGCGATAGCCCAAGATTATATGAATCTAACTCTAAAGGGCCAAATTAGAATTAACAAAACACAAAGATATTTCAAAGGAATTTAAAACCACTGGGATTGACCAATTATGTAGAGATACACAAAGATACAAAGATATCCAATTTTACAATCAAGTTCTATTTTTCCAAATCTAGCCAAAATCCTTTTACATGAATTGAAAACTTACATAAATGCCTTACATTTAACAATCAGATCCTCAATCAATGGATTGATTCTGCCTAATCCTTGAAAAATACCTAATCAGCATAATATTCTCCTCGAGAATCTCAACTAAGCCTAAATACTTAAATTGATTACAAGATAACTCAAATACCTAAATTCTAGCTCAAATCTATCTAGAAAGCTTTGTAAAGTGACAGCTAAAGGATCCCACTCCTTTGCTTGTAAAATTTTTTGGATTTTTGGAATAAAATGAAGCCTTTTGTATTCAAGCCTCATGCTCCTGCATCGGACTCTTGAGGACAATTTTTTTTCCATGGGCTCCTATCCATGAGCTCTTCTATAGAACTACCCGATTTTTGTAGCATGGCCTCTGTCATCTAAGTAGCTTCAGCAATTGTTTGATCCTTCCACTTGACCAAATACTGAAAAGACTCTTGTCCTCTTGTCTTCTTTAGCAATCTCTTATCTAAGATTTGTTCTGGCTGCAATGCCTGTGCTGTAGGTAACTGTTTTACCCAGTCAACCTCTGGTTCTTCTTTATCCTCTGTTGTATCATCTACATTCCTATCTTCATACCTGTACAAATCAACAACATTGAATATTGGAGATATTCCAATATCAGGGGGTAATTCAATTTCATATGCATTTGCAGAAATTTTTCTCAAAACTCTGCATGGTCCAATTTTCTTGAATTTCAACTTGTTATACTCCCTTTTTGGAAATCTTTCCTTCCTCAGATGAGCTAAAACCAAATCTCCAACTTCAAAATTAACTTCCCTTTTCTTCAAGTCTGCTCTGCCCTTATACTTTATGTTACTATCCTGTAACTGTTGTTTTACTTGTTCATGTATTACTTGAATATCTTAAGAAAAATATTCTCCTTTAGCACTCCTCATTTAAGCTTTTCCCAAGTCTCTTAGTTCAGACACTCCTCTTGGGTGCATTCCATAAACTATATGGAATGGACTCTGCCTTGTACTCCTATTAGGAGAATCATTATAAGCATACTCTACCTGAGCCAAAACTTGATCCCACTGCTTTGGATGTTCACATGCAAGACTTCTCAAAAGATTACCCAAGCTTCTATTTATAACTTCAGTCTATCCATTAGTCTGAGGATGATAAGTTGAACTAAAACTCAGTTTAGTACCAAGTTTCTTCCACAAGGTCCTCCAAAAATGACCAACAAATGTAGAGTCTCTATCTGAAACAACGCTCTTAGCTAACCCATGCAACCTTACAATCTCCTTAAAAAATAGATTAGAAACATGAGTAGCATCATTGGTTTTATAACAAGGAATAAAATGTGCCATTTTAGAAAATCTGTCAACTACAACATAAATTGAATCATGTCCTCTTTGAGTATTTGGTAAACCCAAAACAAAATCCATACTTACCATATCCCAAGGTCTATCTGGAATAGGTAATGGAACATACAAACCTGTGTTTTGGCTCCTTCCCTTTGCATACTGACAGATTTTACAATTCTTCACATACTTCTCCACTTCAGACCTCATCTTTGGCCAGAAATAAAACCTGTTCAACTGCTCATAAGTCTTGTCTGCACCAAAATGTCCTCCAAGTCCACCACTATGTTTCTCCTTAATTAAATTCTCCCTCATAGAACAATTTGGTATGCACAATTGATTTCTTTTAAACAACAACCCTTCTTGCAAGAAAAAATCCAGCCACTTACTTCTGTCTAACAAAACAGAATTTTTACAAGCTTCAAATGCCTCTTTAAAATCTAAATCTTTCTCATATAATTCTTTAAGAAAATCAAAACCCAACACTTGAATTTGACTTTCCTGAACTAATATGCTTTTCCTACTTAAGGCATCTGCTACCTTGTTTGATTTTCCAGTTATATGTTTTAATACAAAATTAAAACCTTGAAGATATTCTACCCATTTTGCATGCTTCTGACTAAGCTTTGGTTGTTGCATAATATATTGTAATGCATGGTTGTCTGAATAAAGTATGAACTCCTTAGACATCAAGTAATGTCTCCACTTCTTCAATGACTGCACAACTGCATAAAACTCCTTATCATAAGAAGAATACTTCTTCTTTGATTCATTCAATTTTTTACTGAAATAAGCTACAAGTTTGTCCTCCTGAGTTAAAATAGCTCCAATGGCTTCTACTGTAATAAAATCAGGCATAATAAATATTTGTTTCTCAGTAATATTTCTTTTCAATAGTTGGAATTTCTTATCTGCCTCAATAATCCATTTAAATGGATGTTTGTCCTTATTTTTTTTGTCAATAATAGAAGCATTGATCTTACAAAAATTCCTTATGAATTTCCTATAAAAGCTAGCAAGACCATGAAAACTCCTTACCTCAAAAACACTTTTTGGTGAAGGCCACTCCATGATTGCCTTAATATTCTATGGATCCATATTTAACCCCTCAACAAAAAACAACAAAGCCCAAATACACCAACTCATTCATGAATGAACATTTCTTTAAATTTAATAGTAATTTTTCTTGTTGTAGCCTCTGTAAGACATAATTCATATGTCTCACATGTTCCTCTCTAGATCTGCTATAAACTAATATATCATCCAAATATACTATTACAAATTTACCAATAAATTCCTTCAAAACCTCATTCATGAGTCTCATAAATGTACTAGGAGCATTTGATAACCCAAAAGGAATTACCAACCATTCATACAATCATTCATTTGTCTTAAAAGTAGTTTTCCACTCATCCCCTTCTCCAATTATTATTTGATGATAACCACTCTTTAAATCCAGCTTTTTAAAATATCTTGCTCCACTCAAACAATCCATCAAATCTTCAATTCTAGGTAAAGGAAATCTACACCTGATTGTTATCTTGTTAATTTCTTTTGAATCAATGCACATTCTCCAGCCTCTCTCCTTCTTTGGACTCAACACTGTTGGCACTGCACAAGGACTCAAACTCTCTCTAATAAGTCCTTTATCTAATAGTTCCTGAACCTATTTCCTAATTTATTCACTCTGTGGGAGTCATCCTGTAAGCTTCTTTATTTGGCAGATTTGCCCCTGGAATCAAATCTATATGATGACTGATTTTCCTAATGGGTGGTAACTCATCAGGCAAACCATCTACAATGATATCACAATAAATATCCAATATTTCTTGAATTTGAATTAGCAAATCAGAAATCTTAGTGGAAGTAATTATTATCTTGGGTTTGCAAATCAAAGCAAAATTTACCTCATCCTCTTCAATCTACTGCAGGTATTCTTCTCCTCTTAACAATAAGGTCTTTGGATCAGAATTCGTTGATGTATCCTGTTCTTCCATAGGCATCAATGTATGGTTGACACCATCTTTACTAAATTTGTATGTGTTCCTTTTCCCATCATGCATAGCTCCTCTGTCATACTGCCAAGCTCTTCCTAGCAATATGTGACACACATCCATAGGCATCACATCACACAATATTTTGTCTTTGTATTTTCCCAACTGCAACTCCACTTCACATTGTTAATTCACTAACAAATGATGTCCTTTTTGAAGCCATGACACTTTATAATGTGTTGGATGTTTCTTTGTCTTCAATTTCAATTTCTGCACAACTTATGTAGAGATAGGATTATGAGTACTGCCACTATCAATCAACATTTGACAACATTTCACTTGAACCTTGCACACAGTCTTGAACAAATTATTTCTTTGTGTTGGTTTACAACTTCCTTTGTTGCCCATGAGGCTTTGGATTTACAGTGAATGGGTGCGCTGTTGAGGCACTCCTTGCGATAGGTCACCGGTTCAAATCCCCCTTGGGTACTTAGGTTAGTCTTAACTAGAAAGAAAAAAAACAACTTCCTTTGTTGACTTTAACAAAACTTGATTGACTACCAAAGATTCCCCTTTCTCTGGTACATTCTCTTCTTCTGTCACCTTTTCTGCTTCCTCTTCAATCTTAGAAACAATTGCATTTCTCTGATTTGTTCCTATGTTTTCTAGGCACTCATAGGCTCTGTGTCCGAACATGTTACAACTGTAACATCTAACTTCTCTTCCTCTGCCTCTCCCTCCTCTTCCCCTGGAAAGACTCCCTCTGCCACTTGCATCACCACCTATGTGTGTATACTAACTTGAGCTATTGCTAGCTCAATCTCTAGGTGTTGTAGATATTCCTCTACCACCTTGACTTCCCCTTCCTCGGAAAGTACCTCTATTCCTGGCAGATTGCTTCCTCAAGAATTTTTCTTCAGCCTTCAAGACCATTTGATAGGCCTCTTCTACTGTTTTAGGAGACAGTACACTTATCTCATCTTGGATATCCATTCTAAGTCCATTCACATATCTTGCAACCTTCTCATCTGTATCTTGAATTTGTCTAGCTCTTATGCTCACTTTGTAGAATTCCTCTGTGTATTCTTTCACTATCATAGACCTTTGTCTAAGATTCTGCATCTGTCTAAATAATGTCTGTTGATAATCACTAGGCAAAAACTTACCTCTCAACTTTGCCACCATCCTGTTCCACTTTTTAATTGGCTGCTTACCAATTCTCCTTCTTTCTGCCTGCACTCCATCCCACCAAAGTGTTGCATGTCCTTTCAATTTTGTAACAGCAAACTTCACTTTCTTTCCTTCTTCTGTTTCTTCATAATCAAAGAATTTATCCATATCATTAATCCAGTCTATCAACTCCTCAGGGTTTAAACCTCCTGTATAAACTGAAACCTCAAGTTTGGGTTTAGATGTGGATCTTGGCACTGATCTAAATAATCTCATTTTAGGAATAGGTTTTGCAGGTTCCTCTTCTTCTACAGCTTCAACTTCAGGCTCACTGACATCTGCATCTCTTTGATGTCCCATCTCCACTGCTTCTAATCTCGCTTGCATCTGTTCCATAGCTTCTAACACTTTAGCATTTGCAACTGGTCTTCCTCTTCTACCACGTCTTCCTCCAACTCTGTAAGCCATATTGGACTTCTTTCTCTGATCTTTGAGATCCTGCTCAGTGTCAGTAGGCTGCTCTGATACCACTAATGGTGGTAAGGATGCAAGTGTTAATGATAAGCGCTCAAAACCAGAAACTATTTATTCAAGTTCAGGTGGAACTTCTTCTTTGATTTCCTCTGGAAAATTAGTCATCCACCTCTAAACTTAGTGTTTTAGCTAAAAATAGTAGAATTGTTTAACTTACCTGAAATATGGCTGAAACCCAACAACCACGGAACCAAAAGGAAATAACACAGCCATTCATAAACTTCTCGCATCCACCTTTTCACAACACTTTATCTTGTTAATTCTCCGCCGTCAATCTCAATCTCCAATCTGGTGGTTGATGCTTTTCTAGCTCCTAAACTAGTCAGGTGAACTTCCGCCATTGATCAAGCCTGCTTGATCCAACGGTTGATGTGCAATATTGCATGGAATTTTTTAAATGTTTAACATGTCGAGAGCATCTGAAAAAGAAGTTTCTCTGTGCTATGTGTCAGCTACTCAATCGAATCGCGCAACTACAACAAAATACCAATTACCACTTTAAGTCCATGCGAAAATAGATTTCCCGTTCAAAGACCATTTTACTCCTCTGTTAACGCCTGCGCTTGTTTGAATGCGATAACCGTTAGATATATTGACTTGTTGATCAAACGGTTCTCATTCTCTTCTGGGTTTCTCACAACTTTTGTCGGGGTTTTCTCCGCTCTGCCAAGTTTTAGCGCTTCCGCTACATTTAGGCTGGTTCTAAGTTATATTTTTAAAACATGTCCAGGCTCTTCTGATACACAGGAAAATGAGGATTTTAAACACGATAGCCCAAGATTATATGAATCTAACTCTAAAGGGCCAAATTAGAATCAACAGAACACAGAGATATTTCGAAGGAATTTAAAACCTCCGGGATTGACCAATTATGCATAGATACACAGAGATACAAAGATATCCAATTTTACAATCAAGTTCTCTTTTGCCAAATCTAGCCAAAATCCCTTTACATGAATTCAAAACTTACATAAATACCTTACATTCCACAATCAGATCCTCAATCAATGGATCGATTCTGCCTAATCCTAGAAAAATACCTAATTTGCATAATATTCTCCTCGAGAATCTCAACTAAGCCTAAATACTTAAATTGATTATAAAATAACTCAAATCCCTAAATTGTAGCTCAAAGCTATCTAGAAAGCTTTGGAAAGTGATAGCTAAAGGATCCCACTCCTTTGCTTGTAAACATTTTTTGGATTTTTGGAATAAAATTAAGCCTTTTGTCTTCAAGCCTCAGCCTCCTGCATCAAAATCATTGTGTAATGTTTTGATTGAATTATTTCTCTTGTATGCTTCATGATTTATCGATCGTTTAATTATTTCCATTGATGTGTAGAGTAGATTCAAGTCCTTTTGTTTTATAATATTACATAAGAAGTTTGAATGTACAAGAAATTTCTACAATATCCATTATCTCTTTTAGCCTCTTCCATATCTTTGTTCTAGGAATGGTGTCAAAATCTTTTCTAAAGTTAACAAAACAATATAAGAGTTCATTTTTATTTTGTGACACTCCTCTGCAATTATTATAAGAGTAACAAGATGGTCTATGGTTGAATGGTATCTCCTAATCCCTGTTAGTGTCAGTCTTTTCAGCCTTCCTCAGTGATCAAACATGCTCTTACAAAGTGATTTTAAGGTGTCAAGGTCAAATTTTGTCATTTCAGTGAGTCTCCAAGCAAAATTTGATCACTAGGCATTAGGTCTAGGGTTTGCTTTCAATCCTTCCAAAGTCGTCCAAATGTCGGTCTATGTCACTATTCATCTGAGTCTACCATCATTCAGAGGGTTTTCATCATCATGTCAGGTTCTAATGGGTCATTGTACACCTTGTTCATGCTTCCGTTGTGCCTAGGTAAGGTCATTTCCCTCTCCTAGGGTTTTGAAGGCAATTTCTCTTGGACGGTCAAATCATAGACAAAACTTGTATCCTGATGTTCATACACCTTCCCCTATCCTTAAAGTACCTTATCAAACACTTCCCATCACTGAGATCCCTCAAATTTCTCATTTTCGCACAAACCCAAGTTTCTTGCTACAACTTGGCAGTTTTCTAGGTTGGGTCTTTGTTTTTCCTTTTTGGACCCCTTCCCCTCACTCAATTTCAGAGATTCCACTTTCCCCTACTTTCTAACATCCCTGCCTACTTCCCAAAATTTCCTAAAGAATTTAGAAGCTCCCTATCCCCTTCATTTTGCTTCATTTCGACAAATCCCTTGTTCCACACATCGGGGTAGGTTTCACTCAAAATGATGTTTATGAGAAATAAAAGATTAATTTAGGAAACTTGAGAGAGGTTTTTTTCTACCACAGGCCAAGGAAGAAAAACCTCCTTCACTTTTTACGCAGGTGTCATGGTTTTAGAGAAATGTCAAAAATACAATTGCCTTGGGAGAATTGATGAACCTCTAAAGTGACCTTGGGAAAATCAAGCTTTCCCATAGCTAAGTTGGCCAAATGACTTGCTTGATGATTCAAATAATAACTAGACACAAAGATATTTCCAATTAGCTATCATGAGCTCAATTTGGAGTTGAGGAAGGCATTCAAAAGTTGACTGTAACAGCACTCTGCCTTGAGGCAGCCTCACTGGGCACATTTTTACCAGTCTTGGGTGATTTGACTTTTGATAGGGAAAATGAACTCCAAATTGAAAAATTCTAGTTGGGTTGGAAGGTAGACTCAAGGACCTTTCCAACGCGCTATTCTGAACCCAATTTGGACACCAGGAAGGCCTCCAAAATTCGCATGGAAAAGATAACGACGCACAGACGGAGCGCGACGCACTAGGAGGAAATTTGCAGTGTAAATTTACACTGGGGCGGCACACATAGGAAGCGTGGCGGACAGGGAAAAAAAGCCTGAAATTGTGCCATTTTGCCTCAAATTTCTTGCGAAGCCCATCAAATTGCAAGGTAGGCTCTATAACATCACTTGTTTATCAAAGTTTATGAGTGATATGGTGGTTATATGCCTATGATTGAATGCAACAAATTTCATAAAGACAACCACAAGAAGACACCTATTCAGCAGGATATAGAGGCTGATTGAGAGATTTGGCTCGAGAGGATCCACATCCACTTAGAGAAGCTGTTGGCAAAAGCAAACAAGAACAGGGATCACCATCACATCATGAGGCTTCTTTGCATGATGAGGAGCTCATTGAGCATGATTTTGACCTAGTTGACTTGGAGGCACAAGATGAGCATAAATCCATACAAAAAGTCATCAAAGAGAAGTATTCTCAGATCCTGTAGGTTAAGGAAAATTTGATAAGGGCCAAATTTATCATTTCATGCCTTGATCAAGAAAACAGTCAGCTTAAAGCACAACATCTACCTATGGAGAAAGAACAATTCAAAGTCAAGAAATAAGAGATGAAGGCAAAGGAATTGGTGGACCATGATAACATTGAGCACCATGAAGAACATGTGGCAAGAAAAGGCCAAGAACAAGTTTTTCACCATGAGCATCTCAGATGTATATTTCCCTCACCTTGATGGAAGACAAAATCACCATTGCAGGGAATGATTTCATGTTTTCAGTAGATTCCATCTCTCAAGCTACAGGCATACCAAACCATGGTGAAAATTGGTTCAAAGACATGAACCTAGACCTAGAAGAGTACAAACCCTAACTGAAATCATAATATAAAGAAACTCACTTACATGTTTTCCCATTCAGATATTTTTTGGAGATATATGCACCATTAATGAAGGCTGCCATGAAATTCTTCACATGTGAGGGAAAATTTTCCAGGTTGCATCAAAATCACATAAGGCTGCTCATGCACTTTACAGCAACCAAGTCGCTCAATTTGAGTAGTTACTTGTATAGGAGCTTAACCAAGATGTCTAAAAAGGTGAAATTGAAAGGAAAAGTGCATTATCCCAGTTTCTTTAATCATAGCTTGATAAAGGTTATGGTTCTCCATCAATTGACAAAAAATAACATGACATGGGACACTTTTATTGAGGCATCTTTGAACATGCATATAACTACTTCACCAAGCCAGCACCAAACTATGTCAGCACATTCAATGGAGGTTGGGTCATCAAGAAAGAATGATGAGGTTCCAAGGCACCTAGGACTGAGGTGACCAATACATATCAAAGAGGCAGAAGGATTGTGTTTTCTCCTAAAACAGAGGTAGGGAGGCCAACCTCGAAAGGGTCAACATGCATTTTGAGAGGCTATGTTGTGGGGAAAAGTATCCGACTCGGATGACCCTATCCCTACTCTAAGGGTGACAGTCCTTAGCAACAACTGAAAGTAAAGCTTTGATGTTTTCCTTTATGAAAGTACAGAGAAGGAAGAAAAGATTGACCAACCGGAGTCTTTCGCTTTTGTCGATCCTATCCTCTCTCTTTGTCTCTTGTTCCCAGCTCCTTGCTCCCTTTGCCGGTCCAGCTACACAAAGATCCTGCACAAACAAGAGAAGGAAAACTACAAGAAACATGTACTCATAACTGATGCATGGATTAGAGTGAATCAGATATACAAGTAAATACAATACATCAATGCAATACAAGTATATAGGAGAACATTCAAAGCTTTATTGATAGAAGTAAAAGGGTTCTGAGAAGGTTACAACCATCAATGGCTCCAATCCAGCAGCACCTCCCCAGCAGCAAGAAATCTCCTCTTCACCTCTATAAAAGCAATCACCCAATAGCTCTAACTGTAAACCAACAGCACTTCCTTACTTTGCACAAAATTCCAGCCTCCTTAGACCTCATAGAAGAGCTCTATATATAGGATAGAAGAAGAAAGGATGAGTCAGCTTGAGACTGACATGAAGCTGCCTTGTGTCCTTTCCCTCTTCAGTTAATCTTCAGTTCTTGAGTCCACTTGGAGATCCTTGCTTACACATGGAGATCAAGTACCTCTTACTCATCACAGGGCGAATCCCTTGAACCAAGTGTCAGTTTGGAAGCTTCCTGGGCAATTGACACCTTGCAGAATGACTGTGCCACTTGGCCAATCTCGCCCAGCGCAGGTAGCCTTCATTAGATCTGACTTTCAACGTAGGTACAAGGAGGAGCAGTTGCATTCCAGCGCAGATGCTCAGTGGAGCAGCTGACATGATCCAAAAATAGCCTGTTTTTGAGTGTTTTCAGGTGGAGAACTGATGGGAAGTGCTGTGGTTTGCTGACCTTGTTCTTCTAGGGGTAAGAACAACATGTTTAGGGACTGAGGATCCCTGTAATTATTGACATTTCATGCTCCATGCTGCGAGGCACAAAAATGTCTATAACAGTTGCCCCCTAAAGTATGAGGCCGTTTATCGGGTGAAATGCTTTATCTAGAGGGTCCGAAGTTCATTCCAGTGCTGAGGAGTGCCCTGTAATACAATACAATACAATACATTATTTTTCATTCTGTTTTCATGATCTAGCTGAGGCGGGCATTCCCATGCTCAGCTTTATAAATACATTTTGGTACATAGAACAGACGATCGTCTGATGGTAGACTGATAATTCTTTGCTGAAATTATCATCCTTTGAGTAGGATGATCATCTGCTGCAATGATGTACATGACAAATGCTTTTATATTTCCTGAATATGTATCGCAGCCCGGATGGATGAAACTAGATCCGGGGTCTTCAAACTCGTTCGATCTTCACTCTAGTACAAGTCGATCCATGTGAGAATTTCGCTGAAGTCGAACATGGAAAGACATCGCTTGATTACCGGTCAATGATGAAAACCGTTAACAAGCGCGAGAGGAATCACCGATAATGATAATGACCCTCAAGGTACTGTAGTACAATTCACGTGGCGTGAATAAAGGACTTGGCGTCGAACGCCACGCAAAATCTTCTGGTCGAAGGTCATTGATGTATACCTGTCGCCGGAAGTGAGAAACTTGCCATTGAGGCATGCAAGCTTCAAAGTACTGATGGGGTTGTTCCTAGATCAACTTCTTGGATAATGAGCTGAAGTCGACAAGAAGCGATCCGCCAAAGGAGGGCCCTAATGAATCCCACATCAATGACACAGAACGGAGCTAATGATTTTAGTGGAGGTGAAAACAAACTGTGATATATGATTCAGGGTGGCGATCATGAATGGATGAAGGATAATGTATGGCAGTGGATGGGACACGGTTGACATTTTCAGAATGACCTCTCTTGAACATATAACGACACTGATGCGATGGATCGGTAGCATTACCCCAAATGTGGATGGTTTGGCAAAGACCATGGTGATGAGACCGGTGAATGAAACAACCCAACCCGATGTGGAACGGAGGAAAAGTGTCATGTTCAAGAGCGACTTGCTACCATTAAGCTTTGATGTTCTCCCAATTTTTCCCTAGTCATTTCTGACCAGTACCTCTTTATTTTTGTCAAGCTTGAGGAGGATAACATATGCTTGTTCTATAACCTGCCCTTCGGGCAAGCCCATCGCTATGATTTAACGAGCTTAGCGATAGGGAAACTCGTTCTCGTCTAAAGACAAGTTTGTCGCTATTTAACCATTTTAACGAGTCTAACGACAAGGAAAACTCGGTCCTTTTCATTTTTAGAGAGTCTGAAAAGGCACGAAAAGTTAACTCCAAAATTCCTTTTTTGTCATCTAATCCCTTAAGTCCGAAAAAGTATAAAACAATACAGAAGGGATGAATTTTCGATTGCTTTAACGAGCCGAACAAAACAAGCGCTCGATCTTTTTGTGCAATAATCCCTCAGGTCCAAAAAGATTAAAATCTAGAGGAGGGATAGCGTTCCGGTCGTTTAACGAGCTGGAAGGCCAAAACTCGGCAAACTTTTCATATTTTACGAGTCAGTGAAAAGAGCTCAAAGAAGACTCGTCTTTTGAGGAACGAGTGATAAACAGGGATAGCAACTGATTCCAGGTACAGGTTGGAATTTTCCAATCACGGCAGTGTCACAAGGATGGCTAGGTGAAATCACTCTTCGCAGCTGTCTCTCAAAAGAGGTAAACACACAAATGGAGGTGAATGATCGGCCAAATGAACAGTGGAGGTGACGGTGCACAAACACGACCAAGGCTTTTATGGCTGATGAATTTACGATCTCAAAAAGTTATTTACCGGTTCATTTTTCTGAATGAGCCTGAACTCTGAAGGGAAGCTTGCTCATAAACTTATGTTTATTTTTTAACGAGCATGAACTATGTGCTAAAACTGCTCGGATCTTGCGTTTATTTTTTAACGAGCATGAACTATGCGCTAAAACTGCTCGGATCTTGCGTTTATTTTTTAACGAGCATGAACTATGTGCTAAAACTGCTCGATATGCCCCCAGCATAATAATGCAACGGAGGCACATGCCCCCTAGTCTTTATAGGGTCATTTCATTTTTTAACAAGATTGACACAGTAAAGAACTATCCTTATTTCATTTTTTAACGAGGTTGACCTGAGATAGGAACTGTCCTCGAAACTTTAGATCCATTAGAAACAGAAAGTGTCATACTCCACTGTAGCCATTTCTGCCAGATTACTTGGAGGCGGTAGGGCGAAAGTACCCATCAATGGAGGGTTCTTTAGGAAGATGAATCCGATATTTTGGAGAGAACAATTGTTCCCATGGATTATTGGAATGCTTCCCATGATGCGAGGTTGCACAACTTCTGCCGAAGTTGTCGTCGAACTGCTTGGTTGATCATTCCCTTTGCTGTTCGATGACTGCGGATCCTCACAATCTTTTCTTCTTGTCGAAATCAAAGCATCATCTTGTTGCTTAGAAGTCAACAACATTAGTACTTCGCATCTAGAAGCATCCCTACTATCAACCAGATTTTGACATGGATTTGGAAACGGATCATTTAACACAGCTGGGGTTTGCGAATTCTTTACGAATTTTTTAAACTCAGCTTTGAATGGACAATCTTTCATCCAATGATCCTCTTCACATATCTGACACCCTGACGGGGGTGGTTTCCTCTTTCCTGGAGAGCCTGAAGAAGTTTTCTGAGGGGATGACTCACCCTGTTTCTTCTTCCCTTTGTTTTGTTTCTTCTTGCTTCCTGGTTGATTGGAGTTTTTGCCTTTATCCGTAGATACAGCATTTACTTCCGAAGAAAGAATCTCTTGATTTGCTTTTTGATTCGAAGTCTTACGGGCTTTCTTATTGGAATCCCTTGTCGATTTAGCGTTTGCAGTTCCAATCACGCCATCATCGGCATGAGAGTCACTATTTGATCCGGGAGGAGGAGGGATTGAAAATTCCGGTCTGGGGGCGTCAGGTATCTTATCATAGAGCGTGCCCGACTGAGTATATACTAAGTCCAAATATTGAGCACGAGCAATAACCTGCTCCTCTGTTACGACGCCTCCCTTGGCCACATCTTCTGTTATAGCAGGAAGAAGCGACTTTATAAACCACTCAGCTAATAGCTGATCTGGAACGTAGGTCTTTACCATTCTGCGACGACGACGCCACTCATGTATATGATCTGATATATGTGTGGCCGTTGTCTGCTTGAAATTGGTCAAGATCTCTGTTCCAGTTTCGTACCTTATAGGTAACTGAAAGTGTGTTAAGAAAGTCGTGGCTAGGGAACTAAAATTGTCGAAGGAGGCTCTAGGTAATTCAATATACCATTTAGCTGTCGGACCAGTCAATGTCCTCTGGAAAAGGCGAAGCCTAATCGAATCATCATTCAAGGTATTCGACGAACACCACAGATGGAATGTCATCACATGATTCGACGGGTCTTCGCCAGGATTTCCATTGAATTTAGGAATGTCCGAAGGAAGTTTGTGAGGAATCGCTGGCCACCAATGGGCATAGGCGATTGGATCGTTCGTTAATCGATGTAAATCTGGTAATTCTAGGGTCGCCACGAATGGCAACTGCTGATTCAGGTTTGGCGAGGCATACCCATGATACGATGGAATCACCTGAGCAGTAGGTCTTTGCATACCAGCATAATGCAACTGATGTTGATATGACTGATACGGCTGGTGGGCTCGGCCACTGTAAAGTGGTTGATTTAACCCGTTCTGAATATAGGGTTGCCCACTATTTGCAAAGATCTGTTGCTCAGATCCCTGGTACACCTGTTGAAACTGAGGTTGTTGGTATTGCACCATCCATGGTTGTGAAGCCATGTTTTGCTGTGCAACACTAACCGACGGACCAAGTTGCGGGGTTATGGTTCCCGTTTGTATCTGTGTCGTCCCGGCAGTTGGAGATTGTGGTTGTGTTGCAGGGTCAATGGGCTGTTGCATTACAACTTGGGGTTGACATACAACAGGCATCGATTGAACTTGCGACACGGTTACAATTGTTGGCGTCGTCGGGATACTAGACATAGGTACACACTGTTGCATGGAATATACAACTCTTGGTTGTTGGGGTAACATAGGTACCCAACCACTCGTCATTACTTCAGTCAAACCTGAATGTTGTTGAAAACTGCCGTATGGGTATCCCCCCGGAAGGGGAAGTGAAAGGGCATATTGCCCCCCATACGGTAACAATCCGGAGCTCAAGGGTATAGATTGCCTTTGAGGACTGGATGGCCCAAACTGATTTCCAAAGGGATCAATTTGTCTAGTTTCAACATAAGAATTACCGGGTATTATACCGGAAGAACAAACTGGAACAGACCAAGTTGTCGTAATAGTCCCTGGGTGGACTCCTTCTAGCTGATGAGAGCTAGTCGGGACAGCTGGTATGCCGGCAAACATCGTTGGATTGACGGCAGGAACTTCTGCTGTTGCTGTGTCATTTGGCACAGTCCTAGATGTCGACGGTTGTTCAGACATTTTAAGTCTATCCAATAAACTGCCTAACGATTCTGCAGGAACTTCCTGTGGCGATGGACAAACTTCTGATGTAGAAGGAAAAAGAGTGGCACCTACTCCAAAATGAGTTGGAGTATTTGCTTGCTGGTCCTCTACGATTTCCTCTATTGCAATCAGACCAGGAGGAAGAGGAAGACCGTCAGGTTCGTAAAAGATTTCTGGTGCCGAAGAAGGGGTTGCTTCAACAGCGACAGTTGTTTGAACAACAAGACTCTGTGGACCGGTTTCAAATGGAACTGGTTCAGTTATGCAAGCACTTGTCTTCAGACTAGGATCAGTACAACTGTCCCTCTGTTGCTGTTGAACTTCTTCAATAGAGGCAGGGATTCCAGAAATATCAGGAGTGACCAGAATCTCAGATGTTGTCGGAACTGTTGTTCTAACTTTAATGGGAGATTTTGACCCGGTCAAGCGAGTCCGCTTCGTCCGTACTACTCTCGGTTCCGGAGACAAAGACGGTTGACTCGCGAGTCTCCTCGAACGACGGAGTTTTAATTGACTTTCCTCCACGGTTGCGGATTACTTGATCAACTAAAATACAAAAAGCGGAATTATGTTTCCGTATTGAATGAATTTTATTAGACGCTTTTAGACACAACTTTGCTTTTTCATGTTTTAAGAGTCGAGAAAAAACTAAAGATGACTCTAGTCGCCTTCGATGTATTAACGAGCCCGAAGTGACAAACGCTCGGTTGGACCTTTTCAGTTATAGAGTTTGAAAAGGGCCAAAAGAAACTACTCTGGAGATCTAGGTAGAGGGTGTGCCAAACCTCTCGCGAAACCACAGAATACGTTTTACGGTACGGGTGGTCGATCTTCGTGAATGCTGTGTTCACTGCATCGCGATCAGTAGGGCGGCCGACACGGCTTCCTAAGGATAAAGGATAAATGCCTATAGGGGTCTCCCAATATACGCGACGGTACGCGGGAGCACAAGTCCGTATTAGTGCTATCGTCCCTCAGGAGGAATCACCCACCTTCGTAGAGATCGACAGTCACTACGTTTAACGACGCCGGAACACGTCTCTACCTAGACCTCTATTGTGAGCGTTATGTTACAATGCGTTTTTAGATTCATTCAATATATTTTAAGTTGATCTTGCTTAGCAGTTTGTCTTTCAGGATCACCACGAGATGTATTGGTACAAATTCCTAAATGCAGCTAAAATGATAAGCAAGCTTTACAATCTTTTTAGCTTTGAAAATCCTAACTACTGAGGGGAGAGAAAAGCATTATCTTTCCACACAGAGCACAAAGCACAAACTAATGCACTTTCTCCTAGATCAATCACGCAAACTTATCAAAAAATGCAAATGCAAGATGCATGTATTTCTTTTCTTTTCCCTTAATGTTGATGTAAGACAAAAGGAAACTGTTGTATAATTTTCGAATTCAATTTGAAGCGTAAACAAACAAGTTTTGTCTAAAATGAAAAGACGCCTTACAAGCACTTGTTTTGACACTAAAAATATATGAATTCAAACCATAAGATGAAAAACAAACAAACTCAAACAGCCATGAACAGTAATAAAACTAGCTCTTAAGATCACAAAGACACTTTTACAGTTCAGGATCTAAGAGGCCACAGCTATACTGGTTCGCTTTTCACAATGGGAAACTGTAACTGAAACACGAAATACTGAAAGAACAATCACAGTTTCATCACTCAACTGAGGCGGAATAATGTCAAGGAAAGTTGGTTTACAACAAGTACAAATGACAAGCAATCAGCAGCAAAACAACAGTGAAAACAGGGCTAAGACACAGTGGGAAACCTCAGGAAGACATAGCCTAACTGGATCAGCGCAGGCTCTAGTCTGTCAAATTGACTCTCAGCGCAGTTCCCGAAGGGAGTACCTGTGCTGGAATGCAGACTGCCTGTGGACAGCCTGCACTGAGACACGAGAGTTGCGTTTACAAGGATTTCCGGGTCATAAAAAGCTCAAAAATTCACTGTTTTTGCTGAAATAAAAAGCTATAGGTCAAGTACAAGCTAACGGATGATCAAGAGGATGAAAAGCTATCACAAAGAGTACAAGAGTCTTTTGTAGATCAGCTCTTCAAATCATGAATCTGCTCAGAAAATGAGCAAGAGTAGCAGCCCCTCTACTTCGCTTTTGATATAGTCAAAAGCTTTTCGATTTGGTACTCTTTGGTTCAGGAAATGAATAGCAAAGATACTACAAACACCAACAAGATACTAGGCTCCCCAGCAGAGTCGCCAGTTTGTTGTGGGGAAAAGTATCCGACTCGGATGACCCTATCCCTACTCTAAGGGTGACAGTCCTTAGCAACAACTGAAAGTAAAGCTTTGATGTTTTCCTTTATGAAAGTACAGAGAAGGAAGAAAAGATTGACCAACCAGAGTCTTTCGCTTTTGTCGATCCTATCCTCTCTCTTTGTCTCTTGTTCCCAGCTCCTTGCTCCCTTTGCCGGTCCAGCTACACAAAGATCCTGCACAAACAAGAGAAGGAAAACTACAAGAAACATGTACTCATAACTGATGCATGGATTAGAGTGAATCAGATATACAAGTAAATACAATACATCAATGCAATACAAGTATATAGGAGAACATTCAAAGCTTTATTGATAGAAGTAAAAGGGTTCTGAGAAGGTTACAACCATCAATGGCTCCAATCCAGCAGCACCTCCCCAGCAGCAAGAAATCTCCTCTTCACCTCTATAAAAGCAATCACCCAATAGCTCTAACTGTAAACCAACAGCACTTCCTTACTTTGCACAAAATTCCAGCCTCCTTAGACCTCATAGAAGAGCTCTATATATAGGATAGAAGAAGAAAGGATGAGTCAGCTTGAGACTGACATGAAGCTGCCTTGTGTCCTTTCCCTCTTCAGTTAATCTTCAGTTCTTGAGTCCACTTGGAGATCCTTGCTTACACATGGAGATCAAGTACCTCTTACTCATCACAGGGCGAATCCCTTGAACCAAGTGTCAGTTTGGAAGCTTCCTGGGCAATTGACACCTTGCAGAATGACTGTGCCACTTGGCCTATCTCGCCCAGCGCAGGTAGCCTTCATTAGATTTGACTTTCAGCGCAGGTACAAGGAGGAGCAGTTGCATTCCAGCGCAGATGCTCAGTGGAGCAGCTGACATGAACCAAAAATAGCCTGTTTTTGAGTGTTTTCAGGTGGAGAACTGATGGGAAGTGCTGTGGTTTGCTGACCTTGTTCTTCTAGGGGTAAGAACAACATGTTTAGGGACTGAGGATCCCTGTAATTATTGACATTTCATGCTCCATGCTGTGAGGCACAAAAATGTCTATAACAGGCTACTAGACAAGGGCGACAAAGACCTTGCTCTGTTGAGGCACATGGCATTTCATTACAGGGCACGAAACATGACAACCAAGGCCCGAATAAAGAGTTTAAAAGCAAAATTGAGGAAAGCAACAAGGAGGTAAAAAGAGGCAAAAGAGCAATATAGGCTTAGAATCTTGGATGAGGCTTCCTTGGCTTAGCATGGCACCCCATAGAGAACCTCCAGCCCAAATTTCAAGAAATTTGGGGAATTTTTGGTCACATGGAAATTTTTTGGGCAAAAAGTAGGAATTTTCTCCCTATGCGCCGCGCCACTTGCGCGACCCTAAAATTCTAGAGCTCCAAATGAGGAATGGCTTGAAGTTTTGGATTCAGCATGGAAAATCACAACTACTGGTGTCTGGGCAAGATATTTGGGCAAGATCTGGGTCTCCTAAAGGTCAAAAAACACCTAAAATTGGCCTCTCTCCCACTTTTTTGACACACAGAAAGCAATCTTGGGAGAATGGAGATTTGGAGGGGAAAATCAGCATCAAATTTGAAAATTCCAATTGGGTTAGAAAGTAGACAGGATAGGCTTTCTAGAAAGCCCACTTGGGCACATTTTAGACACCTACAAATTCCCCAAAACAGGTCCCAAAGTAGCGCGATGCACAAAAAAAATGGCGCGGCGCATAGAGGAAAAAATTGCCAATTTGCTTCCGTTTCGCAAAATTTCGGTTCGCAACTTCTCCAAGTGGGCCCGATCATCTACACTTCGGTTTTTTGGCACCAAAGGCAATATTTAAAGAGTTTTTTCTCTAGATTGGCTTCTATCCAAGTGGAAAAAGAAGGCAAACGGTCACCCCAAGCCAAATGTCATGTTTGCATCGCTGCACCTGTAGCTGATGGTTGGCCCTCCATCTCCATTTTGTAATGATTCAAGTAACTCCCCAACCCTTGGGCGTTCTATCTCTTCCTCATAAATTCTATATATTGTATGCAAGTTATTTGCAAAGGGTTGGTTGGCTTGTAACTTCTGGGAGACTGTGGGAGAGAAACTTTGTTTCTTCACTGTGTATTTTTGACAGAGACTTAATGAAAGGCAGTGGCTCTGTTTCATGAGATTCTTATGGTTTTGAGTGTAGCAAATGTATTTCTCATGTTTTCATATGTATTTTGTTATGTTTCATAATTCAATTCATGTTCATTTCCAGTGAAATTTTCTGAGTGAGATTAGGTAGAATTCAATTTTATTGCTTTGCCTGTGGGAAAATTTCATGTTCAGTGTTCTTTTGTTGAAAAGGATTCACGTAACTATGCCATTTTCACTCTGTTCAACAATCTATTCATTCGGCTGCAAACTAAATTGCTATACTTCCCACCTGCCTTGCCTCACGGAATAATCTCTGCCTTTGGTTTCAATTCTCTATTCTTTGCTGACTGTTGGTCCCATACCATCCGAGAAGCTCGGTCATTCATGAAAATTGTTTCTAGAATCCCTATTCGCTTACTAGCCTAAGCTAAATATTTCATTGTAAGTCATCTCAGACCGCTTTCGATTATATATTCACTGAGCATGACTCAGAGAGAGCCCTCTCCTGTTTTGGTAGGGCTAGCTACCAAACTGAGCATGGTTTGTGGTTACCCTAATTTTTGCCTTCCTTCAGCCTAAGGCAGATTTAGGTGCTAACAATCCCAACTTGGCGTTTAGCTCTTTTACTATGTTTTTGAAGCTGAAGTCTAATATTATTTTCCAAAATAAGTCAGTATAGCTTGGCTAAAATGTGGCTAATCGTAATGGTCCTATAATTAGAAGGAATGATTTATCCCGATTTTTAAATATAGGCACAATAAGCCTCTGCATCTAAGGCTTAGGGAAGCTTTGCTTAGCCGCTAAATAAAAGAGCTTGTGTATATGCAGGATGGGGATAGATTTTCGCATTTTAAAAATTTCAGTTTGGTAGCCTTCAATGTGTTAGGGTATGAACCTAACCCCTCTATTAATGTAATAATCCAAAGAGGCATAGTAAGAGTCATGATTAGTTAGTCCAATAAATAAATCCCGTAAGCATTGTAAGTGGTTGACCCACATTATAAAAAAGGGACCACAATTAGTTATAACAGGCCATAGTTAATAAATAAAGTGGTTGATCGCAATATGTAAGGGACCACGAGTAGTTAGGGTTTTGGGTCTCAAGAAGCTATATAATGTTGAAGATAATAAAGAAAGGCTTGTCTTGTGTTGTGTAATTGAGCTCTGCTCTACTAGAGGTTGCCCCCTCGAAGGGGCAAGTGAATAATATTTTTTATAGATCTTACTAAAATATTTTTGTTGTTCTCATCTCATTGTGTTATTTTTCTATGGTATCACTGGAATATTCACTCTTTTGATATTTTCTACAGGTCAAGCATATTACAAGTGGTATCATAGCACTTTCTTGGGCTAACCGCACCACCAAATTTAGCAAAACGTTTTAGGCTATAGATGTGTTCTGATGTCTTTAAACTACAAAGATATGTCATTACATGCATCAAAATATTGTTGGGGAGGCATACACATAGAAACTAAAAGAGGTGTTCACATTTGTTGGACTCCCTTGTAACCCTTGTTGGTACCCCTTTGAATAGTAGTGCATCAGAAAATACTTGTACATGGACTACAATTCACGTACCTCTGGTATATCAGAAACCCCCAATGTTACTCTAAAACCAAACTCTAGATAATGCATCGGTCATCTTACTGCTATAGTACACCAAGAGCAACACTCGAGGAGATTATTCACATGCACCTCATGTAGTTAGGTGTTGTGGCTAAGGGCACAATCGATCCTCCTTAGCACCGTAAAATATTGGGTCGAGTACTATTGTTGGACGCCTAGTGTATTTCATGATTTGTAGTGCTTGACACTCCTTTACTACCTAGTTCGCTCTCTTCTGTTGATTAGATGCCACATCTTGCATTATCCAGAAGTTGGAGTTTCTGCCGCAAGAATACAGATCAAATCTTATTGTATCCCGCCATTGGGGTTTCTGCCACCACATTACAGATCCAATCTTTCCATATCTAGTAGTTGGAATTTCTTCTGTTGAAACTTTTTGTAGTATCCAAACATTGGGTTTTTGTCATCACAATATAGACTAGTGGGATCACCAAATTCCTACTCATTTTGCGGTATCAAGATTTTGGGATTTCGACCATTGTAGTATTAATCGGCTAAGAGTAAAATTGCTATTGGAGTAAAAAAAAAGTATGGTGCTCCCCAAATTCTACTTTCAAGAGACCCAACCCATGAAATTAAAGATGGTGAGCTAATCTCAGTGGTAGGATCCCCTAGTAGGCAATATTTTTCTCCCACGGTCCCACAATTTCACGAGTGCTTGCAAGGGATCTACCTCAAAATACTCCTTGCATCGCACCCGTTGCAGGCATGCTAACTTGAAGTAAACCAACATTTTGACCTGGTCTAGTGTATCGTAACTATCCAGGCTATGGAAAGCCTGCAAAAAAGAGTGGATGACATTGAAGAAATCCTCGCCACCAAAATCCAACATGTAGTTGCACAGTACCTAGCTAACTTCATACCACAACTCAAGGAGAAAGGTCCCATGGGGGAGGGGGACAACATCAATGCCCACTTGGAAGGAGAATATTTCCATCATCGCTATGAGGGGTATCATCATTACCATGGGGGTAACCAATATGATTTCATTAAGACACCCAAGATTGACATGCATAAATTTGATGGTTCTAACCCGACAGTGTGGGTGGCACAAATGGAATAATATTTTCAACTCAATGGTATTTGGGATGGTGACACCAAACTACATGTGGGTGATGTTTGTTTGGGCCAAGAAAGTTGACAGTCATGGAAATGAAATCATAAATGTTAGACGAGAAAGCCTACTTGGAATGTGTTTTCTAAAGCCATTAGTGCTTGTTTTAACAGGGACTCTCACTTCTTGGGTCACCTCACAAAGCTCAAACAAACTGGTTCCATCCGAGATTACATCACATCATTTGAGCAACTGGCCATTTAGAGAGAAGGCCTCGGGGATGCATTCTATTTGGAATGTTTCACTAATGGCCTCAAATAAGCCATCCAAACACATTGAAATATATCAACTAACTATGTGATTGGAGGCTTGCCATAAAGCTTTAGATGCATCAGTTTATATTACTACCCAAACCACTTGTCCTTCATTTAAATCAAAGGCATGACCCACCTCTGCTAGTGACCCCACCTAAACCCTTAAGTTGCAAGAGGTGTCACTTGTGGAAATGACTAAAAGACAAAGACAAGGATTATGCTTCTATTGTGATGACAAATACTCCCCATGCCACAAATGTAAGGAACCAAATTTCTTTCAAATTGATGCAAATGAAAATGGCGTAGATGATGAGGCACAAGATAGTGAAGTGTTTGGGGAGGAAGTATTGGAAGACTAAGATATTATAATAGATACTAGAACACCCCCTAAGGAACCAGCTATATCTCTACTTGCATTAGAAGGAATTTCTTCTCGACAAATGCTTAAAATAAAAGGCTTTATTAAGCATTTCCAGTGGTGGTATTTATTGACCATGGTAACATGCATAATTTTGTCCATAAAAGGGTTATTGAGGTAGTGTATTATTTTGTGAGGCAATGTCCAATTTTCAAGTCATTATAAAAGATGGGGGGACCAAGAAATACGAAGGGTGTTATGAGAACATAAAGCTCCAAATGGGGGACTACAACCTTAAAGCACACATGTTTTCTATTGAAATGGGCGGATGTGACATCATCCGCGGAGCTGAATGGCTATGCATAGTAGGCCCTATTACCATAGACTTCCAAGACATATATATGAGCTTCAAACATAATGAGCACACTCATATTCTCTGTGGGCTCCACACAGGTTCTCCCACAATCATTTGCTCGCATATAATGGAGTAGCTTCTCAAAAGCGAGACCACGGGGTAGTTTCTCAATTAAATGCAATTTAGGCCATTGAATCTAGCCCTACAAATATTCATTTAGACATGAAAAATGTATTGATTCGCCATCAACAAGTCTTCTAAAAACCCAAGGAACTACCCCCCTCTCAAGGTGAGCATGATCATAACATCAATTTGATTTTGGGTAGCTAGTCACACAATTTACGACCCTATAGGTACCAATTTGCACAAAAGAATGAAATTGAAAATATCATCAAGGGGAGGCTATTTATAGTAGGCGTGATTCTTCTTAGCGCCAACACTTATTCGTCCCCATTGGTCATGGTTGTAAAGAATAATGGGGAATGGCACATGTGTCCCAATTTCAGAGCCCTTAATATGCTCACCATCAAGGGATATTTTCATATTCCAGTCGTTAATGATCTCCAAGATGAAATCTCTAGCACCCAATTCTTTAACAAGTTGGATCTTCGTTCAAACTATCACCAAATTAGAATGAAAGTACCAAACATCCCCACAAAAATTTTCAAAACCCATGAAGGTCACTATGAATTTTTGTTTATGCCTAATTTCAAAATGTTTGTCCTGGTATTTTTTGAGGATATACTCATCTATAACAAAACATGGGAAATACATATTCAACATGTTGATTGGATCTTGCAACTTCTAAAGGAGAAAAAATTATTTTTTAGATTGTCCAAGTGTTCTTTCAGAATGGAAGATGTGGAGTAATTGGGATACATTCGACCGCGTAGGAGTATGAGTGGACCCAAAAAAGACTCAGGAAATGCAATATTGGCCACAACATCAAACCCTAAAAATTCTACAGGGATTTTTGGGTCTCACATGATACTATCACAAATTTGTTAGAAATTATGGATGCATTTCTAGACCTCGGACGAGTCTTCTCAAGAAAAATGCATTCACCTGGATAGAAGAAACTCAACAAGCCTTCTTGGATCTCAAATAGGCCATGTGTTCCACCCCGATTTTGGCTCTTCCAGATTTTACAAAACCCTTTGTGATTGAATGTGATGCCTCAGGGACAGGTATTGGAGTAGTCTTAATGCAAGAAGGTCGACCAATCACCTTCACCAACCAACAATTAAGTGGCAAGAATTTGGGTCAATCCACTTATGAGAAATAAATGATGGCCATATTACATGCAGTAGACACTTGGAGACCATACTTTCTTGGACATTGTTCCCAGATAAGAACTGAATACCATAGCTTGAAGTAGTTCTTGGAGTAATTCTTATCATTTCCACAACAAAACAAATGGCTTACCAAAATGTTGGGCTATGACTATGAGATAGTATATAAGAAAGGTCATGACAATGTTGTGGCAGATGCTTTATCTCAGAAATATGAGGAGGAAGACACCCTCTTATCCCTATCTTTTCCCATCCCATCTTGGATTGAGGAGGCCCACCATGAATGGTTTTCCCATCCATCTCTTTCCCAGCTAATCCAAAGGTTACAAGGGGATCCTAACCCTCCTGTGGGTTACACTTGGCAAGAAAATATTCTTCGATGTAAATGGGGATCCTAACCCTCCCGTGGGATACAATTGGAAAGAAAATATTCTTCGATGTAAATATCACGTGGTTCTTTCCCCTAAATCCACTCTCAAACCACACATCCTAGCAAATATGCACTCCTCTCCCATTTTAGAACATTTAGGCTTTCATAAGACTTATTCTCGTTCACGACGCTCTTTCTTTTGGGAAGGGATGAAACAAGACATTCTTACATTTGTGGTTGAATGTGATGTCTGCCAATGCAACAAAGGGGAAATAGTGAAGACACCAAGAACCTTACAACCATTGTCACTACCTACCTCTATATCGACGGATGTCTCCATGGAATTCATTACCGGTCTCCCTAAATTAGGCAACAAGTCGGTCATCATGGTGGTAGTTGACTGACTCTCCAAATATGCCCATTTTTATGCCTTGATGTACCTATTTACTCCAGCTTTGGTGGTTCAGGTCTTCATACATCAAATTTTCAAACTGCGTGGAGTGCCTACATCTATTATGTCTCATCGAGATGCCACATTCACCAACACTTTTTGGCAGGAGATTTTCAAGCTACATGGCACACAACTCCAAATGAGTACAACTTATCACCCCCAAATAGAGGGTCAAACTAAAGTAGTAAAAAAATGTTTGGAAACCTACCAACAGTGCTTTTGTTTAGACAAGCAACATCAATGGGTGCAAGGGTTACTTTCAACGAAATGGTGGTATAATACTAATTATCATGAAGAAACCAAGATGACACTATATGAGGTGGTGTATGGCCAACTTATTATCTTCTAGGTTCTTCCAAAGTCCAAGAAGTGGATACGATGCTTCAGAATTGAGCTACCACTCTATCTATTTTAAAAGATAATCTCAACCAAGCACAAAACTAGATGAAGCAATAGGCTAACCACCATTTCTCAAAAAGATATTTTCAAGTGGGTTACCAAGTGTTCCTTTGACTCTAGCCTTATAAGAAGACATCACTCAAAGAAAAGGGATTCCAAAAGTTAGCTCCAAAATTTTATGGGCCTTATTAGGTGGTTCAACGAATTAGCTCCGTCGCCTACAAACTAGCATTACCGACCACTTCCAAACTCCACTCCGTCTTCCATGTCTCCTGTCTCAAGAAAGTCATGGGGTGCAATTGTAAGTTTCAGCCCATCCTGCCTAAATTAGATGAGGAAGGATCTATTTGGCTCTAGCTGGAACATGTCTTGGATTCTTGGGAATGACATCTCTGTGACTACATTATCAAGGAAGTCCTCATCGAGTGGAAAGACACATTACCAGAAGATGTGACATGGGAACCAACAACTATTCTTCAAAAATTTTCGTAGCTTCAGCCTTGAGGACAAGTCTGTTTTTGAAGGGGGAGGGCATGTTAGGGTCTGACCCTAACCCCTTTATTAATGTAATAAGCCCAAGAGGCACCATAAGAGTCATGATTATTTCGTCTAATAAATAAATTTTGTAAACATTGTAATTGGTTGACCCTTATTATAAAAAAATGACCAAAATGAGTTATAACGAGCCATAGTTAATAAATAAAATGGTTAACCCGCAATATGTAAGGGACCACAAGCAGTTAGAGATTTGGGTCTCAAGAAGTTATATAATGTCGAAGATAGTAAGGAAAGGCTTGTCTTGTATTGTGTAATTGAGCTATGCTCTACTAGAGGTTGCCCCCTCGAAGATGCAAGTGAACAGTATTTGTTGCAGATCTTAATAAAATATTTATGTTGTTCTCATCTCATTGTGTTATTTTTCTATGGTATCATTGGCATATTCACTCTTTTGATATTTTCTGTAGGCCAAGCATATTACACAATGTCCTTAGCTTTCCCATTAGTGAGGTACTTAACCCAAACTCAATGTCTTCCAAAGAAAACATATCATCCTCTATAGGGGCATTCAAAATGGTGTCCATGATGTTAGGGGATTCATAGAGGTTTTTAAGCTAAATATTCTAGTTATTTAAGGGAATTAAATGATTTTCTTTAGTATTGCAAATTAAAATTTTCCTCTAAAACTTTCTAATATTAGACTTACATAGGTGCAATAACTACTCTTTCTTTATACTTATATAATATCTTTTCTTTCTTTTAATAAGATATTTATACGCATTTATCTAATCAAGATTTAATGTTCTATTACAAGCATCCCTAATTTCTTTTTAGAAATTTTGTAATCATTATCATACCAAGGGTTGGTAGTTATATTGGTCTTTTTATATGAAACTTTGGTAGAGAACTTGCTAATGGTAATAGAAAGAGTTGTAGTAAAATTATGATAGAGGTTTTAATTCTATCCTTATAAGTTAAGAGGTGTGAATCCCTATTTAAATCCTTTAAGAATATGCTGATTTTACTCTTGTAAAAAAGCATGTGTCTTTGAGTCTCACAATTCTCATGCATGTGTTTGTTTTGTATGGCAAAGTTTACAGTTAAGGATACATATCTATGATCAAAGTTAGGTTCATGGCCATTTAAAAGGTCAAAGTCTACAATTTCGTTAGAAATATGGATAGCATATATCACATAATCCATAACACTACATCCAAGCCTATGAATACAAGTCTTCTAGTTGGAGTTTGACCACTTGATTACGCCATTGAAATTTATAAGGTCTCAAGAACTACAAAATTTGACTAACTTGGTACTAAATAAATGCATATTTAAGTATTTAGAGTTTATCTTGAACCTATTAGCTAAATGAAAGTCCTCATCTAACTAAAGGAAATAAGCATTTGAATTCTTACTCAGGAGATAGAGAAATTTAATTAATATAAAGATAGAAAATTAGGTAATAAGGGCTAGATCATCTTTTGTTTATTTTTGGATGTTTATTTTTTGAGGATTACACATGTTACTTTGTTTTGAGTAATATATGTATGAGAGGGAAATATCACCATTTAAATTTTAATAAATTTCTTTTACATTATATTAATTTTATGATAAGTTATTTTCGAAAAAAATGCTTTTATGTAAGTAATGTACTAACTATAAAAAAATCATTTTACTATAATTAATTTAAATTTAGTGAAAGGATCTTAGTTCCAATGGTTTGGTAAACAATTGTTTCCCCAATTATGTCCGTCAATTCTCTGGAAACATGATGTAACTCGCACATTTGTGACATTTATGCAATAGTCGTATCAAATATAATAATGGTAATCGATCTTTAAAAGTTACCAATTCTCTCCAAGATTTCTAGTTCTAACTAAAACAAAAATAATATTTAATTCAAATGAAATGAAATGAAATTTTATATTTTTAAAATTAATATTATATTGATAATTTATAAAATATAAATTAATAAAAAGTCTATTGAATATTAACATGATTATTAGCTTCGTTTGGCTCCTAGTGTCCTTAATGACCATAGGTTTGGGGAGGTTGAGTCCTCCATCATGCATGGCTCATGACGTGGATGTTTGTGGTTTATTCATGTGAGGATTTGATCTCTTATATGTCATGGAGTATTAAAGGTTCCTTATGATGAATGGCCTATTGATACCATGGTAGGTTCCACTCTAAGGGCCCTCTCTAAAAAATTTACCCGTGTTCAAAGCGTCGAATATCATTAAATCATCTTTCTGGAGGCCATTTTCTCATTTTTGGTGGTCGTGGGAGGAGTGCTCATCAGGTTCATTGACTATTTTCTCCTCTTATTAGTCCCTGCCACCTACGACAATGGACTATAGTAGTCGAAATGAGGCAATTACATTATTACTTTTTATCGTTAACTTACAGTTTTTAATTCTATTTCATAAAACGAATGTTGCATAACCTATGAAATATTGAGGGAATGATTTTCAAGACCAATCACATAATTGATTGTCTTATTTGGCCTCTTCCCAAGGCAAAGAAGCTATATGATTCATGTTTCCTTATATTATTTTTTCTGTATTTCTAAGTGGTTTGAATTAGAAACTAATGCTAACATTAGTTAGAAAGGATTAAATGTTTGGGATAATATTTCAAGTAATGTTTGGGCTATTTTCTAATGTATATATATAGGAGGACATGATTGTGTGCATGTAATGGTGTGCTGTCAAGTTATTACAGATAAAGGGTATCAGCCATCAATTGTCTCCCATGTATGCCTTGTCAAGTTACAGGTAAAGGGTATCATCCAACAATCGTATCCCATGTATGCCTGATTTGCTGATTCACTTTACCAACCTAATATTATGAGCATTACCTAAACTTTCATTACCTGATCTTTGCTCCATGGCACTAAAAGTTCATCCATTTCTATGTTTTCTTTCAGGAGTTCTTAATACTGTGTGGAACTTTAGTTTCTAGTAGTCCTTAAGCTAGCTTCCTAGGCTTCTTTCTGCAGGTAGGTTTTTCCTGGCATGGAGAGCATTCAATGATGATACTACTAATACAAACATGTATTATGTATTAATAGAGCTAGAATTTTATAGTGTTTATTATTCAATGCTATTAGGGCATATGGGGTCTTATTGAATTATCACATCCTTTGATTTAATCATTACCTCCATAACACCTACTAGTAAAAGAAATCTATTCTTGGTAGAAGTCACCTCATTTGATTGAATCATTACCTTCATAACGCCTTCCAGTAAAAGAAATTTATCTAGACTTGGTAGAACTCACACCAGAAAAATACTTATTTACCTAGACTTATTTAAAGAAAAGCAATGCAAAGTACATGCATATAAATTTTCTCAGTAAAAGAAATCTATTTAGACTTGGTATAACTCTCACCAGGAAAAGAATTATTTACCTGGACTTATTTAAAGAAAAGAAACACAAAGTACATGTATATAAATTTTCTCAGCAAAACAAATCTATTTAGACTTGGTAGAACTCACACTAGGAAAAGGCTTATTTACCTTTACTTATTTAAAGAAAAGAAACACAAATTACATGTATATAAATTTGCTTAAAATGACAGAATAGATTCCTGGTAAACAAATTTTATAAGAAAATACCAAAATGTTTAACTGATTTTGCATTTGCTTCTCAATAAAATCAGCTTGCTTTCATTTTTCTAGTAATCATAAGTTTACAGGCATTTAAAATTTTTTTCTAAATGGGAAGGTGTGGGAACCTTTTGGATTAAACACTTTGGAGAGAACTGTGGACATATTTTGATATACAATGAAATAATTTTGCAAAACATTTTCAAATTTAAAGTTTAGCAGAGAAATTTATGCGTTCGTTTATAAGATACCTGTAAATTTTTTAAATTGTAACTAAATGTTACACAGAGTGCAAATATCATTTTAGCATATCTCGTTCTAGAACCATTTCATTGATGAATATGCCTATCCATCTGTCATTGTTGATGTCACTTCTTCCTCTCTAGATGGAATTGAATCCACTGTATCTATTTTTTCAGGAATTGTTAATAGGTCAATAAAAAAGACACCTATGGGTGTTGGGACTAGCTCTACTGGGTGCTGGGACTAGGTTAGTACGAGAGAATTTATTATTGGTTACACTATTTAAGGTTAAGAAACAACTCCATCCAATGTAAGTTACACATGAGGGTTAGCTACTTGAACAAATGCTTAATCTATGGGGATTTATGTAGTAATAACAACTTACCCCTTTTCGTATATGGTCACGCATGCGATCTTGGAGTGAGAGAAAAAATTGGTGGGCGGCTCAACACACAAGAAACTAGACAAAGAAGCTAGGCTAGATAGAACATATTTTGGTAGGAATTTATGTTGGTTTGACAACAAACTTGGTCAAACAGTTTTTTAACCAATTTAGTTTTAGTTATGTAATGGGTAGTTTAGTTATGTGTAACGGTAGCTGTTCACATAATAAAACGAATACCATGTAATGAAAACTCATCATCGAATAAAACAGATTCACATATTCAGTTTCTATTTCTTGGTCTTTGGTCTTCTCTCATTCTGTTTCTTGTTGTTCTTTCTTTCTTCCTCTGCTCTTAATTCAATAAGTGGTATCAGAGCCGTGATTTATCCTTGAGGACAGCGTGACGGCATCAATCTGTGGAAGGACGGCGTTGCTCAAGCGTTGAGGCTTGAAGAATCCAAATCGTTGGATCCGCATTGAGGCTGTTGAAACTCTGAGGACAGCTTGTGGACGACACCTTGTGGACAGCGTTGTGAGGTCGTGAAACTCTGAGGACAGCCTGTGGACGGCGCCTTGTGGACAGCGTTGTGAGGTCGTGAAACTCTGAGGACAGCCTGTGGACGGTGCCTTGTGGACAGCGTTGTGAGGTCGTGGACGGTGTCGAGGCTGCTGAAACTCTGAGGACAGCTTGTGGACGGCGCCTTGTGGAAAGCATTGTGAGGTCGTGGACGGTGTCACGGTGTCAGCGTTGTGAAGCTGTTGGGAAGAATCGTGGACGGTGTCGACATTGTGAGGCTGCAATCCGGGTATTGTTTCCCTGAATCTGTGGACAACGTTGCCCTGTGGACGGCAAGAACCCTGACGGTGTGACCCAATCCGGGTATCGTTTTTTTTTAAGCAGAATTTTTTTTTAAAAGAAAAAAGAAGGGTTTTGCAGATTCTTTAAAAGATAGCAGTTTGCAGAATTTTTTTAAAAAAGATAGCAGATTGCAGATTTTTAAAAGATAGCAGTTTGCAGATTTTTTAAAAGATAGCAGTTTGCAGAGTTTTTTAAAAGATAGCAGATTGCAGAATTTTTTTTAAAAAAGATAGCAGAGGTTGTTGTTGTGGTCTGTTATAAAATTATTGAAAAAAAAGGAAGGGTTTGCAGAATTTTTTTTAAAGATAGCAGCAGAGATTGAAAAGGGAAAGGGTGTTGTTGTTGTTTTTTTTAAATATTGTAGAAGAACAAGTTTGCAAGGGGGAAGTTTTTTTTTTAAGCCTGAAATCCTAGGAAGGAGGGAAAATGGCCAAGATGTCGAATGCAAGATTCGAGGTGGAGAAATTCACCGGAAAGAGCAATTTTGCTCTTTGGAAACTGAAGGTTAAGGATCTGCTTGTGCAACAAGGGTTGCACAAGGCATTGGATGGGGTTACTAAGAAACCCACAACCATGACTACTTCAGACTGGGAGGACTTGGATGCCCAAGCTCTCAGTACCATCCAGCTATGTCTAGCGGATGAAGTTCTCTTCAACATCGTTGAAGAGACTACAACGTCAGGTTTGTGGGAAAAACTTGAAAACCTTTATATGACAAAATCATTAACTAACAGAATTTATCTGAAACGACAATTATACAGTCTTTGAATGAAAGAAGGTTCAAGCGTTGCAGAACAGTTGAATTTCTTTAATACACTAATTTGTCAATTAACAGATATGGAAGTAAAAATACAGGAAGAAGATAAAGCCATAACCTTGCTGTGTTCTCTGCCTGAATCATGGGATCACTTCGTAACCTCGATCAGCTTCAGCTTTGCTGATTCTTTGAAGTTTGAATCAGTCGTGGGAACTCTTCTGTCTGAAGAGGTACGAAGGAAATCCAGCACTGATACAACTGCATCAGAAGCCATGGTTGCTAGAGGACGCTCAAAGGAAAGAGGAGACAAACCAAGGGGAACTTCCAGGTCGAAATCGAAGGGAAAAAAGTGTAAGGCAAAATGTTGGAGCTGCGGTAAAGTTGGACACTTGAGGAAGGACTGTTGGAAACAGAAGGAATCCGAAAACCTGAAGAATGAAGCGAATCAGGCTAATTCAGGTATTGTAGATGAAGTTTTATCTGCTGAAGATTTGTGTATGATAGATGAAACTTCACCTGAATGTAATGTCTCTCAGAGTTTTGATAGCTGGCTGTTAGACTCTGCTGCTTCGCATCATATGTGCCCACATAGAAACTGGTTTACTTCGTATGAAAATGTAAACGGTAGTTCTGTGTTTATGGGTAACAATATGTCATGTCAGACTGTTGGGATGGGAGATATCAGGATTAAAATGTATGATAACACAGTTAGGACATTAACTAGTGTTAGACATGTACCTGATTTGAAGAAAAATTTAATTTCTTTGGGAGTGTTGGATTCAGATGGTTATAAGTTTACAGGTCAGGATGGCGTCTTGAAAGTCTTCAAAGGTGCCCTTGTGGTTATGAAGGCAGAGAAGGTCGGGAATCTTTACAAGTTAAAAGGAAGTACTCAGGTCGGTGAAGCAGCGATTGCGTCAGAAAAGGAAGAAGCAGGTACTCGTCTGTGGCATCAGCGTTTGGGTCATATGAGCGAGAAAGGTCTTCACATACTGATGAAACGTAAATCTCTTCCCGGTCTGAAATCCTTGAATTTAGATTTCTGTAAACATTTTGTGTATGGGAAACAGTGTAAACAGGGATTTAAAGTTGGCAATCATAATAGTAAAGATGTTTTAGACTACATTCATTCTGATCTGTGGGGGCCTTCCCCTGTTATGTCATATGGAGGTGCATTGTATTTTTTAACGTTCATTGATGATTATTCTCGTAAAGTTTGGGTCTATCTGCTAAAAAGGAAAGTTGATGTATTCAATGTGTTTAAACAATTTAAAGTGATGGTAGAGAAAAGAACAGGCAAATCTATTAAATGTCTAAGAACTGACAATGGTGGTGAGTTCACTTCTGTTGAATTTGAACAATACTGTAAGGATGAGGGCATTGTTAGACACAAATCTGCTATTTATACTCCTCAGCAAAATGGTGTTGCTGAGCGTATGAATCAGACTCTTATGGAAAGAGCGAGAAGCATGATCAGCAATGCTAACTTGCAAAAGGAGTTGTGGGCAGAAGCAGTATCTACTGCTTGTTATTTAGTTAACAGATCACCCTCAGTAGCAATTGATTGTAAAATTCCTGAAGAAGTCTGGACAGGTCAGTCTTGTGACTATTCTCATTTGAGGATATTTGGCTGTGATGCTTATTCTCTTATTCCTAAAAATCAGTGTTCAAAGTTAGATCCAAAGTCAAAATGTTATGTCTTTGTTGGGTATGACTATGCAGTGAAAGGATATAGGTTGTGGGATCCTACATTGCGGAAGATAGTTATTAGTAGAGATGTAACATTTGATGAATCATCTTTGTTAAAATCAAATGTTGAAAGAATTGAACAGGAACAGGTATCACCGAGTCAACGAGTTCAGTTGGAGGCTAGATCTTTCGGTGGCAGTCGAAAGGAAGGAGGGACTTCTGGAGACAAAGGTGTTGAAGACACAAAGGAAGCCGTTGAAGCTTCTGAACCAGAGCAAGTTTCTGAACCAGTTCAGCAACCAGTCACTCTGAGAAGGTCTACAAGGGAAAGGAAAACTCCCAAAAGGTATGAAGATTCTGCTGCTTCATCTTTTGCTTTGGTTACTGAAGATGGGGAACCGTCTTGTTATCAGGAAGCGATAGATGATACAGATAGCGAAAAATGGAAAAAGGCTATGGAAGAAGAAATGGACTCCTTAGCCAAGAACAATACCTGGGATCTTGTAGAGCTTCCTGAAGGGAGAAGTGTTGTTGGATGTAAATGGGTCTTCAAGCTGAAACGGAAAGTTGATGGTAGTATCGAGAGATATAAGGCGAGACTGGTAGCAAAAGGGTATTCTCAAGTTGAAGGTATAGACTTTCATGAGATTTTTTCTCCAGTTGTAAAACTTGTTTCTATACGTACTGTGTTGGCACTAACTGCGTTGCTTAATCTTGAGTTAGAACAGTTAGATGTTAAAACAGCTTTTCTACATGGTGATTTGAACGAAGAGATATATATGGAACAACCAGAAGGTTTTGTACGAGGTCGCAGCAGAAGATTAGTTTGCAAGCTCAGGAAATCATTGTATGGTCTGAGGCAGTCTCCCAGACAATGGTACAAGAAGTTTGATTCCTTCATGGTGAGCCAGAACTTTATAAGAAGTGAGTATGATCATTGTGTGTACTTCAAAAGTTTCAATGGCATATTCATTATCTTAGCTTTGTATGTTGACGATATGCTTATTGCAAGCAAAAGCATGGAAGAGATCAACAGGTTAAAGGCTCAACTCTCTAGGGCGTTTGATATGAAGGATCTTGGAGTAGCAAAACATATCTTGGGCATGGAGATACACAGAGACACGAAAAATGGTAAGCTTTGGTTATCACAGCAGAAGTATGTGGAGAAGGTACTTGAAAAGTTCTCTATGAATAATGTGAAACCTGTTAATGTTCCCCTAGCTTCCCATTTTAAGCTTTCTTCGGTTTTGAGTCCTAGAGCTGATGAAGAAAAGCAGTATGTGTCTCATGTACCATATGCAAATGCGGTAGGCAACTTAATGTATGCGATGGTATCTACAAGACCTGACATTTCACATGCAGTTGGAGTTGTCAGCACATTCATGGAAAATCCAGGTAAAGAACATTGGCAAGCAGTGAAATGGGTGCTTCGATATCTAAGAGGCACAAGAGATCATTGCATCGTCTTTGATGGTAGTGAAGGATCAGTCTGCGGATATGTAGATGCTGACTATGCAGGTGATTTGGACAAAAGAAGATCTACTACAGGTTACATCTTTACTCTTGCAGGTGGAGCAATTAGTTGGATGTCAAAGCTTCAAGACACGGTTGCATTGTCCACTACCGAAGCTGAATATATAGCTGCTTCAGATGCCAGTAAAGAAGTAATCTGGTTAAAGGGTTTGCTCGATGAAATCGGAAGGACGCAGGAGAAAGTGAGTGTACTTTGTGACAGTCAAAGTGCTATTCACTTGGCCACAAATCCTGCCTATCACAGCAGAACCAAGCACATTGATTTGAGATATCATTTTCTGAGACATGTGATCGATGGTGGAAAAGTAGCTCTTAAAAAGGTCCACACACGAGAAAATTGTGCAGACATATTCACAAAGCCAGTTACAGTAGAGAAGTTGCGGTGGTGTTTAGCTTCTCTTGGCTTGCAGGAAAGATGATGAATGGGAAAGTTGTTGTCAAGGTGGAGTTTGTTGGTTTGACAACGAACTTGGTCAAACAGTTTTTTAACCAATTTAGTTTTAGTTATGTAACGGGTAGTTTAGTTATGTGTAACGGTAGCTGTTCACATAATAAAACGAATACCATGTAATGAAAACTCATCATCGAATAAAACAGATTCACATATTCAGTTTCTATTTCTTGGTCTTTGGTCTTCTCTCATTCTGTTTCTTGCTGTTCTTTCTTTCTTCCTCTGCTCTTAATTCAATAATTTAGAGAATAAAACATTAGGTGCGAGTGCCTAGTGATAACTCGATCACTGGTCTTTCTCAAGAAACTATAAATTGCGTGTATAAGACTTATTCACCTCACCATGGGTGACACTTTGAAAGTGATTTGGCTCCCAAAAATAAAACGAAGTGACTTTGTACCATCTTCAGATTGGTCACATTCATATCTTCTCGGTAAAACTACAAAGCAACCCAACGATCAGCACATAGTATGCAATTAGATTAAGGGACACAAAGAATTAAGAGACAAAGTACACAATCAGCACCTTCAAAAATGATCTAGTGAAACCACCTCAAAATATTATGCAATCAACACTTAAAGTTAATGCGTTATCACAACCTCAAAAGATTAAGATTCACGCACCTATTATTTGCAATCATCTCTTTGAAAAATTCTCTGCTAAAACAATATACTTAATGCTTTAATTGATGCTGAAAGGCGGACAAAGTGCAGAGTGTACCTGTCTGCCTAGAAACAAATGATGAGAGGAACATACTAGAGTGAAGGGAGGCAAGCATAAGAACTTCACTTCAAGCCTCGTTTTCTCTTATCCCATACTCCAGAAGGTATAGAGACTAGAAATTCAGCTAACTGTTCAAATCAATCATCCTCGCCAAGAATAAGCTCTCCCTCTTTTTGTTTACTGTACAGACAAAAACGCCTAATCTACAAAAATACACCCTAAGTCACAAAAATAAAATGAATTCACATTCAATTTACAAATATAAACAAGGTAGGGTTTGTTCGTAAAACCATAGCAGAGCCAAACAATGAATATAATTTACCAATACCAATGGATAGTGACACAGGCACATGACTTGCATGCAATCTTGGATACATACCAAAAAATTACTGTATAACGTTATTCCGAGTTCAAACCAATGGGCAACATGCACATCGTGTTGACACATATATTATAACATCGCATAACTCCATCAGGAACCCAAGCACGTGGATTTATATAATAGGATTTATCATAGTCTATTGGTTGTGTTTACGAAGAATAGAAAATCAAAATACAAGGCTAAAAGCCTAATATTGGAATTACTTTGTGAACAATACTCATGGGGCAACTTTTCCAGACTATTCCCTTTTCATATTCATAATTTAACAATTTGGCCCTCCCTTGTAGTTGTAGTTTTTTGGAATTGTCTTACTAGGAAATGCTGGATTATCATGACACCAACAAAAAAGCATACTAGCTTGATCGATCTCTTTCCGTTCCCTTCCTGTTAGACATGTAACTCTCCATGGAATACACTTATACAATGTAACCAACATGTTTGATTAGGGTAATGCTTATAACTTACAGATTACTTCATACCTCGATTCCCCCATACAAAATTAGAGTTTTAAACCCTGGTGGACTAATATGAATCGAAACCTCTACAAAAAAAAATGACCAATTTATTCAAACATGCATCGTATAAGGTTTTCTGTATCCAGCTTAATCTCTCACTGGCATTGAACTAAACTAGAGCTACCCGTATTGATGTTTATTAGCCGGTTTAAACTCCACAAAATTATTTGGCTTGACTATGCTTTACCATAAGCATTGACTTAAGATATTGAACCTCTTTCCACTGGCTTAAATCCTTTATTTAATAATAAAGAGGCCTTACGACACCTTGACCTCGATTTCAAGAAGCTCCTAATCGTCCTACTAGGAAAGGTTGAATTATCATAACATGTTGAATTATCACGACGCTGGTCTCTAATTTTATTCAAAAGTCTCCTTGGATTATTACGACACTGGTCTTTAGTTTTGTTCAAGCCCCAGGCAGGGACTAGCTGCCATGCAACTTTCGTCCGTGCAACTTTCGTTGTTCTTTTTTGGCTTTAGATGAATTATTTATATGATATGTAGGTTAGCTCGCAGTGGGGAAGGAATATATGCTTTTGGATGCTTCTCCCTTAGATTTTTCTTCCTCTGTTCAAGTTGAAGAAAAGACTGAGATGAAAAAATAACCTTTCTCAAATTTTATTAATAATTATAGATGGAAAGATTTCCCCTTTTTGGATTATGGAATTGGATTTCGTTGAAAATTTAAAATAGAGTATTCAAATCAATCTAGACATCCATGTATATGCTCAAAGCTTATTTACGAAGGGAAATTGTTTCAAGATTCCCTTCAGATAAAAGGATTATTGCATCTTGAGGAACACAACCATTACATTGAATCTAGGGCTATGAGGGGCGGGGGAGTGGGGGGAGTTTTAGGGTCTATTGATTCCAATGGTTTCATCTCTTTTAGGGATGTAGTGAAAGGGAAGGAACCAAAACTAGTTGAGCAAATACAAAATATTCTAGGTCCCTACATTGTAAAGTAAATGGAACACGTTCCTATCATGGAAGTTCACCTAACTCTAGCCACACTTTTTTTTGGCTAAAGCAAGAGTCTATCCTTCTATTATCTTGTCTCTATAAAAATAGATTACACAAAATATAGGGCACCCAAAGAGGAAGAGGGCTGAAAAATTTAGCAATTACTTCTAGCTTTGGGAAAAGAGTCAATGTCTTGAGAACCGGGCCTAGGGCCCAAGAAAAAAGAAAACCCTCCACCTCTAGTGCCCAAACGGTGATCCAAGATCAAGCTGTCGAGCAACAAAACAGAATGATAACATGTGAACCCAAAAAAGCTTTAAGGAGACCCAAAGAGGAAATAGAGACCACATAATAAAGATTCCAGGTCCACTTGGGAAGCAATGAAGATCAGGGAGACACACTAACTTGCTCATCGAACATAAGCCATTGATCTGCTGCTACATGATCCAACCACTCTGGATAATATTGGGTGAAGAAGAAGCAAGAGGAATACCCGCCTGATGAAGGTCGTATTCTCTCTCCTCTAAGAGCCACGTGCTGAACACTTAGTGGCATGGGGTTCATTTCTAATAAACCACTTAGGGTTTTGAGGACGCCCGATAACCCAAAAACTACTTTGACCCTCGATAACCCCGAAGCCACAGATAAGCTTCACCCACTGCCATCCATTCAATTGAGCCACCCATTTGAACTAATGCCTCATAGGTTTGAGGAGATTGTCATAATTTTTTTGACTCCCTGCTCGCTATCCAAGCTCCCTATAGAGCCAGTGAGAAGGCAATCTATGGTATCCAACTGCGAGACCCAAATATGCCAATTCTCGAGTTGTCCTTTTATCAAACCCCTATCGTCCATCTATTTAATGGTCAACTCACTCATTCCCCTTCATGTGCTAATAATGCTCCTTGTCTGTGTGGGCTAGAGCCTAGCAGCCCTCATGTAGTTGTCCTGAGGGTATCGACTCCCATGAGGAGCACTTGTTGTCTCTTGTGCATCTCACCCCTTCATTAGCTAGCCATTTCGCTACTCTGTTGGCCACACATGTACAAAACTACAAAACTAAGGGTTCTTAGTATTCTTAGGTGCTATTGAATTAGGTAATAGACCTGTAAAAATCTCTAGTGTCTTGAGAATTTGTCTGGTGCAGTGCCCATGCCTAGCTGTTTGACCGAATTAATTGTTAATTGTAAGTTTGTCTGGATGATTGTATTATGTAAATTGAACTCAATTAGAATCTCTAAGCATTTCTCAATGGCCATGACTTCAACCATATTGCTAGTGGCCCTCCCGAGATGACTGTGAAAGATGATTTTGATATCGCCCTCTTCATCTCTTATGACTGCTCCATAACCAGCGTCTCGAGGGTTACCTTTTGAGGCTTCATCTGCTAAAATGCCTTTCCTTTTGATATGTGCCTTGTTGTCTTATTTATGCCCTAAGGGACATGTGATTGGAGCCCCAATAGTTCTAGAATGTGAGTGCCGAGATGACCAGGGGGTTTCTCAAGAGGTTGCTTCTGAAGGGCATTGACAGTTTCTTTGAGCTGTTTTAGGATCTGTGTTATGATACTTTGTGCTGAGCCAGATTTATCTTTGAAGATCCTGTTAGTTCTTTCCAAACATCCTAGATCAAAAATCCCAGAAGTCTTTCCTCCAGTTCCAGTTCTTTAAAGTATCAGTGATATCATTTTTGTCCTATTTGTCTGATGGAAGATGTAGGCCACCCAATTCCATAAGGTTGAGGTGAAAGAGGAGAGGTTGAGAAGGTGATCCATAATTTCTTCCTATGACACCCAGGGTTCTGGCCATGCCCTCTTTCTGCTTTATGTAGCAGAGAGTTTCTGTGTAGTGGAGTAACCAATTGGCATGTCACCATCTCTATCCCTTTACATTCACTTGGGAAGCACTTTCTTGCACCCATTTTCCACAATGTTGTCACCATACACCACTCCAAACTTTTCCTTGATGTAGACCCCATAGGTATCCCCACTACCTTCACTCCATCATGCTCACTCCACGGTGTTCACTCCACTAACTTTGATATGTGGCATTTGTCAAGATCCTCCTTGATGCAACCATAACATGTTGCATGCATCACCTTCCCACTATGTGGCTGATGCTATGCCATGAAGATTTTAACTCCACTCTGTTATGTGCACTCTTGGTGCAACCTATTCTTGCCATGGACCTTGACCAAGTCCTGGTCTCATTTTGGAGTGGATGGCAAGACCAGAAGCATCTTCTCCATCTCTGCAAGCACGTGATAGAGCCATTGAAACTTGAAGCAATGGCTTCTCAGCTTTAGCAAAGGCACGACCTTCTTCAACTGGTACTTCCCTCAAAGGCTCCATCTCACATTTGTCAACATCGTAGCTATGCTCATGTTAGGGTGCATTTTGAACTCCTCTAGCCAACGACCTACGCTCTCATTGTTGCTAACAACGCATACAGAGGGCTTGCTAGAGCACAAAAAGGGAATGGGAGTGCCCTACAACCGTGAAGGGCCTCCGAAAACACAGGCCAAACTAATGAGGAGCCACCAAACTGACAGATCCCAGAAAGTTTCTTGCCAGAAATCAACAGATTTTGAGCTCTTCATGAAGTTACAGGTTGGCCATGCCCAGAACTCCCTTCCGACCACAGGTTCAACCGCCTAGGCTTCTCTCCACTGTTGCTGCCACCGGGCTGGAGAGGGGAACCAAGCTTTTCCCTACTGGTGCAATTTGTTGGCACCTCTAGCCAGGAGGGCCAACAAAAGAAAAATAAAATTCAAGATTGCAGACCTCAACACAGTACATGTTAACATAATCATAGTAAAATAACCATACGGCTAAAAGAAACAAATATCTAAATGGAAACTAGAGATAAAACAGACTTCATACATAAGAAACACCACATTTACAAATAAAATTCTAATCAAAACATAGATCCATAGCACAATCTCGAAACGAGAATCTGGATTCCATTAAACATGAATAATAATATACATATTATGCAGGCCTTCTTGCCATGGCTGTAGGGAGGCTTCACTTCCTTCAACTCTGTGTTCATAGTCCCCAAAAACCCTAGTCTCTTTTAACTCCTTAACTCCTCAAATTTACATGAAAATATCCGTAACCAACTTTCCCTCCATTATACATGTCGCTTATATGGCATTTCCCTTGTAAACCCATAGGTGTAAATTAGTGTAGCTCATTCAAGGGGAGTCAAACTAATCATTTGTTGGCAACAAAGTAACCAAATGACTAACAACATTGGCAACTATCAATTGAGCTAGCCCTTTGAGTGTTAGAACATATAAATCTTAAAAAAAAAAACTTCATGAGTTCCATAAGTCACACTTGATGAAGGATTTATATATAAAAAATATGAAGTTTTGTGAATGGCATTCATCTCTCTAGCCTTTTGGCATGATGTTATTACACTAATTTCTTTATACACTGGTTTAGTTTTCTGCTCTCCACCATGCTACTATATTTATCCACCATGGTCTATGTCATACCATACTTAGATTTGATAAATTTACGTTAAAGTGCAGGATTAACTCTAACTTGTTCAAACTTGACTATCTTCGAACCATTGAGAGTATATATTGATTACCGTAATTTGGATTACAATAAAATAATTCTACACAATGGGTTTGTTGAAGAGTGATGAGAGTCTCTAGTCTATAAAAATATGATCTATGCGATCTTTAATATCTAGATCGATGCCATTGTCGTGTGTATAATGATCCCATTGGATCGAGCCACAATGTCATATATGTGCAATACAAACTACAATTATTCTACGGTGCGTCCGATAGCAAGCAATGTGAATCACCAATTGTTAAGAAAAGCAAGCCACAATTTGCAGTTTAATACATATGGGTCATCAAACTAAGATCCATTATATGTAAGCAATGTACGAATCATGTCATGAGTTTGAACTCATCATATCCAAAATATTAAAGGCTAAAGACCAACAACTCATAGTTTAGTTATTACACCTTTAACCTTACCGGTCAAAGAACCAATTCCTTATGACCCCTACGACGCTTCTTTACGTGCAAGGGGATGGTTAAGCACCTTCGTTCTTACGAATGCTCTCAGCCACGACATACGCACAGTACATGCCACGGTGCCATATATAGTGATGGAATTGGATAGTAAGGGTTGATAAATGAATGAGGTGCAGTGAATAGGGTATGAACATCCGTCACTTGAATTTTTTTCGACAACCCACAACCCACGGTACCATATATAGTGAAAGGAATTAGAATGTCACGTAAGGACAACCCACAAGCCATACGGGAAAAGAAACAGCCCTTTGATCTCTGTAGACCTACGTAGCTGATTGATGCTCATTCAATGATTGATCGAGTTGAAATTAACGTGGAAACCATGGAAACAACATTAATCCCTTTTTTTTTGGCATCGACTTCCCCAAATTCCATGAAAACCATAAAATTGATGTGAAAATTTATGTGGCCATTGCTTTAGCTTCCTCGCATAAAAATGGCTTCAACAAATTTTCATAAAACACACGATAGTGCCAAGACTACCTGCCCTACCATCTCGAATTTTACAAGAAGGTGTTTAGACTCGCATCCGTATGTTTGCAAGCATGTATTTAGAAGAAAACATTAACAGAGTGAAATAGTCCATGCCGAGATAAACGAGAGGGGATTAATTACGGATGCCAATACTTAACAAAAGGAGGAGGCAAAAAACACTCTTCCCGGGAGGGAAATACATATAGGCTTATCTTCTGCTGGCTCTACCTAGTGAGATCTTTCCAATCGATGGAGCAGATAAGTGAGAACCTTCCAATCGATCGAGTGGACATGTTATCCTTCCACTGGCAATGTTAAGATCGAGATATTATCCACACTAACTACTTTCCCGGTGACTCAGGCCTCCAAATCAGCGGATAGGAAGTATCGTGGATCAAAAGGAAACAACAGTCTCTAAAATTCTTCTCCATACATCTAATTAGAAAGGTGTTGTTGCTTAGATTTACCCATCAAACATACTTCTAAAGCATTCCTTAAATATCAAAGGTGCATTTTTTTTCTTCTTCTTTTTGTAGAGGTCATGAGCAAGGATTAGGGTGTTACTTTCTCACCAGTGCAGGGAGTCCACAACTTCTTGGCATTACTCCATCAATTATCATGCAACACACCATTTTTTCAACGCCAACCCTGCGAGTGATAAGATAGAGCTATAATACAAATTCATCTAGAAGAACTAGGTAACCCTTCTCCAAACTAATATGGTTGATGGCGTAACATCTAGATAAGAATGATACATCAAATTCTTTTATGAGCATGTCCATAAGGATAACCCTGCATTGAGGCTATTAATAAACAGTGCATGAGGAGGCCAACCTAACCATTCCTCCAATCGTCATTGTCAAGGATTGGGATTGAACACAATGATGTTTGGTTTCCCTCTATGTATAAAGCTTCCTAATGCAGTAAACCATATGCAACATTAGGCCTTTGATAAGATCCTATAGGTCAAGTTGTGGTGTGCTAGTAATACAATGACAGGCAAAAGTCACATGGTGGAGGCGGGGTTTCAAAACGTTGTGGGCTTTGTGTCAAAGATTGGGTAAGTCATCCATGGCATCAAGAAGAAGGGGGGTCACAGATCTTTATTTGCAAGTTTTTAATATTTTATCCACCATAAAGGGTAGAGTAGTTAGCAAAGCACGAACTAATCTCAAAGACATATATTAGTAGATCCCATTTTCCCATTTGATCACGATAAATCTGAGACGTGTACTCAATACCTATACATGGACGAATTTCCATTTCTCAATATATTACTTGATCAAGGGTATCAACATAATCCCAATATGAAAGATAAGAACTCTCAAACGAGACTCTGTTATTCCTGGAACTCCCATCGGGACGAGAAGCTTTTGAATCAATTTGTTGAACCATTCCAGTCAACCCTGAGAGGAACTCATTCACTTCTCAAACAATACTTAGTAATTCAATCTATTCATTGGGTAATTTATGAGGATTCCGGTCTCATGCTCGTATAAAAGAAAACGTTCAGAACTATGCAACCCTTCCTCACATTCCATATCTGTTTGGCATCAAACATAAAAATTACTTTTGCTTTGATTATGTGATCCTCCATGATTGGATCGCTCAATATCCTCAGAAACTTACCCTACAAGAATCTAATCCTTGCATACCATTACATTTCAAACTATCAACGAGTATACACTTTCAGTCAAGCAACGAAGTGAGGGTGTGCTATCCCTTCCAAACTCGACTCATCTCCGTGAATTCTCATTAATAAATTGGTTGGAACGAATTTTTGTCTACAAGGAACTGATTCTTTTACCAACACTTGAAGTTTTTAACTCCACACCTTTGAGCTGAGGTACACGGGTTTCAGTTCCACATATTAAGTATCACTCAATGAGATATGAATTAGCTAGTGATTTCCACATTCAACCCTTAATGGAATATACATAGACAATTCATGATATGAAGTACCATTTTTATTAAGTTATTTTACAAACTAATAATCTTTTTCCTCATTTGGCCTCATTATACATTCTCTTTACTTAACAATATTTCATCTTATGACTAAGGTTTGGAAGATTAATTTAATTCACTACAAGCTCTCCTTAGAATAAATTGTTGGATCACGTGCACAACAAGTAATTAAACATACAACAGAATAAATCAACAAACACATAAGACACAGCTTTTAACGTGGTTCACCCAACCAATCTGGGCTACGTCCACCAAACATAGGCATCACGAATATATTAATCATATTAGGAGATTACATCATGAAATCCTTACACTCTCTTAGCAAATCATCCGAATGACTGTCTGTTATATAGCATAGACAATCTAAGAGCCTCATAACTCCCTCACATCAAATATAGGAGGCATTAACTCCTTCCCAACAACCTCGAGCTAATCTAGGAACTGAATCCCTATTGTTGTCATCCTTCATAGATTTTTGCCTCTTTGACTCAAACAAAAAATCTCAACAATCTCCACCTTGACAACAATTCGCCTGATGCCCTGTTATTATTATTTTATCTTTTCTGCAAGCCAAGAGAAGCCAAACACCAGCGTAGCTTCTCCAATAGAACTAGTTTCGTGAACATGTCTGCACAGTTCTCCTTTGTATGCACCTTTTCAAGAGAAACTCCCCTTTCAGTGATAACCTGTCTTACAAAATTATATTTGATTGGAATATGCTTTGACTTACTATGATAGGCCGGATTCTTAGCCAAATGTATTGCACTTTGACTGTCACAAAGTAACATGATGTTATCCTATAACCTATTGTTATAGACATTTTTGTGCCTAACAGCATGGAGCATGAAATGTCAATAATCTGAGGGATCCAAAGTCCCTAAACATGTTGTTCCTACCCTTAGAGGAACAAGGTCTGCAAACCACAGCACTGAAAATCAGTTCTCCACCTGAAAACACTCAGAAACAGGCTATTTCTGGATCATGTCAGCTGCTCCACTGAGCATCTGCGCTGAATGTCAACTGCTCCTCTCTGTACCTGCGCTGAAGGTCAAAATTAATGAAGGCTACCTGCGCTGGGCGAGATTGGCCAAGTGGCACAGTCATTCTGCAAGGTGTCAACTGCCCAGGAAGCTTCCAAAGTGACACTTGGGTCAAGGAATTCGCCTAGTGATGAGTAAGAGGGTCTTGATCTCCAAGTGGAAGCAAGAATCTCCAAGTGTACTCAAGAACTGAAGATTAACTAAAGTGGGAGAGGACACTAGTCAGCTTTATGCCAGTCTCAAGATGACTCATCCTTTCTCCAAAACCCTATATATAGATCTCTCTCATGAGGTCTAAGGAGGCTGGAATTTTGTGCAAGTAAGGAAGTGCTGTTGGTTTGAGTATAGAGCTATTGGGTGTTTTGCTTGAAGGAGGTGAAGAGGAGATTTCTTTCAGCTGGGAGGTGTTGCTGGATTGGGCCTATTATGGTTGTAACTCTCTCAGAACTTTACTTCTCTTATCAATAAAGTATTTGAGGTTCTTCTATATGCATGTGTCTTGATGATGAATTGATGCTTGTATATTTGGTTTATGCTAATCCTTAAATCGATTATGGATGCATGCTTCTTGTAGTTTCCTTTCCTTGTGCTTTTGCAGGATCTGTGTGCAGCTGGGCCGGTGAAAGAGCAAGGAGCTAGGAGCAAGCAGCAAGGAGTGAAGACTGGATCGACTATTAGCGCAAGATAACGGTTAGTAGATCATCATTTTCTTCCCTCTCTCATCTCATAAAGAAGAAACTTGGAATAGCTTTGCATTCAGTTGTTGCTGAAGTACTATCACCTTCAGAGTGGGATAGGGGCATTCTGCATTAGATACTTTTCCCAACGAAATGACCAGTACCTCTTTATTTTTGTCAAGCTTGAGGAGGATAACATATGCTTGTTCTATAACCTGCCCTTCGGGCAAGCCCATCGCTATGTTTTAACGAGCCTAGCGATAGGGAAACTCGTTCTCGTCTAAAGACAAGTTTGTCGCTATTTAATCATTTTAACGAGTCTAGCGACAAAGACAACTCAGTCCTTTTCATTTTTAGAGAGTCTGAAAAGGTACAGAAAGTTAACTCCAAAATTCCTTTTTCGTCATCTAATCCCTTAAGTCTGAAAAAGTATAAAAAAATACAGAAGGGATGAGTTTTCGATAACTTTAACGAGCTGAATAAAACAAGTGCTCGACCTTTCTGTGCAATAATCCCTCAGGTCCAAAAGGATTAAAATCTAGAGGAGGGATAGCTCTTCCGGTCCTTTTAACGAGCTGGAAGGCCAAAACTCGGCAAACTTTTCATATTTTACGAGTCAATTGAAAAGAGCTCAAAGAAGACTCGTCTTTTGAGGAACGAGTGATAAACAGGGATAGCAGCAGATTCCAGGTACAGGTTGGAATTTTCCAATCACGGCAGTGTCATAAGGATGGCTAAGTGAAATCACTCTTCGCAGCTGTTCCTCAAAATGGGTAAACAATCATATGGAGGTGAACGATTGGCCAAATGAAATGGAGGTGGCGGGTGCAAACACGACCAAGGCTTTTATGGCTAATAAATTTATGATCACAATGGTTATTTACCGGGATAGGTTCATTTTTTAATGAGCTTGAACTCTGGTGGAACCCTTGCTCACGCTTTTCTATTTTTTAACGAGCATAAATTCCGCGGTAAAACTGCTCAAACTTGCGTTTATTTTTTAACGAGCATGAACTTTATGCTAAAACTGCTCGAATTGTGGCCAAATTTTTTATTTTTTACCATTACTAGCTTTTCTCTTTTCAAATATAGTACTGTATTTTTCAATTGCTGCAACAAACTATGTTAGAAATGAATAATATTTGCATGAAAATGAGATTATAACCCTAATATTTCACTTCGTACTATGTAAAAAGCCATTAAAAGGTGTTTTTACCTCTCATTTACCATTTCATTTGCATTTGGTCTGTTGGAGCTCTGGAGGTGCCTCTTCCCCCTTGATTTTCACCAGCTGATTCCAGGAGATTCTGCATACGATTTTCGGCGCCGTCTGGACCAGGTAGGAGCTAAACCTTAGCTCTTTCTTTTCATGGTTTCCTTTTCCTGTTTTTTGCCTGTTTTCCGGTCTTTCTGAGCCCCTGGGGTTTTGCCAGGGCGCCCTAGGATCAACGCAGGTTTCCCTTTCGAAACTTGCGCTGAAGGTCAAGCTGCCTTAAGGCAGCCTGACCCTCAGCGCAAGTGGGAGACTTCTTGCCTGCGCTGGGCTCAAAAAGACTGAGTTTTAAGGTTATTTTGATGAATTTTTCGCCAGTTTTTCACCAAAACAGGAACTCATTCTCTCTCTTGTTTTCTTTGCAGGGAACCTTGAACAAAATGTCCCTTACATGGCGAGAATGAGAACATGAAGAGGAGGACATGATTGCCCTCCATGACCCGGTCACGGTGAACGTGCTGCGGAACTGTGGCCTGCTGAAGTTCTTCTGTATCTCTAGTATGAGAGCACAGATTTCTTTACTGCAGTATATGCTTGATGCTTGGGATCCTGTTAACCAAGTATTCCAGATTAGGGGGAAGACCATCCCCTTGACCATAGAGGACATGTACTTCTTGACTGGGTTGTCAAGACGTGGTGCCTTCGTTTCCTTATCAGGTACGGCCCGGGGGACTGATTCCACCAAAGATTACGTCCGCCAGTATTGCAGGGAAGGTTCTCAGCCGAGCACAGACGGCAAGATTGTTATCCGTGAGATTACTGATCGGGCTCTCAGGTCCATTCTGTTCACTATTGGTAGGATGGCCGGCAGTGCAGCTTTACATGTTGCCAACAGGTCCTATATGCAGCACGCCCTGGAGTGTCTCCAACCGAAAGTATTCAACTGGTGTGATGCAGTACTTGTTCAGATGAAAAGTCAATTGACCAAGGTAAAGGACGGGAAGCTGAAGAACTTTGGATTTGGTTCTATTCTGACTGCCTTTGCCTTGGAGAAAATCCCACTGATGCAGCCTCAGTACATCATACTTGACTTGCCTTCTCCGACCGAGCCACGCATGCAGAGGTGGGTTGACCATATGTCTAGGCATGCAGGTCAACCTCAGATTACTTTCACTGAGGCCTTCTTTAGGTGGTTCGAGCGCCAGGAGATGGTGTTTTATGAGTATCCATATGGATTTCCGAGGTGATCCGGATTTGGTTCTACCGGATGGCGAGCAGTGGGGTGCCATTGGTAAACTCTCTGACCACATTACTGTTTATTGTTCTAATTCATAACGTTGCTATGCTTTATTCTATCAAGACTTTTAATTGTACTCTTGGGTGCATGTAGATATTGGTCCTGTTCGTCCAGCAGTTCGTCCGAGATCGCCAGCTGCTGCCCCAGCAGGGGAGCCTGCTAGGAGAGTTGTTATCCGCGATCTTGACGACACCGAGACCCTTATAGCTGTGCAAGAGCAGGTTGAGAGCCTTACTCGTGGCCTTCCGGATGTACAGATCGACGAGTTACCTTTACAGATGCAGCGTCATACCATTGGTGTGCCTAGACGATGGACTCGTCTCTTGCGCATGATTGCACAGGCCGTGACGTACTATCATGAGCACCACTAGGCTAGGTTGCCCCCTAGCATCCTTTTGAGTTTTTTAGGTCACATGACCAATTTTGTCTTGGTTACAGAACATTATGTATGAACTTATATAAACAGCTTATATATTTTGATTTTAGAATTTTATTCTGGTTGATTTACGTGATCTATATGTACAATCTTTGATGATGTGTCCTTTTTATAAATGTTGCAAATGTCTAACTAACACATAGTTTGCTAATGAGTCTATTAATGTGTTTAAATTTCTTGAAATATGTTGATATTGAATTGAATCAAATCGCATTTCCAAGAACTTAACCCTTAGGAACATGCGATAAATAGCTGGATTGCGAACAGAATATATACCATTGAGTTGTAGTATTACGAGCTATGAGTCTAGCCTGACAATTAGTCGGCGTATGCCACGTGTGATGGCATCAGAGAGTAGTTCTATCAACGCGCTATACTCAGCGATGTTATTCATTGATTGCCCAATACATACACCTCTGAAACTTACTAACTCGCCGCTTTGATAAAAAATGGCCCAGGCTGCGCAAGACAGGTTCCGCGAACTACGACTCGCTCCGTCGGCATATTCAACACATGTCTCCATAAGGTTCGACATCTGCCACAAATGAAAAAGGTGGATCGCTCGACCAGAACAAATACTTTAGCGAAAACAAAATACAACAAAAGCATGCAGGTTACTATTTAAGCATAGTAACGCTTGAGGTACAACCCGTTGCGGGGCTGCGCTAGTGGAATTCCATCGTAATCCATTAACTCGTAGGCTCCTTTTGCTAACACCCTTTTAACAATATAGGGGCCCATCCATAAGGACTTGAATTTACCTGCTCCCAATTTATCGGATTCTTGATCATAAAGCAAGACCAAATCACCTTCTGAGAAGACACGGGGTTTGACATTTTTGTCGAACTGAGCCTTGACTCGTTTCTTATGGGCCTCCTTAGCCAAAGCGGCATCACGACGGGTTTCATCCAACTGGATTAATTCCAAGAAACGAGCCTCTTCCTCTGAAGTTCCGGGGAGGAGGTCGATCGCGAGTTTAAGCGACGAAATTTCGCACTGGATTGGCAAGAGTGCTTCCAGGCCATACAACAATTGAAAAGGCGTGAACCCGGTTGCGTTCTTTACCGAGGTCCGGTAAGCCCACAAAGCTGAGTACAGGATTAGGTGCCATATTCTTTTATGAACCCCGATCATCCTTTGCAACATACGCTTCAGGACCTTGTTGATTGCTTCAACTTGTCCGTTGGCTTGCGGATAATATGGGGTAGAGCTATCGTGAGATAGCCCTAGCTTGGCAGTTAATACGACCATCATGTGATTGCGAAAATGCGATCCATGATCTGTGACTATAGCTTGTGGTACACCGAACCTGGCGACTACATGATTGAAAAAGAAAAGGGTAGCTATTTCACCAGTGTTATCCAATGTAGGCATCGCCTCGGCCCATTTGGTAAAGTAGTCAACAGCGACTATTATATACCCATGCCCCCCGGTCGAGGTGGGGTTACATTGCATGAAATCGATGCCCCACTTGGCGAAGGGCCCAACAGCAACTATAGGCTGCAATGGTGCGGGTGGTCGTCTGGTTTTGCTATCAAAGATTTGACAAGCATGACAACTTCTGACTGCTGTTATGCAATCTTTGAACATGGTTGGCCAGAAGTATCATGCTCGTAAGATTCTTTGCGTTGTTGCATATCCAGACTGATGCCCCCCACACGCGCCCGAATGACAATCATTCAGGGCTTTTTCGGCCTCCTCATGGGTAAGGCACCTCCTTAGAACTGTATCGACACCACGACGGTAAAGCGTATCACCGACGATCATGTAGTCTTTTGCTTTGTATCGTATACGTTTTTGTTCGGAGCGAGAGGTATTAGAACTGAATTTTTGTGTTTGGAGATAAACTATGATATCTCCATACCACTCATCGCTTGCAGATATGAGAAACAAACTTTCGTCCACGATTGACTCTTCCGATGTTTCATCGTTGGATGACGATGGGAAATCACATAATAATTCTACGAAAACTAGAGCTTTCTTTGATTTGGATTTTACAAATTCCAGATCAAACTCTTGAAGGATCACTATCCATTTTGAATATTTTCCCCCCAGCAACTGTCGCGACAGTATATAAGTCATGGGGTTGCAATCTGACAAGATGGTAGTTTTCCGAAAGAGGACATAATGTCGAAACCTTTGAATCGCTTGAACAGCTGCAAGCACTAGTTTTTCCACATAAGAATATTTACTTTCTGTATCGTTTAAGTTTTTACTTAAATAATAGATAGGGTGTTCAATTCCATCGACTTCTTGAACTAATACCATTGCAATGGTCGTATCCGCTGCAGCCAGATACAGGTTAAAATCTCTTTGATAGTCTGGGGCGTACATTAATGATGCCTTTACTAGACATTCTTTCAGAGCATCAAAGGAAGCTTGCGCCACCTGGTCCCAGACAAAAGGTACATCCTTTTTCAAAAGACGAGTATAACCTTTAGCAAGTTCTGCGTAATTTGGAATGAACCTCCTCAGAAAGTTTGCTTTCCCTTGGAGTTTTTGAATCTGAAGCAAATTTGAAGGTGGAGGCAAATTAATGATTTCCTGAACCTTACAGGGGTCGAGACGAATCCCATCTTTAGAGACTACAAAGCCAAGTAAACGACCAGAACCGACGCAAAACACACATTTGTGTGGGTTGAGTCTTATCTTGTAGTGTCGGCAACGTAGAAATATCGCTCTTAAATGATGCGGATGATCAGTCCGCTTTCGCGAATGAGCCGGAAGATCATCGAGATAAGGTTGAACAATGTTCTTGATGTCGTGGAAGGCATAATTCATCGCCCTCTGAAACGTCGCCCCTGCATTCTTTAAATCAAAGGGTAATTTTCGATAAATGAATGTGCCCCACGGACAAATAAATGCAGTCTTTGACTAGTCCTCTGGGCGGATATTTATTTGATTATACCCGGAGAATCCATCCATAAATGAAAAGATTTCACATCTGGCACATTCATCAATTATCTGGTCGATAAAAGGTGTAGGGTAATTGTCCTTCGGACAAGCATGGTTTACATCCCTATAATCGACACACACTCTAATCGTCCCTTGTTTCTTCATAACAGGGACAATATTCGATACCCAATCGGTTAGAGGAACTGGGTAGATGAATCCAGCATGGAGAAGTTTTTCAACTTCTACCTTAATGGCAGCGGCTTTCTTCGGGTGCACTTGCCGAAGCCGTTTTCTTACTGGTTTGACAACGGGATACATTTTAATTTCATGTTCAACTATACTCGAGTCGATGCCTGGCATTTCATCATATGACCAAGCAAAGACATCTCTAAATTCGCGAAAAAGAGCGTTATATATTTCCAGTTCTGAAGGGGAACAACCTTTGCCGACATAAATATTCTCTACAACATCTGTTTTGGTCGAGATATTTATGGCTATAGTTTCTTCAATATTGGATAGGTTTCGCTCGGAATCCACCGTATTTACAGTATTTGTTAGGAATTCAAATACTGAAGGGTGATAAAGGTCACTTTGAGTATCTTCTCCATATTCCAGAAGAAGGGAACGATGGTGGTGATCATTCCATGGCGCCCCCTCAATCATCATTGATTGTAAGATTCCTTCGTCAGTCCCATGTATTTTTGACCAAGGATCTAGTGGGGTTCCATATTCTCTAGACCTATCTACCCAAACGCTTGACGAGCGTTGATTTGGGCTCGCCTCCCATGCCTGAAACATTGATTGCTACAATATTTCCAAAGGGTTTGGGGACAATACCATTGCATGATCCATGTTGACCTTCGTGGAAGATATCATGTTGCAGGTTGCTACAAACGGTACATTTCCTGAATAAACAGGAGGTGGTAGCGCGAAAGTTCTCATCAATATGGGGTCTTTCAATAATCCTACTCCGATATCTTGAATTGAATGGTTACTTTCATGGATCATGGGAATGCTTCCTGTAACTTGTGAACCATTCGGGAGGAAATTCTGTTGGTCGACGATCGTAATCCCTCCTTCAAACGGGAATGCGATCTTCCTAAAATAAGTCGACACGACTGCTGCCATGGCATAAATCCATGGTCGTCCCAGTAGGATGTTATAGTCAAGATTTCCATCAATGACTTCAACATCAATTTCTATTGTCTTTCCTCCTAGTTCAACTTTCAAGTTATTAAGGATACCGTAAGGGGTAGAAGTCCTTCTGTCGAAAGCCTTTAATGTCGTTGATGATCGAGACAAGGTTGGAGATCCTAAAGTTTTCCAGCAGCTCATCGACATAATACATGTCGATGCCCCCTCATCAATTATCGTTCTGTGAATAGTTTGGTTGAGGGCTTTCACTTGAATAAGGAAAGCTAGTTGAGCCGGTAACTGAGGATCATATCCCTTGTGATCAAAGGATACAAGATTTGAATCCTTAGGATCTACTCCACCAATTGCTGATAACAACGCTTGCCTTTGGGTTGGACAATTTTGTAACACTTCAAGAGTCGACATAGCGGATGGCGATTGGGCCAAATCTTCCACTATGTTATAATGCTGCGCCGCTCTGGCGCGAGGATTAAATGTCGACTTGTGTACTACACCCTTTGGTGGTTTTATTGTTAATTCAGGTATGATTGGTGGTACAACTTCTGTCGAAGTTTTTGTCGAACTACTTGGTTGATCTTTACCTTTTTCGTTCGACACCTGAGGATTCCCATAATATTTGTTCCTTGTCGAAATCAAAGCATCATTCTGCTGTTTCGAAACCGACAACATAAGTACTTGTGACGGGGAAGCATTTCCACTATCAACCAGATTTTGACCTGGGTTAGGAAAAGGATAAATTAACACAGCTGATGTTTGGGAACTTTTAAAGAACCTCTTTAACTCAGCTTTGAATGGGCAATTCCTTGTGTAATGATCCTCATCATCACATATCTGCCATGGATAAACTTGTTTCCCTTTCCCAGGAGGGTTTGAAGAATTCTCCTTAGGCGATGATTCACCTTGTTTTTTCTTCTTCCCCTTGTTTTGTTTTTTCTTCTTGCTTCCTGGTTGATTGGTTTCTTTGCCTTTATCTTCCGATACGACATTTACTTCCGAAGAAAGAATTTCTCCTTTTGCATTTTGATCCGAATTCTTACGGGCTTTCTTTGCGAAAGCCTTTATCGATTTCGTGTTTGCGGTACCAATCACACCATCACCGGCATGAGAGTCACTATTTGATTTAGGAGGGGGAGGAATTGAAAATTCCGGTCTAGGGGCGTCAGGTATTTTGTCATAGAGTGTGCCGGACTGGGTATCCACCAAGTCCAAATACTGTGCACGAGCAATAACTTGCTCCTCTGTTACGACTCCCCCCTTGGCCACATCTTCCGTAATAGCTGGAAGTAACGACTTTATAAACCATTCAGCTAATAGCTGATTGGGAACATATGTTTTCACCATCCTACGACGACGACGCCACTCATGTATATGATCAGATATATGGGTAGCAGTTGTCTGTTTGAAGTTGGTTAATATTTTTGTTCCCGTTTCATACCTTATCGGTAATTGAAAGTGGGTTAAGAAGGTCGTGGCTAGGGAACTAAAGTTGTCGAAAGAGGCTCTTGGCAATTCAATATACTATTTAGCTGTTGGACCTGTCAATGTCCTCTGAAAAAGGCGAAGTCTTATCGAATCGTCGTTAAGGGTGTTCGACGAACACCACAGATGAAAAGTCATCACGTGATTCGACGGGTCTTCACCTAGATTTCCATTGAATTTAGGAATGTCAGATGGAAGTTTATGAGGAATCGCTGGCCACCAAGGGGCATAAGCAATCAGATCGTTCGTTAACCGATGTAAATCAGGTAACTCTAAAGTCGCCACGAATGGTAACTGTTGATTCAGGTTAGGCGAAGTGTAACCAGGGTACGATGGAATCACTTGAGCAGTGGGTCTTTCCATACCAGCATAATGTAATTGATGTTGGTATGACTGATACGGTTGGTGGACTTGACCACTGTAAAGCGGTTGGTTTTGACCGTTTTGGATATACGGTTGTCCACTATTCGCAAAGATCTGCTGCTCAGAACCTTGGTATACTTGCTGGAACTGCAGTTGTTGGTATTGTACAAGCCATGGTTGTGATGCCATGTTCTGTTGCACCATGCTAACCATTGGACCAAGGTGTGGGGAAATTGTACCCGTTTGTACTTGTGTCGACCCACCAGTTGGCGATTGTGGTTGTGACCCATGGTCAAGCGACTGTTGCATTACAACCTGAGAAATCTGAGGTTGACATGTAATAGGTATCGCTTGAACTTGCGACACGGTTACAATAGCCGGTGTGGTTGGGATGTTCATCACAGGTACACACTGTTGCATAGAATATACAATCCTTGGTTGTTGAGGTAGCATGGGTACCCAACTACTTGATGCAATTCCAGTATAACCTGAACATTGTTGTGAACTCACGTATGGATACCCTCCCGGAGGGGCTAATGAAAGGGCATATTGCCCCCCATACAGTAGCAATCCAGAATTAAAAGGGATTCATGGCCCAGATTGACCTCCATGAGGATCAATCTGTTGAGTCTCAACATAAGAGTTGTCGGGTATTACTCCGGATGAACAAACTGGAACAGACCACACTGTCGAAATAGTCCCTTGGTCGACTCCTTCTAGCTGTTGAGAACTAGTTGGGACAGCTGGTATGCCGGCAAACATCGTTGGAGTGACAGCAGGAGCTTCTGCTGTCGCTGTGTCATTTGACACAGTCCTAGATGATGACGGTTGTTCAAAAATTTTAAGTCTATCCAATAGATTGCCTAGCGATTCTACAGGAACTTCCACTTGTGGTGGATTAACTTCTGATGAAGGAAATAGAGTGACCCCGACTCCAAAATGAGTTGGAGTACTTGCTTGCGGATCCTCTGCAATTTCATCTATCGCAATCAAACCCGGTGGAAGAGGAAGACCGTTAGGTCCGTAAAATATTTCTGGTGCCGAAGAAGTGGTTGCTTCGACAGCGACAGTTGTTTGAGGAGCAAAACTCTCTGAACCGGTTACAGATGGAATTGATTCAGTTACACAAGTGTTTGCCCCCAGACTAGGATCAGTATTACTGTCCTTCTGTGGCTGTTGAACTTCTTATATAGAGGCAGGGTTTCCAGAAATGTTAGGAGTAACCGGAACCTCGGATGTAGTAGGAACACTTGTTCTAACTTTCAAAGGAGATTTTGAACCGGTTAAACGAGTTCGCTTTGCCCGTACTGTTTTCGATTCCGGGGACAAAGACGGTTGACTCGCAAGCCTCCGCGAACGACGGGTTTTCAATTGACTTTCTTCCACGATTGCGGATTACTCGATCAACCAAAATATTAAAAGGGGAAATTTGTGTTTCCGAATTGAATGAATTTTATTAGACGCTTTTAGACACAACTTGCTTTTTCACTTTTTAAGAGTCGAGAAAAAGCTAAAGATGACTCTAGTCTCCTTCGATGTATTAACGAACCCGAAGTGACAAATGCTCAGTTGGACTTTTTCAGTTATAGAGTTTGAAAAAGGCCAAAAGAAACTGCTCTGGAGATCTAGGCAGAGGGTGTGCCAAACCTTTCGCAAAACCACAGAATACGTTTTACGGTACGAGTGGTCGATCTTCGTGAATGCTGTGTTCACTGCATTGCGATCAGTAGGGCGGCCGACACGGTTTCCTATGGATAAAGGCTTTGATACTATAGGGGTCTCCCAATATATACGCGACGGTACGTGGGAGCACAAGTCCGTATTAGTGCCACCGACTCTCAGGAGGAATCACCCACCTTCGTCGAGATCGACAGTCACTATGTTTAACGACGCCGGAACACGTCTCTAGCTTAGACCTCTAGATGTTTGCGTTATGTTTCAAAGCATTGTTAGGTTCATTCAATATATTTTAAGTTGATCTTTTTAAAGTTTGCCTTTCAAGGTTCACCACGAGATGTATTGATACAAATTCCTAAATGCAGTCTAAGATGAGAAGCAAGCTTTTCTAATCTTTTCGACTTATGAAAATCTTAACTACTGAGGGAAAAGAGAGATAAAATCCTTTTCACACAGATCAAAGAGCACTCGCTAATGCACTTTTTCCCTAAATCAACATACAAACTTAATGCAAAATGCAAAAATGCAAGTATTTCTTTTCTCTTCCTTAATGTTTGTGCAATACAAAAAGAAAGCTGTTGTATAACTTTGAATTCAATTTCAAGCGAAAGCAAACAAGTTTGTCCAAAATCGAAAGACACCTTAAGATTTACTTGTTTCGACACTAGAAATATGTAAATTCAAACCATAAAACGAAAGCGACAAGCTCAATCAGCTATGAACAGCAAACAAACTAACTCTTAAGATCAAAACGACACTTAATCACAGGTCTAGATCTAAGAGGCCACAGCAAGACTGGTTCACTTTCGTTATGGGAAACTGTAAATGACACAAGAAATACAAAAGAACAAACACAGTTTCCTTATACAACTGAGGCGGAATAATGACAAAGGAAGTTGGTTTCAGATAGGCCCACTGACTGGCAACAAACAGCAAAAACAATAGTGAAAACAAGGCAAGACACAGCAGGAAACCCCAGTAGCTCAAGCCAAGACTGGTCCAGCGCAGGTGGAACACTTCCTGTTTGACCTTCAGCGCAGGTAGCCCCTTCGGGAACTACGCTGAAATGCAGACAGCCTTTGTACAGCCTGCACTGAAGAACGATACTTTCGTCCGTCTTGGTTTCCGGGTCACAGATTGCTCAAAAATTCACAATTTTTGCTCAAATCAGAAGCTATCAGTCAAGGACGCACTAAAGGATGTAAAGGAGGATGAAAAGCTATCACTAAGATCTTATTAGAGTCCTTGTGGATCAGCTCTTCAAATCATAAACTTGCTCAGAAACTGAGCTAGAGTAGCTGCCCTCTACTTTGTATTTGATGGATTCAAATACAGTTCGATTCGGTACTCCCTTTGTTTATGAAATGAATAGCAAGAAACACAACCAACCAACAAGATACGATCCCCAGCGGAGTCGCCAATTTGTTGTTGGGAAAAGTATCTAATGCAGAATGCCCCTATCCCACTCTGAAGGTGATAGTACTTCAGCAACAACTGAATGCAAAGCTATTCAAAGTTTCTTCTTTATGAGATGAGAGAGGGAAGAAAAGGATGATCTACTAACCGTTATCTTGCACTAATAGTCGATCCAGTCTTCACTCCTTGCTGCTTGCTCCTAGCTCCTTGCTCTTTCACCGGCCCAGCTGCACACAGATCCTGCAAAAGCACAAGGAAAGGAAACTACAAGAAGCATGCATCCATAATCGATTTAAGGATTAGCATAAACCAAATATACAAGAATAAATTCATCATCAAGACACATGCATATAGAAGAACCTCAAATACTTTATTGATAAGAGAAGTAAAGTTCTGAGAGAGTTACAACCATAATAGGCCCAATCCAGCAACACCTCCCAGCTGAAAGAAATCTCCTCTTCACCTCCTTCAAGCAAAATACCCAATAGCTCTATACTCAAACCAACAACACTTCCTTACTTGCACAAAATTCCAGCCTCCTTAGACCTCATGAGAGAGATCTATATATAGGGTTTTGGAGAAAGGATGAGTCATCTTGAGACTGGCATAAAGCTGACTAGTGTCCTCTCCCACTTTAGTTAATCTTCAGTTCTTGAGTCCACTTGGAGATTCTTGCTTCCACTTGGAGATCAAGACCCTCTTACTCATCACTAGGTGAATTCCTTGACCCAAGTGTCTGTTTGGAAGCTTCCTGGGCAGTTGACACCTTGCAGAATGACTGTGCCACTTGGCCAATCTCGCCCAGCGCAGGTAGCCTTCATTAATTTTTACCTTCAGCGCAGGTACAGAGAGGAGTAGTTGACATTCAACGCAGATGCTCAGTGGAGCAGCTGACATGATCCAGAAATAGCCTGTTTCTGAGTGTTTTCAGGTGGAGAACTGATTTTCTGTGCTGTCGTTTGCAGACCTTGTTCCTCTAAGGGTAGGAACAACATGTTTAGGGACTTTGGATCCCTCAGATTATTGACATTTCATTTTCCATGCTGTTAGGCACAAAAATGTCTATAACACCTACCAAACTCACCAAGCAAACCTTTCAACCAAACCGCCTCTTTGCAAGCATGAGAAGCAGCAATGTATTCTGCTTCAGTAGTGGACAAAGCAACAATGTTCTGTAGCTTTGACATCCAGCTTATAGCTCCACCTGCAAGAGTAAAGACGTACCCTGAAGTTGACCTTCTCTTATCCAAGTCACCTGCAAAATCGGAATCAACATATCCGCAAACATATTCACTACTCTTATTGTAAGAAATACAATAACTACTTGTGCCTCTGAAGTACCGAAGCACCCATTTCACCGCTGACCAGTGCTCTTTACCCGGATTTGCCATGTACCTGCTGACAACCCCAACATCATGAGAAATATCTGGTCGCGTACACACCATCGCATACATCAAACATCCTACTACATTGGCATAAGGAATTCGAGACATATAATCCTTTTCTTCATCTGTATTAGGACATAAACGCGAAGAAATCTTAAAATGGGAAGCTAAAGGGATCGACACAGGCTTCACATTGTTCATACCAAACCTCAAAAGTATTTTCTCAACATAATTCTGTTGTGATAGCCACAACTTACCATTACTCTTGTCTCTGAAAATCTCCATGCCCAAAATCTGTCTTACGGCTCCTAGATCTTTCATATCAAACATCCTTGCCATCTGAGTCTTCAACCTGTTGATTTCTTCAATGCTTTTGCTTGCTAAAAGCATATCATCAACATATAACACTAAGATAATGAACATGCCATTATTTAACTGCTTAAAATACACACAATGATCATATTCACTTCTTACATATTTCTGACTCAACATGAAAGAATCAAACTTCTTATACCACTGCCGAGGCGACTGCTTCAGGCCATATAATGACTTCTTGAGCCTGCAGACAAATTTCGCATTGCGATGTTGAACAAACCCTTCCGGTTGTTCCATATATATTTCCTCATCTAAATCACCATGTAGAAATGCAGTCTTAACATCTAACTGCTGCAACTCCAAATCAAACAATGCCACTAATGCTAACACAATTCTAATTGAAACAATTTTAACCACTGGTGAAAATATCTCATGAAAGTCTATGCCAGCTTTCTGAGAAAACCCTTTTGCAACCAGCCGAGCTTTGTACCTGTCTTCTGTATCATTCACACCCCGTTTCAGCTTGAACACCCGCTTGCATCCCACAGTTTTCCTGCCTTTTGGAAGTTCAACCAGATCCCACGTACCATTCTTACCTAAGGCCACCATTTCTTCCTTCATGGCTGCTTTCCATTTGTCACTATTTGAACCTTCTACAACTTCCTGATAACACAAAGGTTCATCATCATTAGCGATCAAAGCAACTAAATCATCATACCTTCTCGGACGACGTTTGATCCTAGTAGATCTCCTTAAGAATGTTTCTGGTGCTTCCACAACTGGCTGTCTATCAACTGTAGGAACTTCTTCATGATTGCCATCTGAGACCTGTTCATGTCCTCCATCTGAACCCTGTTCATAATCTGATTCTGAAACCTGTTCATGACTAGAATCTGAACTATGGTCGTTATGACTATCATTAGAAATGCTGTCAAACTAAATATGCTGGAAATCAGATACATCATCCTGTTTCAATCTTCTATCTACATCTAACTGTACAAGAGAGGATTCATTAAACCTTACATCTCTGTTGACGATGATTTTGCGGGTAGTAGGATCCCACAATCTAAATCCCTTTGTTCCATCACCATACCCAACAAAGATATACCTCTTAGACTTTGGATCTAATTTAGTTCGCTGATGTTTAGGCACTAGAGCATATGCATCACAACCAAACACTCTGAGTTTAGAATAGTCACAAGGGTGTCCTGTCCATACCTCTTGCGGAACCTTGCAGTCTATTGCCGTTGATGGAGATCGGTTTATCACATAACAAGTAGTTGCCACTGCTTCCGTCCACAACTCCTTCGGCAACCCGGCGTTACTCAGCATACACCTTGCTCTCTCTAGAAGAGTCATGTTCATGCGTTCAACAACTCCATTCTGCTGAGGAGTATAAACGGTGGTCTTATGTCTCTCGATCCCTGCATCCTTGCAATAGCTGTCAAACTCCTTGCAGGAAAACTCACCACCATTGTCATTTCTTAAACATTTTATAGTTCTACCAGTGCTATTTTCTACCAATGCTCTAAACTGCTTGAAAACTGTAAAAACATCAGACTTCTTTTTCAACATGTAGACCCAAACTTTCCGAGAAAAGTCATCAATGAATGATACAAAATAAGACGAACCACCATATGAAGCTGTAGGAGCTGGACCCCACACATCTGAATGGATATAATTAAGTATGCCTTTACTAGTATGTTTGCCTGTTTTAAACTTTTGTTTACTTTGTTTACCAAACAGACAATGTTTACAGAAATCCAATTTTCCAGATCTTAGATTAGGAAGTAACTTTCGGTCAGCCAAAATTTTCAATCCTCTTTCACTCATATGCCCCAATCTTTGATGCCATAAGTGAATGGAACTACTGTCATGTTTAGACACAGACACATGATCTGACCCAGTTTTACCTTCTAACTGAAATAGATTTCCTACTTTCTTAGCTTTCATCACTAGTAAGATACCTTTATAGATTTTCATAACTCCACCTTGAATTACAGTTTTATATCCATTCGAATCAAGTGCTCCTAATGAAATCAAATTTTTTCTTAGATCTGGTACATGCCTCACATCAGTTAATATTTTGGTTGTGCCATCAAACATTCGTAGCTGTATGCTTCCAATCCCAACAATATTACATGTTACATCATTACCCATGTACACAACACCATCATCAATTGATCTATATGTTTTAAACCAATCTCTATGTATACACATGTCGTTAGATGCCCCGGAATCTAACAACCAATGTTGATCATGTTTTGAAACATTAACTGACAATACTTCATCACTCATACCTGAACCAGATACTGAACCTGTATCTGTGGTGTTGGCTTCCTTCTTTTCTGTCGAAGAGCCTTCTTTAGCAGCCTGCTTTCGCTTCCAGCAATCCTTTTTCAGATGTCCAGCCTTGCCACAATGCCAGCACTTCACCTTGGGCTTCTTTCCTTTGGATTTTGAGTGAGAGTCGCTATGCTTTCCCCCGGAGTGTCTCTCTCGTGAGCGACCTCTGGCCATCATTACCTCTGATGTAGAGGTGTCTGCATTCGACCTCTTCCTCGTCTCCTCGGCCAACAAGGCTCCAACAACATCGTCAAACTCAAGGATTTCTGATGTACTAAAGCTTATGGAAGTAACAAAGTGATCCCAAGATTCAGGCAAAGAACATAATAGAGTTATTGCCTTATCCTCTGAATCAAATTTCACATCTAGACTGTTTAATTGCACCAACAAGGTATTAAAAACATTCAGGTGATCAGCAATTGAGGTACCTTCTTTCATCCACAAACTGTAAAGTTGCCGTTTCAGGAGAATCCGATTTGTCAAAGATTTCGTCATATAGAGCTTCTCAAGCTTTGACCACAAGCCTGTGGCGGATTTCTCTGACACAATGTTGAACAGAACATCGTCTGCCAGACATAACCGAATTGCGCTCAGAGCTCTATCGTCCATCTCATCCCATTCATCCTCCGTCATGGAAGGAGGCCTTTTATTTTTCCCCAACAGTGCTTTCGCCACACCTTGTTGAACCAGCAGATCGTGCATCTTCACCTTCCAGATCTCGAAATTATTTTTCCCATTAAATTTCTCAATTTCAAACCGAACACTTTGAGTTTTTGCCATTTGCATCAACAAAAAAACACAATAATCTCCAATATCCAACCAGCAATAAAAAAAAAAATTGCCTTTGCCTTTGATTTTACACAAAAAATCTGCCTATGCCTTTGATTTTACACAACAAAAAAATCTGCCTTTTTTGCACTTCACAAAAAATTAATATACGTCCTTTTCAAAAAAAAACTTCAATATCCCTTATAACTCCTATTTTCTGTTTAACAAATAATTGCGTACTCCTTTTTGTTTAAAGGCATTAAAATCATTACCAAATTTCCTTTGATTATTTGTCAAACGGATTCCTGAACAAGTCTGATCCCCCGAAATACAACGCTTGCATTTATTTAGAAATATATATATACAACGTTGGATACTGTTGGACAATGCACGGTTTCATTTGATAGGGATTGCAGCACGGTTTCATTTGAAACAGAACAAGATAAAAAACAGCGCTCCACAGCAAATTATATCCGGGCAATGACATTCGTGCAATTCCATTCTCAACGCCCCATTTAATATTATATGAAACAGTCACCATTACGCAGCACCAGCAATTAAAACAACGACCAGCAATTAAAAAACAGCGACCAGCAATTAACAACGCACCATTTAATATCAGGATCGCCTCCAGCGCCTTGGTCCACCAGCGCTCCGGTCAACACAAGTCCGCGCTCCCTTGCTCCACGCGCAGATTTTACAGTGCTTAGCGCGCACAGGCCGCAACTCCAGCACCTCCAACATGCTCTGATACCATTTGTTGGATCAGGTGCACAGCAAGTAATTAAACATACAACAGAATAAATCAACAAACACATAAGACACAGCTTTTAACGTGGTTCACCCAACCAATCTGGGTTACGTCCACCAAACATAGGCATCAGGAATATATTAATCAGATTAGGAGATTACATCATGAAATCCTTACACTCTCTTAGCAAATCATCCGAATGACTGCCTGTTATATAGCATAGACAATCTAACAGCCTCATAACTCCCTCACATCAAATATAGGAGGCATTAACTCCTTCCCAACAACCTGGAGCTAATCTAGGAACTGAATCCCTATTGTTGTCATCCTTCAGAGATTTTTGCTTCTTTGACTCAAACAGAAAATCTCAACATAAATAAATTTCCTTTCAAGCTACTTCCTTTAGTGTGGTTTTCGCTCTTAGGGTCGTGGTTAACCTTTAAATCATTTTTTTTTTTTTTAACGAAACGAAGAGATATCAACTACTCCAACTTAAAGTGTAAACACTTTCAATGTTTACACAAGTGTGGCCGTGGCCATTCTAATTTGAAATATATGATCGATAACCCATACCTCATCTCTTATGTGTATATTCATCATTTTGACCTATTTTATTACAAATTTTATCTAATTAAATAATTAGATCGTCGAAGAAGAGTTGTAATACTTCTTACAATTCTAGAGAAAAAATCCACTATCTATTTCATCCCATGCATTCATTATAACTACATGATGACTAACAATTATAAAAATAAATTCCTTATCGGAATATTGTTTGAAAACTTAGTAACCAATTCTACCCTTCTTTCTTTGATATCTGAAGATGTGAAAGAGGGTTTTTACTACCTCTATTTTTAGTTGATCCCTTTGTGCAATTGGAAGTACATATAGTTATATGTACCTCAGGTAGTATAGGATATTTCACTTTTCATTACAATAGCAAAATTTATCTATTCCAAAATTCATAAATTCCACAACCTTAGTTCAAATTTACTTGTATTTGTAAGTAATAAATATAATATTCACATGCTATAACTTCAAAGTCCTTCTCCCAACTCTTTTAAGATTTAATTTCAACCTTTATGGCTTCTGAAATATTTTTTTTATAGCAGTTTTATAACTAAACCCTTCATTGAAACTTATTATTTATGGAGGAGTTAGTTTAGGACCTACACTCATTCATATCTTACAAAGGTGGATTGGCCATTAGGCTACAATATTTGAACTTAGAGCTCTCATACCATCTGTCACATACCCCCATGGCCTAATTTTGTAGTTGCCTACTAGGGTGCTCTTACTCAATTTAACTTCAATTAAAGTTAGATTCAATAGTCGTCACAAGTATAATTATTCCATCATTACATGAACAAATATTATTCATGCATCTCTACCCATACTCTTAAACATTTGACAACATCAAAAGTAATGAACCATAAGATAACACACTGCAATTATAGTCTTTGTTTAAAGATGTGACATATAAAGAGTAAGGGGCCACATACAAAACATCCCAAGCAATTTAATCCAACTAGATTAGCTGAATAGAGTCACTTGGGGAATTGAGCACCGCCACCCAACTATCCAACTATGAGTTCAACCCCGATCCGAGAGTTCTTTCCATTGATCTACTGCCTCTTGTTGATCTCCTCAATGGGTATTTAATACCCTCTTTATTGATATGGTTTCCATTAGCGGCCTCCAAATTTTATGGATCTTTTTATCCATTTGCCTAGGTTTTTCTCAAAAAATCTTGCCTTTCTCTCATGCAAGGATTTTACGTTTTTCTTAAACTTAGCATATTTCTCAATCTAAGTAGCTTAATGGATATTTATATCCAAATCCATTAAGCTTATCTATTTGGATCTAGAAGTCTTATCATGAAAGAATTATCCATTGACATTCACTAATGGGATTTGGCAAGCATCTCATCTCTTTGTGTCTCTCTTTTACAAGTGATTAATTTATTTAATAATAAAATATTTACTTTCATTGTTATGTATGAGGCCTAGATTTTCTTACCTTAGGTCAAAAAAGTGTTACATACAATTGAGGGGTGTTACACATAGTTTGGTTGATGATGTTCAGATGGAAAATATGATCCTTACATCAAAACAATGCATTGTGTCAAACCATGATCCCCACATCCATTCTAGAAACCTTTGTCCCTACACTTGGGTCATTATGTTTTGGTTTTTTTAGGCTAGACTCAATCAAATAGAGAAGGACAAGGGGAAAATCTAAACAAGGAAAGAAATATGAGAGGTTTTATATATGCTTCTCTGAAGGGAGATCCTCTTTTGCTCTGAATAAGTAAGGATCCCTCTTCCGCCCATGAAATACATAAGTGTCGATTAATAGTCCTATCTAAAATTGATAAATAAAGAGGAAAGTAGAGAAAGGATTCTTGCATAGAGAGGTGAAGCAAGCACCTCCATCGGGGTACTATCCAAGCCTCCTAATAGTGAAGTAATGTTTGTGTCCCTTAAGTGACTCTGTCGGGCTATTTTCGAGGCCTATGTGCAATGGAGTCACACGAGTGATGAAAAACCATACTATAAAAATATAAAGCTCACGAAATTCAATACCTTTCCTCATTCAAAACATTGTAAGATCCCTAATCTTGTGTTTGTGTTTAAAAGACTAAAGTAATGAAGGGGACTATGTTTATGCACAAGGTAAGTGCGGAAGCCATGGTAATATGAATAATGAATCAATACTCCCTAAATAACTACACCCTTCACGTACGAATTGACTAATGCAGAGAAGCTAGAGTTTTACGAGTGTGTCACCAAATGCTGTCGGTATGATCAACACCCTCCAAATATTTTCCTATAATTGAATTTTGGAGTGTACTATGGATCTTGTGATTAGTTGTCCCATAGTCACTTCTTGGTCGATTAGTATTATTGGATTTCAAGTGTCGAAGTGAGTTTCTCACACATGTTGAGTACATAATGAATTTATGAGCGCATTCTTTCATAGAAGCTTGAAAATCCCTAGCACAGTCCATTAAAACATTGTTTGTGCTATGATCAACCCATGTTGACAATTATTGCGCATGTTGCTTGATAGTCTCTCACTTTCAACCGTGTTTGTAGTTCTATTTTGGTGAGTTTTTCAAACTCACTGTTTTTCACACCTTCATTCTCGCGTGTCGTTTTCTGATTTTTGACTATTCCTTATGCCTCATTTCACTTTAATTAGTGTCATTTTCATTTTATATTTACTCTCACATGTGTCGCTTTCACCCTCCTTCACACTTTTATTTCCATATCACATATGTCATCATTTAGCAAGGGAAGTGTCACTTATCATATAAAGTTGAGTTTTGGTTTGTGTAAAGGGGTAATATTTGTTATAATGAGTTATTATTATGATTTAAATATTTATTGCACTCATTTACAAATATTTAAGAACTGTTACACAAGTGTTGCCACTATAGTTGCAAAGTGTATATTTAGCTTCGTACTTGGAATGAGTTGTCGCAATGTTTTCACACTAAGGAGAGGTATGTTTTTCACATGTTCTAAGTGATACTTGTCGTGTCGTCAAGTTATATGTGTGTGTGATCATGTTCAAGTCTTGATTTGGTTCAAATTTTATCACTCATCCGACACTTAATCAAAACTCCCTAACCGGGCCACTCAGCCTTAGTCAACCCTCCTCAACTATGCATTACATAGTCTCAATCCTTAAGAAATAGACTTGACTCTTGGCACTTCATACTATGTAGTCTCTATGTCAATTTTAGGTATGTTCTATGCTTAGAGAAATTTATTTCAATTTTCATACTTAGCTCAATAACGTTTCCAGATTAGAAGTCACATCAGCATTAAAGTGGCACTAGCCAAGGACACGCCAAGAAAAGAGGACACAATATATGATGCTAGCCAAGGACAAACCCCAATGTGGGGAAAAACTTGATCAATTCTTCTTATATGTTCTTCAATAGTTCAACATAGAGAGAGAGAGATAATACATTTACAACATAAATCAACACTTTGACTTATCTAGATTAGATCATCGATCATCTCTAAGAAGATGATACATGAGATCAGTTGAAGACATGCTGCTTCAACTAATTCTCCAAGGTGACTCCTTCACCTATCATTGTGCTGCATCTTGTCATAAGGTTGCACCTCACCATGCTACACCATTATGCACCCATCATCACAATGTTGGACCTCATGACGGATGCACCTAGTGTTGCACTAGAGTCCCATGTGCCAAGGTTTAACCATGTTGTCATATTGCATGCCTCATGAGCTTGCAGCACCATGCTTGCCAATGTTATCCATGTTGTCCATGATAGCCATGCTATCAATGCTTATTGTTATACCATGTGTATTGTTGTACCATGTGCCTTCTGCCATGTCATAGCTTTTGTCCCACTTTACCTTGCCATATACCTTGTTGTTGTCCCATGCATGTTAGAAGCACTATGTCACCTTGTTGTCCCATGCATGTTAGCAGCACTATGTCACCTTTATGTCCCATGCATGTTAGAAACACTCTGTCACCTTGCCGTCCCATGCATGTTAGCTCCACCAAGCTCCTAGGTGTTCCATTTACTAGCACTGCGGTCAACAACAATGTTGTTCCAATGATGCCCTCAGTGCTGCTTATATGGTGACTAGTTAGGGTATATTGCATCCCTTACACACCCACTATCAGTCCACAAACTACAACATATTGCCCATATTCTCCTTGGCATGGTTGCTACCTTTTCTGCTCTAGAAACAACCTAAAACTAGCCCTTAATAGATCCGTTGTCACCTATAGCATGTGCTCCTATCACAACCCTCCATGTTGTATCCTTACAGTGTCCCTTTAGGGTTCTTTTGATTGCGAGTAAATCCACGCTATCCCTATAGCCCCTTCATGTTATCGAGGGTAGTCTCCACATTGTCATTTTGGTCCTTCATACTATGGCTATGGCCACGCTATCTCTAAGCCTCTTCACGCTATCTAGGGCATCCTCTACGCTATTCCTTTCACCCCTTATACTGTGGCTATGACTCCACTGTCCACACAATTGTTCCTTGGCCTAATCTGCTCAATGTTATTCACTTAGAACAACCCTTACTTACCATGGTATCACCAACATCGAACCCTCACTGCGGCCCATAAACTTGACTGTGTTAAGCTAAATTAGATCAACATTTAGGGTTGGATTAGACCTATGTTTAGGGCATATTTTAGGTCTACGTTAGGGAAACCTTTAGTCTGTGCCTAGGGATGCCTTCCATCTACGTCTAGGGCTGCCTACCATTTGCTTCTGGGGCTGCCTTCCATCTGCGTCTAGGGCAACCTATTTTCCTCCAACATCTAGGGCTTCCACTCCTATATTTCTCTTCCACTAAAACCAAAGACAAGTGTAGAGAAATCAAGATAGAATTTTGTGTGACAAATGAGTCTCAAGTCATCTCCTTTATACTAAAATGTTGATCACATGGGGAGTTTATTTAATTACTCGCTGACCTTGATGAATTTTCTTATAACACAAATAAATTGATATCTCCATGAATACTTATGGGAATCATATGATATTTGAATCAATCCTACACCTCTCTTTGAGATGGATCTAAGAAAAATATCAGCCACCATAAATAAGATGAACCATATGGAGTTTGGCCCTAGTTTCCAATTTTAACACTCCCTGTCAACTAGGGAGTACTCCATCCGCTGATCCATATGTTTGACTATACTATCTATGCCATCAGTGCCCTGCACTTCTTTGCTTTGCTCTTCTCTTCTCTGCCCTTCTCTGCTGAGCTCTGCTATTCTTTTCTTTGCTCTACCAAGCTCTTGCTGAGCTCTGCTCTGCTGAACCATGAAGAAGAATAATTGATCGGGAATGTATCATACCATTTTCTACTTACCCAAAGTCAGTTTTATTGATCCTAGATCAATATCACAAGAGAGTGTCTGAAACCACTCATATTGATCCCAAATCAATGGAGGTCATCCTAGAATAGGGAGTACGGTAGATACAATAGTGCATCCATCGATAGTACTACTATGGTCCCTCACACCATTTCCCTTCTCATTGGCTAGATGAGAGGTACTTTGCATGAGTCCCAGACTGCATGGGTAGGATGCCTCGATAGGAGAACCATTCATCCTACCCCTAAGTCGCCTCAAGGTATGACAGGGGAAGGCTGAGCCATTCACCCTGTACACAGTGCACCATTAGGGGAGGGTGAGTTGCCTTATGGTCTCATGTTTCTCCAGTAAGTACCCAAAGCCCCCCAGAGCTCCCAGAGCTAAATGCATGCAACATGCAGGACCATCATAAGAGTATCCCTCAACAAATCCAAGTCATTCAGGAAAGTCACAAATTTGACCTTTCCCTGGGCATTTGGTAGAATTTCTACGACCTATACATCAGTCTCTATGTGATGGAGCCTCCTCGCTCATCAACATACCATATCGATGATAAGGGAGTATGTGATGTCTATCTGCTGGAGAAATCATCGAATACAAGATTCCTCAATAATCTAATCCCACCTCTGGTTGTCACAGAGAATCACAATGGTATTCATCATGTGTACAAACAACTCACTTAAGAGCTTCTGCAACCATGCAGCTTCAAACGAGATCAAACTTGTAACTGTGTATTCAGTCTCGGCAGTGCTTATAGCAACCAATTTTTGCTTCCTGCTCATCCATGATATCGAAGTAGAATCCAAAGAGAACCAGCACTGAGAAGTGCTCTAGTGATCCTCCACACTGCCTGCCCACTCAGCATTCGAATAATCGTGTAGTTTCATATTTCCAGCAATGTATCTCAATCCATGAGAGATTGTTCCCCGAAGATATCTCAGAAGATTCTTGGCACTAATCTAGTGACGCTCAACCAAATATGAGCTCACCATGCTAAATGCAAAAAATATGTCCAGATGGAAGTTCACCAAGAACATCAACACGAATGAGTTTATAAAACTCAGAGGCATTTCCCAAATCTGGTCTGACATCACTACCATATAACTTTTGAAAGTTAATATCCTCGAGGTAGTCACAGGCTTGTAGTTTATCATTCCACATTCGGAATCCAAATCCCTCTTACTTCTCCAAATGATAGGTTCTGCACCTGTCAGAAATAGGTTGTCCTCATAAGGTGCTGGTATGAGAGGTCTATCATCCACAACCTTCAGGTAATGGTTTGGATTGGTTTCACTCCTAGTGAATCTCAGCTCCATTTGACAGCTATAAATCCTCTCATATTATGCTCGGGGAGTTTTTCTTCAAGCCATAGAGGGCTTTCTTCCACCTGTATACATGAGATTCCCAATCATGAATCTCAAACTCCTCAGGTTGTTCCAAACCTGTGGACTTGCTACATGAGTGGAATGGTCCCCTTGTAAGATTTTCGTTTGGTACATCTCAGACATGTACTTTCATGGTTCTTTTGAATTCAAGCATCCCTGTCACCATCTGACTCACAGACCTTCGTTGCTATGTGTCAATCGACATGGTCCCTAGTGGATTTCCTGCAACTTGATATAACCTTGAACTCAAAAAATCTTTGAAAAATCTATATTTTCAAACACGTACCTTTCCATCGATGAGTGCCACCTTGAAACCTTTGACTTCCATTGCTGAAATGGACACCAGGTTCTTCTTGCAATCAGGTACATAAAAGAGATTCTATAAATGAATTGAGTTACCCTCATTCAATTGAGGGATAACATTCTGTACACCCCTTCCTAGATAGGTGGCATTGGCTCCAAGTATAATCCCACGATTGTTTCCATCTCTACGAAATTAGAGAGTGCACCCATCTATCTCATGAAGTTCCTTGAAACACTACAATCAATAAGCTAGATTCCCAAGGAATCTGAAGGAGAGGGCCTATACAAGATAACACGTACTTATGGCTTATTTTTTGACTGTATATTAAATGACAATTTGAAAAAAACGTATATACACATAATCTAGAACATAAGGCTCCAAAGATCTTCAAAAATATCCCAAATGGTAACAAAATTGAGATAACTTCTCAAAGGGAACCTTATTGGGCATGTGTTGAATAAAACCCATGTTTTTGTTTCTGGAAATATGCTTTCATTCGCTCAGAAAACACGTTTGAAGTTGACTGGTCAAAACTGTTGCGTTTTCCCTTGATTTGATGTTGGAGGTCCACATGTGCGAGATGGGTGGTATTTTACCAGTATAAATCCATATTGGAACCTTTAGAAACAATTTTCATGTGCCATATTTCCTTCTAGATTGGTGCTACTACCTCAACCATGAAGATAATTGTGGAAACTTGACTAAGTTGCAGAAAATTACACTTGCAAAACTATCATTAGTAAAACCAAGAAAAGTTCTTCATTAATATACCAAAAATAAAGGAAAAGAATGTTAATTAACCACTTAGACATATAGAGATACATCATGAATAATTATGTTGCAAATGGTGGCAAGTGAGTGAAATGGTACAATGGATGGTTGGAAGTAATGGCTTAATGAATGACAAAGACAAGTGAAAATGATGACAAATCAATTACCCAACATATGTTGTAGTAATATATCAAATATTTTTATGGCCTAAGTAGTACGAGTCAACATGAGGAAAGTATGCAACAAATAAGGAATACAATTACATAGTTTTGACATAATTTCCAGGTTCATGCATCAGTTGGCTACAATGAGGGAATACGAGTTTAGTTTAACAGATCAAGCATGGGCCATTTTTAACACTATTCACTATCACTTGACAAGAACCTCTGAAGCGCAATGGCTAGATCTATTATTTCTTGTAGGTGTGTTACACATAATTTTGTTGCATTAGGAAAATGAAAATTGTATTGGATCTTTCTCTATCCACAAATGTGTCCCGGAGCATTCCCTTGCAAAGTTTGAATCTAAATCAGCCCAAAGAAAGTGCAATTTCTGGAGCCTACGGTACAAAACCTTGATTTTAGCTACTTGCGCAGTTCCCTAGTTGTTCTCTGCACATATGCTAAGAAGACCATTAATAGTTGTGCATAAGTATGCACTGTCTTACACTGTGACCTATGAACATGGCTTAAAGTATGTAAAAATAAAAGGTAAAGTCTAGAAGGATTATTGGTAGCATCTATCCCAACGAACAAGCTTTGAATGGGTGCCTATTCAATATTGATCCCTCCCATCATGGAGTAAGTCCCCTTCCTTTTCGGAACCTCTATCCCACTATTAGTGGATCTCATCCCTTGGAGGATGGATCCAAAACTTCCCATTCTTGGCCTATAAAGCTACTACAGGTATGAGGATTGGGAGAGGACTATTGGAAGTAGGTTTATGCTGTTGAGATTAGGTTGGAAGGCTTTTCTTGCAAGGGAGAGGGTTGGAGATTGTAGAAGGGACTTGAAACATCAAGGCTATATGGTTGTAAGGCTTTTCTCCAATTTTATGAATATAAAAGCAATTGTTCTTTCTCAATTACATCTTCATTGATTTAATTTGTAGGATTCCTTGATCACCTACATGGATTTTGGTTGCATATTGATCAATTTATGATATATAATTGGTTAATTAGTCCATTTATCTCTTTGGTTATATGCTAGATTCTTTGATCTCTTGTTTGTGATTTTCTATGCAGATCTCTTTCAGGACATTATGGAGAAGCTTTCGAGAGAAACGAGAGGACATCTAGAACATCGAGGAGCGAATGGTCGAAAGCTTTGAGGGACTTCATCAATCATTTAGTTAAATCGGTATGCGATATCTATGATTCTATTTGCTTTCATTCAAGAACAATCTAGAGAAAGGTAGCACTTCCTATTTGTTTGCTACTAGGGTTATTTAAAGTCTAGAGAGATTGCTCTTGTTGGGTATTGGCCCATGGTATTGTAAAACTTCCTACTTAGAAGTTCATAATATCCATGGTAAATATTCATGATTAAAATTGTTGTCATACTGTAAATATTAAGTTTTTAACCACTTATTAATTAAATTTATAGATGGAATACATCTATATTAATAGTTACAAATATATTGATTACATAAAATATAATATTATTAAATTTTACATAATATTTCAGGTGACTTCCCACCCTAAATATTAAATTCTACTCAATATTTCCCCTCACTCCTACTAATTTTATTGAACACCTTCCATTTTATTGAGTTTACCTTCGTACAAACAAAACCCTTAAATTTACATGATTATTATTGTTATAGTATTACAAAAATATTACAGAAGTCACACAACTAAAAACTTGAATGCCGCGAAATATAAACTTAGTAGGTTATTATTATATAAAAATCATATTATTATTGCAGAAATCATATGGAGGCAGTAGACGCCTCGGTGTACTTCCTCTTCTCTTGGCTCCATATCTTCGTGCTCCATATCTTTGAATTCAAAAATGCAATCACTATACCCACTTGAAAATGCAGTCAATCCTTCCTGCAAGGAAAAGAAAAACTCATCAACGGACTTCTATGTCGAAAAGATTAATAACATAACTTCTAGAATGTTCTCACGTCTACTTATGGCTTTGGAGGGTTTACATCAAACACTGCATATGGATTCTCAGACAAAACTAAATCTTATGCCTAAAAAAGATGAACGGAGAACCATAAAAGGCAATATTTCCAAATCAAAATAGAAAAACAACATACTTATAAATAATGTTCTCACTCGAATAGAAATAAACTATCAATAAGTTGTAAAATAAAATAAAAATAAAAAACAAAACAAAAAAAGTGAGAGCTCCCTTATGCAATGCTTGAGAGTAGTTCAAAAAACTCAAAAGTTCACTCATAATGGAAAAGCAAGAGTTTCTTAATAGTCAACAACATCCCTGAAAATGTCTGAACGTTCTTCCGACCTCCAAGGTAATTTTGTGACAAAACATAAGAATTGCTCAGTCTTCCGACCTTTTCTCAAGGCCGACATTGTTGAATGCAAAATATCTGGATCAAACAATTAACCATAAGACGTGATTAATGTTAAAACCCCAAGGGATTAATACTAAACCCAATGGTCTAGTAGTATAAACCCAAGGTGTATAAACCCTATGATAAATATTATAAACACTAAAATCAATGTGGTTGACCATGGTTGAGAAAATCCTTGTCACAATGTGACGTTGGATAATGGTTGACTATGCTTAACCATGGTTTATTTTCATATCAACACAATCTTTGTGACAATGTGATGTTTGACCAGGTTGACCATGATTAACATTAGATGACCATGTTTGATTTTATAAAACATGGTTGACCAAGGTTGACTATAATTGACCATGATTAAAGATGGTTGACGATGATTTTCATATTTAGACAACCTTTGTCATAATGTGACGTTGGACCATGTTTTAGACAATAATTGATTTTCATATTGAGATATTCTTTGACACAATGCGACGTTTGACCATGGTTGACCATCATTAACCATGTATGCCCACGATTGATTTCAAAAAATATGGTTGACCATGATTGAATTTATAAAACATGGGTTACCATGGTTGACCACAATTGATATTAAACCCTAGCATAGAATTATAAACCCTAAAATAAACGTGGTTGACCATGCTTGATTTCCATATTGAGATAATCCTTGTCAAAATGAAACATTGGGCCATGCTTGATCATGCTTGACCATGATTATTTTCATATCGAAACAATCTTTGTCACCATGGAATGTTGGACCATGGTTATTTTTCATACTGAGACAATTATTGTCATAATGTGACATTCGTCCTTCATTGAGCATGGTTGGTTATGATTGACCATGGTTGACATGATCAATATTATCAACCCAAGGGAATGATAAAAATAAGGAGTTTATATTATAAACACAAGGAAATAATAAACGGAAGGGTATTTCCCTTGGAAAATTAGGTCCATTGGATAGGTGAATTAGTCAAATATGGGTTTGGGTCTTAGGCTAGTCTTATTTTCTAAGTGCCTCTTAGCTCATTCAATGTCGATCCAACAATATTCTAGTAAGACCTTACCATCTAGGCATGGAGTCATTCACAACATAGTATAATACTAATATTTGGGCATCAAGTAGAAATGAAGACAATGAGAGACTATTCTATGAGCTTCCATAGGTTACTGTTATGAACTTATGGTGTTGCAGGTCCTTCTATGACCCTCTTGATGTCATTCCTGTAGTTTTGGTCTCCTAATTCTCCTTCCTCTACAACCAACTCCCAAACATTCACTACTCAAATGCTAACCTCCTCTTGTATCCCCAAAGTTTTTTGTCTTCCTTAATGCATTCTTGGTATTACTCCTTCTCTTTCACCATGTCCCTCTTAGTCCTGACTTCCTTTTCTACTATCACCCCCCACCTATGGTTAGTTAGGTCCTTTCTACTATCTCCTCGATTTTTCTGCCATTTGACCATTCTTCACTCCTCGTCTGCCATCTCACCTTTTCAGGCCCCATTCTAGAATCGACAAGGCATGTTGAATTATCCCCTCTTTCATGTGCTCGAAAACTTGTAAATATATCCTTTCACTCTTCGTCCTCCATCCTCTCTCAAAGTGTTTGAGTGTAGTCAAAGATCATCCCCTCCTCATACCTTCTCTAAGCTATTATATATGGTTGATGCTCTTTACTTTCTTATGATCCAAGTTTTAATGAATTTCTAAAGTATTGATTAGGTACATGGTATATATTCATATGAGCTCTTCACTATTACGCCCATTAGCATTTGAGTGGCACCATATTTCATCGATTTTCCCATTAGGCCTTACAAACATTATAAACACAATAAAGATAAATAAAACATTTAGACCACATCACTTGTTACCCTCGTTTCTTTAGCAACGCGATATCACAAGCTGTAAGAATTCCAATGCTTATAAATATAGGAATTTAGTATATCCTTATATTCAAGTAATGTGGTATCTGGCATGTACCCATTTATAACAAATCCTAATAACTGATAAAAGAATTGAATTATGGAACTTAAGTACATACATCAAACGTACACAAAGATTACTAAGGGAAATATTTACATTAACCATACAAGTGTAAGGTGATATTTACATTATATACATGACTACACCCTAACTAATGCAATATCCACATGCTTGCAAGATGACCAAGGTCACTACACAATATCTACATATCTTGCAAGATAACCAGGGTTATTACACTATACAAGCTTTGGCATCGAGAGTATCGTCAATAATTCTTTGTTTCTTCATTATCTGTCACCTCCTATAAAATGTACACTCAGCATTGTATAGACCCTCACTCCATTTGTCGCATCCCGCACTTCCCTCATTCAACATTGAATATACTATATAGTATACCCTCGCCTCGTCAGTAGATGCAAGATCTTCACTCAATATAGAGAAGGGGCGGGATCAAAGCGACAATGGAAATGGTGGTGATATTGATGGTTTTCATTATGAGATGCAAAAAGACAGGCTATAGCATATGACCCATCATTCATAATATCCTTCAGTGAATCTACACTATTTTGTGTTGTCTTTTGGAAATCCTATTTATGGTATCATTGTATTTATCTAATAATTATTTCGGCATTGAATGAAAAATGGTTGTTCTGGCTCCTGAGTTTTTCTTCCTTTTATTGTGTGTGTATGATCTATACCTTATTAGCAATATTATATCTAAATGTTAAAATATTTATATATTAATATTTTCTTTCTCTAATTTTAATGCACACACTTCCACACAATCTAAATGGGCTTAACTTTAAGCACATGTTCTCTTTGGAGGTCAGAGGTTCGAATCTGAATGAGGGTAGGGTGTGTAGTGTGTACACATCCATATACTAAACGATCATACTACTTAAGATGGGGTGCCTTGTCCCACAAACAAGAGGATCTTATATGTCAATTTGGTGTTAGTTATGGACTTAGATTATTATTATACAATATTATATTCTCATTGATTATTACTATAATATTATTTTCTCTTTGTCCTATTTTTGGGGGTCTACATGTCAATGGTGGACACTCTAATCCTCATGTACCAATTTTAGGTGACTTAATTTGGTCTATATATGATAAAGTGCTTAGTTTCCGATTTCAAAAATGTCTGCTTGATTGTTTTCCAAGATTATGTTGTACTGTTTAGTGCAGCTAGAAATGAGCATAATATATATGTTCAATTCTGAAAATTTTTTCTCTATGGATGAGATGAATATGTTTGTATAAATTTATTAGTACCTGCTTAATGATTGTTTTTATTAAAATTTTGCATTTTAGGTTGGGGTTGCTGAAATGAAAGTAATAGTTGAAATAACAAGTGGCCTTGTTGTGTTAGCAGAAAGCTTTGGTCATTCTATGTTCAAGGACTCTTTCAAACGTATTTTTGAGGCTGGAAATCAATCCCTTGGTATTTCGTTCAAGTAAGTACTAGTGGCATTTTAGGTTGGATATGATATCATCTACTGTACATTTCTTCCTATCCTACATAGGCACACATCATTCTTTTTATAGGGACATTTTTCTCTAATGGTGACAGGTTTTTCTTTTCCTTTTAATGTCATTTTCAAAAAGGGAAGATAGATGGTTATTCCAAAGCCATTTCCCAACTTATTTTTCTTTTAGCCTCGTGAACTTTGAAGTTTCTTACCATAAGTTGTGCTCAATTCATTATGAGCAGCACAATGATGATCACTCACATCTTGAACATGTCCAATTCTAAACTAAAATTGGCAGTTATATTTTTTCCTCAATCGACCTCAAAACAAATTTGGATTAAGCCAAAACCTCTTGGTCTAGCTGTTAGGAAGGGTACCCTGCAGATCAAACTTGTTATTTTACGGAGCCCCATATTGATTTTATTTCTATGTTTTGATGGTTGACCATTTATATGTAATTTGACATCTTCTTGAATTAGGCATGTACCTAGACTTGTAAGTATCTATTTTATATCATGGTACTTGCAACCATTTGATGTTTTCCTTCCTTGAAGTGGAGGGTTATTTCTTGAAATTCACATATCAATATAGTGTTTGATAGTTCTACAGGAGTGGTTGGATCCTAGTGGTTTGCATGTACAAAGGTGGGGAAAGATGTATTCCACTACCCTTTGTCTATCCTATATTGTGTTTTTATTAACCTTTATTTCTTTCTTTGTCTCGGAAAAAAAAGCTTACAAAGGAACAATGAAATATTGTTGATTGTCCTCATAAAATAGTAAGGTTGTTGGTGATCAGGTCCTTCAAAAAGAAGGTGGTTGGCTAATTAAATAACATACTACAAGGTGTATTATAGAAATACATGTTTATTTATTGACTCTTATTTAATAAAAATACATCTCTATATCTCAAGTTGTTTATAGTGGTACTCAAAACACTCAATGAATTTTTGTTAGGAGTCTCCTAATGTTAAATAATGCTGTTAGTTTCCCTAAGGTTGAGGATCTTAATTAGTTTTATTGATCCAAATCAGCTATCAGTTAGTTATGGAAGTGGTTAAATAACTTAATATATTAGATATACGCGCACCTGTTACTTATTTTTTTCTTTTACAATAAATTGTGTAGCTAGTATTGACAACCCACAAACCAGTATTATGAGGAACTTGTGACTTTGCAAGGGTTGAGATGTCTGGAGACAGTCTCATATGGTGGTCCCACTACAGGGGGATTCCAACCCTTAGAGCCTCATTGTAGTGGGCTGATATTAATCATTCGACATGTACAGGCTCTACCCATCTCTAGTTTTGAACGTATGATCTCTAAGGAAGAGACATGTTCTATAGGTCTCAACCTTCAATTACCATAATTATGATATGGGGCATTCTTGAGATCATATGGACTCAATCTTTGTTTCTTATCCAATATTGATAATGGGAGATATCAAATCACGGATTGAATGGAGATGAAGATGCTTCAGTGAAATTATAAAATCATTTCAGATAGTAAAAATTGCTTGAAGGAATGTAGGTTGAGACCTCTAGAGGGGAAGTTTTGGTGGTTTGTAGGTATTCTCTCTAAATTTCTAACAAAGACTTTATTAATATCTTTTGGAAAAGTTAGAAATTATGAGCATGTAGAAGAGTGTGATGGGCAGTGGGCAAGACAATGTGGATGCAAATTGTTTGTTAGTTGTAACATTAAATATATATTTTACATGCCATCTTGGTTTGTTTCTAAGTTGGTATTTTGTCATTTTGGTAATAGAGGGCTATCATAACACTAGTGCTTGGTTGTTTGGTGAATATGGTTGTGTTTTTCACCATTTTTTCTAACCTAAGACTAACACGCAATATTAGTAGTTTTTTAGTTATGTCTTGGGACATTATGTTGCCTCAAACCTAATAACTTCCCACAAGTAAATGGTATCTAGAAAACCAATAGATTCAGAACCCATTTGATCATGATTTCCCTTTAGGGTTTCTAAATGTTGCAATATGATACTTCCATCGACAAGTCTGAGTGAGGGTCCCTATGCTCATGCCCTCGTTGTGTCTTTCTTGCAGAGCCTTGAATTGGTTTTGGAGATCGTGTTAGTGGGCTTCAACATAAAATTGTAGAGTTATTGCTTTGCATTTCCTATTTAGATGATTTCCCTTGAGTTTTCTAATAAGGATTAATTCATTAGGTATGCTTAGGAGAAGGCTAGGATGGCTTGTGTATTAAGAGATCTAGGTGGCTTCCTTGTCACTTTGTAGTGGAGCCCAAGGACTATATCATTTTAGTCATATTACTCCCTTGGTTGGAATAACTTTGTTGCCTTCAGGTATGTATATGTTTTGGCTTGTACTTGTTTTTTGTGAATAGTTACTAGTGTTGTCCAACATACTTTTTTTCTTTAGGGGATTCTTGAGCTAAAGGGGGGTGAGCTTGAACCTCAACATTTTCACCAAATAGTGGGAAGTCCTTAATCTTATTTTTTAGGTCGACCTTCCTGTTCAACTAATGACAATGGAATCAGATATTTGGAGGCATAATGTATTCGACAGGTTGAACTCAATTCACATGGTACCTATTTCGCTCATATTTTAAATGTTCACGATGGTTCTTGGCAAAGTAATTTACGAGTGGGCTAGGAAAACTTATCTGTAAAGGGCCAAAACTTCAAAGGCAAGCTGAGAAATTCCATGTTGATGAAACGGTGCAACTCAACAATTTTTATCAGTTGAGAGGTCTTCAATCCCCTAAGAGAATATAATAAACAAAATCCTACACTCCAATGACCTAGGCTAATCAATTGGTTATTGTGTGTTGGATCCATGGGATTCCAGTCACCTTGTGCCCAGGTTTTGATTATGTTCTTAGATGGGAACACCCAACTCGAATTTTATATTCATCAATGTCAATAAAAAATGGATTGGCTTCTGATTCATTCTCTAGTCTTGGCATCATTGGATTTATTGGCATCATAATCCTCGTGACAACTTGCATATTTTACTACCACGATTGAAGGTGTACAAGGCATAAAAGGCTTTTTGCCTAAGGGATAAAGATTTATCTGCCTATAGTTCTTGTTATATACCTAGGGGGGATAATATGGGGTACAAAGGGAGGTACCCAAGGTAATAATGTAATAATGGGATGGGTCATGGTAATAAATAAGGTGATTAACCCATATCATGTAAGGGACCACAAGCGGTTAGTAATAATGTAATGGGTCCATGGTATTAGTTCGATGGTATGAGGGAACCATCGTAATGACCCATGGTATTGTATGTATGAGGCCTATATAGAGGCTAGAGACTCCACATGGAGAGATGTCAAGGAATATTGTATGAATACACATATGGCTTATGGAGTGTTATCCTTCCTTAAGGAGTGAATGTATGGTGTTGCCCTACCTTAAGGGTTTTGATCAATAAAGAAGAATTTCTATCTATATTTAGATCTTGTTACTTATTGGGTTTATTTCTATTATCTTATATTTTTGGGTAAGGTCTATAACAAGTGGTATAAGAGCTATAACAGTTCTAGTAGGGCATGAGTAGTAAACACTAATGGTATATAATTTGAAGCAAAATGTTGTGCCATAATGTGTTTGGTAAAGTAATGGAAGGTATTGATGTTGGAAACTTTGATTATATCACCTGTGATAAGTTGGAGTAATGTAAGGATGTCAAGTCATCATGTAATATTTATCCAGGTGTCACATGCTATTAAGACCAGGAGAAAAGATTATTGTAGCTTTACAAGGACATGCTTAAACCAGAAACCTTCCCTTAGTTTTTACTGTAGGCCACAACTTACTTTCATGAAGCAGTATTGTAGCATACTCGTACCTAGAACTTGCTTGAATGTAACATGTTGCAGTATGGGCATTGTCCATTCCTATAGTTTCTACCTTAATCAAAAGGGATTTGATGCTAGATTCAAAGCTATTTACAAGAATGGAGTTGAAATAGGGTATTGATTGCCATATTGGTAATTGCATCAATAGAACATATTTTTTAAGGAGAGCTTATGGTACTTTAGTGTTTGGTTCGGTGTTGCTTGACACCCAAAAGAAAGTGTGCCACATTTAAAGCTTAAGATAGGAGAGGATAGTGAAGTAGGAGCTAATTAATGAGCTTTAATATCCTTTTGATGTCAAAATATAAAGAGAGGGACACGACTTCTCTCGCTTTTAGTATAGTAGGACAGACATGTAAATGTGCTATTAACTTTGTGGTAGAGGAAACACTTGATAATTTCCCAGGTTGAATCACCTTAATTAATAATATTTGATTACATATCCCAACCAGATCTATAGATGTCTGCGATTCACAACACATGAACACATTAACATGATTTTCACCAAGAAATGTTCAGTGATCAACACAGGGTATCATTGCTATTTTGTTCATAGTATGTTTTTGCTTCTTTTTTTACATATTTATGTATGCTAATACTATTTTTTCATATTTTTAATTTATTTTAATCTAGCACACCTGTGTGTTAGTTATAATTCATCATTGATTGTGTTGAAAGAATGTGTCTGAAGAGTTAGAGACTTGCTATAATGATTCAGAATGAGAACTTGATGATATATTTTATTCAGTTTGTGATCAATACTATGTGTTAGCACTATTTTGTTAACATAATCTCTCTCTCTCTCTCTCTCTCTCTCTCTCTCTCTCTCTCTCTCTACCATCCAATTAGTATGAGAAGTTGCTACATTCCTTTCACGCATTTGATTATTTCAAAATATTTTCCACATAAGAAAATTTGTGCTAAATTAAAGCTATAGTATGTTTATTGTAGTGGAACGTTTGAAGTAAATTGTTCTAAGGATGTAAAGATTCAACGTATTATAGGACCTTGTTCATATTTGGAAAAGGTTTATCCTTGCTCACTTTTGCCTTTCTACCATTGATGTATTAATTCTGTTGTTTCAGAAGTTTTTTTGTTTAGTATGATACTTAGCTATGTTCGAATATATGATACACTAAAGTAATTCTTAGATGCATTAAATTTGGGTCCCAATAAATACTCTTGTCCTATCTTGTAACAAACATTTGAAGGTCTTTGGAATTGGAAACTTCATTTCATTTTTAGTATATTTTAATTATATCACTATTATTGAAGCAAGTAGTTTCACTTAATAGAGCATTTAGAAAGTAACCTAACCTATATAGTTCTATCTTGAAATAATATATGAGTTAATAATGCCATTTACATGGATAATTTTGCAAAAAGGGTCATCTTGCTCAAACATTGTGAATGGTTATGGAAATATAACTTCATGGAAGATGTGTGGACTTGATAAAATACTTCCTTGACGTATTTTTCGATGTTGCACCAAGTGAACATTCTAGCTCAACATTACAGGTTTCCAATCAAAAATTTTTATTCAATGTTACACCAAGTGAATGTTCTAGGTCAACATTACAAGTTGCCAATCAACAACTATTTATTCAGTTTCTAACACAATATGTTGTTTTTTGTTCATTTAAATTGTTTTGTCAGTTCTGCATCTTTGGCTGTGTCAAATAAAATTATGGAAAAAATTTCATCATGATGTTGCAAATACTCTTGTAAGTAGTTACCAACATTCTGATGGCCAAATCAAGCTTTGGGTTACAACAATTGTAAGGACATGGGTGGATGACAGTGCAACTACCGAGGTTTGGAACAATTACTTAATTTGATTTTATACATGATTGTAAACTATATCATTTTCTCATATGTAGTTTTACTTGATTGTAAACTACCTTATTTCCTTAAATAATAGGTAAGTTTGAAATTTGGATAGAGTGGCATAGAAGAGAAAGAAGATTTGTTACATAATTTAGAATGGTCAAGATTAAAGAAATCATTTGAATTATAAATATATGTTCTCTCCAAGGAAAATTGTCCATAAATTTTAGTTATAAAAAAAAATTACATTGTCATATGTCTCAAGGCATTCAAAAGTGCTTTGTACCCCGATGGACCAAAAAACTTTGTGGAGGTAATCCTTGAATCTTTCTAACCAAAATTATTGAGGCCTAAAAACCTTGCAAATGGATTCTGTGGAAAAGGAAAATGTGTCTAAACAATTATGAGGCTGGAATAGCAAATGGATAGGTTGATAACTATTTTTTGAACCAATGTAGAAAACTAGCGTTGTCAAGAGGAGTTGAGCAAGTTAAGGGAGCTAATATTGTGTCACACTCATCACTGTCATGGTATAGTTGGTTGGTTCGAGACTAACAAGGTATTGTTTGCTCTAAATATTTTTTAACTTATTCTTTGTTGTGTTGACAAGGTTCTTCTTGGGTTCTATCATTTTCATGACATAATGTCATGAATGTTTTGCCTCTTCCTAGTCTTAGATAGTCTCAAGGTAGGATTAGCTGATTGGAATTTTAATTGGGGTCTCAAATTTAAACAATCGTTTTTGATGTTATTTTTTAGGTGGTTGAGCATATTAACCATGTGAAAGGTGCTTCCTTGTTCTAAAATACTTATGTTCTACATCTATTGGACTATTGTTTTTTATCGCTAAGTCAAAGGAACCTACATTAAGACTTTACAAAGTTTTATAATTTAATTAAAATTTATAAAGTTTCAAGGTCTAATTCTTTGAAGGGTGCTAGCTCAATGGAAGGGAACCTACTTTACAAGAAGGTGGTTGTTGGTTCAATTCCATCACACCTTAATATTCCTAGGGCAAGGTGACAATCATAAGGACTAAAAAATAGACACCAAATTAGATGAAGAAAAGGAAAGAAAACTAGATGTAAAATAGGATGCAAAAGGGGATACCAAGTTGGGTGCTAGAAAGAAGAAAAAAATGATGCAAATTAAGATGCCAAATGATGATGCAAATAATGATGTAAATTTAGGATGCAACCTTGGGTCCAAAAAAGTAAAAATAAAGATGTAAGAAAAGACATAAAACAATATGCACAATGAGGCTAAAAAAAGGTGGCAAACAAGGATGCCATATTGGATGCCAAAAATGATGCATAATCAGATGTGAATTCAAACTCAAACTTAGACACAAAATGAGATGGAAATGTGGACACAAAATCAGGTTGAAAAAATGATGCAAATTTGGATGGTGAAAATGATGTAAAATTAGACACCAAAAAGGATGCAAAATTGGATGAAAAAGTGGAAATTAATAATGATGCAACATTGGACACACTCATAGACACAAAAATGGTGCAAAAATGGGCATAAAAATAGCTCAAAATTGGAAGCAAATTGAGATGAAATGTTGGATGAAAAAGGTGATGCAAAACTTGGTGCAAAAACAAATGCAAAAGTGGATGTAAGAAATGGCTCAAAATATAATGTAGCATTAGACACAAAATGGGATGCAAAGGTGGACACATTTGAGATTGGATATCTTAATAGTTGTTGTTACCTAGCCCTAAGATAGTTTATGGATCATTTTACTTTTGTAGAATGTTAGGTACTTCTATCATTTGCATGAGGACATGCAAAATATCCAATGTGGGGTACATATTGGGCTCCAATTTTGGCATGATTTCAAAGGTTGTTTTACCTGGTATTCTAGAATTTTCCCATTATCCTCATTCATTATTACCCTCATTACCATATATTTTTCCATCTTCATCTCATACAAACTTCATAAGACATATGAGAAATAATATAGATGATTTCCATGATTTAATGGGTACTTCGAATGGTTGTTGTCTTTTACTAACTTTCCTCTAAAAGCTTGGTGTTTTCCAAATTTTCTATAGCTACAAATATTATTGAATATCTAGATAAACTCGTGTAGCAAATAGTTGGAGAAGTAACTTTTCCATGTTATTTATAAATTAATGAAGAAGAACTAGCAAAATATAAAATATGGCTTTTGTGTAAAATATGGTTGTTTAGGTGCATCATGAAAAAAAAAATAAAAAAAAATAGGGGTTTCTTGGATGAAATTTAAAAATATACTTATTAAAATTATTCCTTGATATTAAAATTATTCCTTGAAATTACCACCTCCATGTTTGATGTGCAGTTCTTGTGTGCAATTTTGGGAAAATATATTTTATGAGGTTTGATGTCATTTGACCTGCTTATGATCTCCCCATGATATTCAGAGGAACTCCACATAATGTTGATCAAAGAGAACTATTATGCTTATCTTAAACAACCCCTCGAATCTCACTACGGAGAGGGACATAGTGGGATAAGTATTCCCAGAATTTTATGCCTTAGTGTCGTGATTGATCTAAAAAGGAATTTACGAGTTTTTTTATATGATAAGGAAATTTTATTTATAGAGACACTAAGACAGAAAAATGAAACTAATATATACATAATAATTCTCGGAAATTCGTAAAGATTCTAAAATATGAATATGCTAATTAAAATTTAGCAAACATAAATTGATAAAAAAAAGAAGACATCCAAAGCAACAAATTAAATAGTGTTTTAATTTTTTTTAGGCCTCTTAGCATTATAGAGCCTCAAATTCATTAATTTACATGTTAAATAAAATAAACTACCAATAAAAAATAAGATGCTAGAAGTATACTACAAAACATAGAGAACAATGTTATTTTTTAATAGTAAAATGCCTACGAATACAACATAATAAAAAGGAAGATTCCTATGAAAAACCATTGACCAAATCATATTCTAAACATCTGCAATGTAAATAATCATATAGAAAAGTCTAAAAAAGAAAAATAAATCATGAGAGAACCTCTAAAACACCTTCATATGATCTGATATAAGCATAGACAACTTATTTCTTTGCAAAATTAGCAGTTCTTCGCACTGGTTAGGTAAAATATAGACCTTCAAAAAACATGTAAAATGAAAAAAAATCAAGTTACATGAAATGATGTGTCCAAAGGATGATTGGAGTTTCTCATTAGTTAGTATATTCCCTTTGAAAATGATTTTTTGCCACCTATTGGTTTAGACCCTTCTAACTCACAAAATCTCACAATCAGGAGGAATAAATGACAACTTGAACTTGGTGCATACCTCTTATTGTAGAATTCCCACCTATCCTTCATAACCCTATTCCTTTTTTATGTCTCCTCAAAGTGGTTGGGGTTTTGAACCATTTGGATAATTAATTATGATGTATTCACTAATCGAGTTTTTATTATAGGTCAAGGATGGGGTTCTAAAGGTAAAATCAAAATGAATTAAGTTTATAAATTATATATATCATTTTCCTAGAAGATGGTAACCACCTTATTCCATAAAACTAAGTCATTTAATATGAATTTTAACCATCATAATAATATGTTCATCATAAAATATGTGTTTCATATAAAAAAAACAAAAATAAACCACGCTACTATATGATGTTCATAAGAAAACACTTTCTCTATACATCGATAAAGAACCATAACCACATCGATAAAGAACCATAACCATTTATGCATATGTATGTTGAAATAAATATCACAAAAAATAAAAGCATAATCTCCTTGTGCCTCCTAAAAATCCCCTTGTCTCTCCATCATCATGATGATCTATGCATGAATGGGCCTCAAAATGGATGTGCAATCTCAATTAAATGTAATATATGTATCATAAAAACACTTAAAAATGGCATGCATATAAATAAGTGTATTGAATATATCCATATCAATATAGAAAATGGCCATGAGTCTTTATAAAATAGCATTGATTTAATAAACCAAACATTAGAAGAAATGAAGAATAATTCATTGACACCCAAACTGAATCTAAAAGCATGTATGAATTGTCATTCTAATATGTGAGTGGGGAGCAATTTCAGGTTGTTTATCCTACTAGCAAGGATGGGATGTCCAAGAGCGGGGGGGCGTGACTATCATAGGAATCATACTTGGTGACTTGAGTTTTTTTTATTTCGTTGATGGAAACAAGTTGAGGAGTCTTGGTAGCATGCTTTGAGGATTGACCAATGGAATGAGAAAGCAAAACAGTAAGTCTAGAAATTTGAGCAATAAATAGGAGGTTGATCAGCAAGTCTAGAGGATTGAGGTGTTGCTTGTGGAGAGGGCATGACACATGAAGCAGTTGACTACAATTGGTGAGAAACATGAGGTTTAGGACGAGAACGTGGTGTTAGTGAAGTTTTTTCCAACCCTAAATTAAATGTAACGGTTGTGGTTAGATTATATCTTACCAACTATCGTTAACTCGTACCGTAAGTGGTGTACAAATGTTTGGTGGCATAGGGATTCCAATGTTTAGCATGTTTTGAATTGAAGGTTATGGAGGCCAAACTATAGGATAAAAAATGGATTGAACAATAGGTTGGCTAATTATATTTTATGATGCTAATTTGGAGTGACTACCTTAGTTCCTCCAAATCTCTATCAAAATGAACAAAAACCCTAGACATTATTTCTCTTCTTACCCACAATGTTTTATCCCTGTTATTTCTTCCTCTTCCGCTATTCTGTTGTAAAAACTCATGTTGTAACATAAACATTATATAATTGCATGTCATGAGGAAATGAGGCATTCCAGTATCAACCAATTTATTATTATGAGTATTTTAAAAATTAAACGAGGAAAAGAATTAACTGGGACAGGTTAGTTGCTTGACATATAAACAGAACTTAGCTAGCATTATAGATCTATAGAGTACTACAATTTTTAGAGGTGATGATTTATGTATATATAGATAATAATGTGCTATGAGAGGAGAAGACTTGAATTATTCAACCCTTTGTTTAACAAACAATTGTACATAATTATGCAATGATGCATGAATGAAACTCTTCAACATAAGTTCAAGGGTTTCATAGATTTTTTAGTAAACAAATATGGGAAATTTTGTATGTTGAGCAAGGTGATAAAGTGTACAAACTCTTAATGCTTTATGGGTAGAGATTAGTCAACATTTTGTCGTACAGTGGGAGAAAAAAATGACAACTTGATGGCCAATAAACACACAAACACAGACATATAAACAAAAATACATATATGAATCAAATGCGTATGCAAATCAATTTATTTTTATCGAGTGAAGATTATAGTTTACATCACTGATGGGGAGAACAAGGGTTATTCTATTGACACAATCATATATTTGTATGGCGTATAATTTGAGTGAATTGATTGGTTTGTTAGAAAATTGAAATGAAATCCCTCTCCTCCTTTTTATTGAACTAATAGAAACATAACCAAATTTATCATTCAACAAATGTGTTCTAGAATTTTGTATAATCGAATGAACTAGTGTTACGAAAAAAATTATTCTTCCTCGGTCATATAAAATGACCGAGGATCTTGCACACTTGTAATGTCACCATGATTTTTTGCCCAAGACCCTGGGTTCTTGAGGGATCCCATTGACATGTGGTGTGAAAAAAAGAAAATAACCAATTTCCCTATAAGGTTTAACGATTCGTATATTAAGATTCAATCTAATGTGCCATTGTTATCATAATCATTAAACTCTGTGTTAAAACAATGACTATGGTTATGTGTCAAAAACCATTTCAAATTATTACAATAGAAATAACATAATATGTACTTTGTGTTTCTATACATATTGATTTTGCTTTTCAAAGTTTTCTATAATAGAGGGAAATCATATCAGGTATGTTGTAGTTAAATACTTTAAAAAGTGAAAATGTGCACAGAAGAGACCTTCGGGTTGACAACATAGCATGTAAAACAAGTTGAACGTTCTATAACTCATTAAAACACTAAAATAGAGGTGAAAGAAGAGAAACTAACAAAATAACAAGTGCTTTTGTTCCTGAGGTCTCAGCCTCAGGGGCTCATACTATGTAATGCAAGAGAAATTAAATAAGGATACCACATGGTAAGACAAAGCTTTAAAAAACTTCATGGTGGTCTTTTTAATCATGCATATAAGTAAACCCTGGCTTCAAGAAGAGATGCAAACATAAAAGACTGAGTCTGATGAACTTATTAACGTTTTTAGATAATGAGGAGGAGACATGATTGTAGAAAATATTCTTGATAATATCAAGAAACTAGTGAACAAACACAAGGATAAACCAATGCAAGGCATAAAGAACTCAGTGTAACCATGAACTCATCAATAAATGGAGTAGCTTATTCATCTTCGACATACCTGGAAACTTAGCATGCCAGAGAAAACAATCACAACGCAACCCAATCCCAGTCTTTCCTCCCCGGCCTCAAGAAAAAAAATTCAAAATAATTTGCAAATGAATAAATGAAATTGGAAAACAAATTATTACAAACACCCCCTTGAAAGATCGTGAACATGTGAAAAGTTGTCATGCTATGATCGAGGTTGAAGAGATAGTGGCGAGTAAATGTTGGATTAGTGATAAATGGCAACATGGGTGGCTACATTTTCATAACAATTTGAAACTTGAATGTCATGTAGGATTCATAACGATGTCAATTGTAGTGATGGAGGAGAGGACTGTGCTATGTAATGAATTCCTAAAATGTCGAGGTGATAAGGTGGAAATTCTCTTGAGCAAAGGATTAAGGTGAAGTAAATGAGTGTTAGATCACATTGGTAAAAGTGGGATTTACATTTAAATCGATATCATATGGAGATTAGGGAAGGAATGAATGATATAAATGCTCTAAATAATGGAGCTTAGGTGTCATGTGAATGAGCGCCTAAAGACATCCCCAGTCAATTGCGAGGTAGTGCTAAATTAGCTTAGATACTTATGAACATTCTGAATTGCTATATATATATATATATATATATATATATATATATATATATATATATATATAATCATAGTTCATGACATGGTGAGACAGGATCCCAATTCATATGTTATAATTCCATCCAATATTCATTCAATGATGGAATAAACATTTCTCCAAAATGATGGGCTCATATATTATTGCCGTTTGAAATATTAAAACATCAAACCAAAATCACAAACCCTTGCATCTTAATAGTAACCAATTGAGATACAATATAATTCAAGTTAAGAACCATACTAGTGCAATTAGTAGGATAACATAGGTCATCCGTTAGAGGGAGAGAGGGAGAACATGCCAATCAATAATTTTGGCAGAAAACCAATTTCGTGGTAGTTTCAAAGGACCAAGACACAAAGCCAAAGGTGAGCCTAGTGAATCTATAAAGCAAATTGTAATTCTTGTGGGTGCTAGGACGACTTAGTAGAAGGCAAAATAATCAGATCTAGAGCTGGAAACAACTAGTCTTTTAGATTTGACAATAGGTTTGATGGAGCATCTAACTTTCCACACTTGAAGGGAGGGGTTACCTTATTATTGGAGGAACATCACCTTTAAGAGTTTGTAGAAAAGGTTGTTCTAGAACTGATAAATCTAATAGATAATGTGGTTCATACAAACAAGGACATCAAAGGCCATAGGATTATCATAGATGCCATAAGGGATTATTTGATCTTGCACTTGGTAGAAAAGACATTGCCCAATGAGATGTTCAATGGTCTAGTGGACTTGTTCTAGAGTGACAACATGAATGGGAAGATGATCTTGAGAACAAGTTCGGATCCATCCATATGTCAAGGTGTGATAACATCACCAATTACTTCATGAAGATCACCTAGATACATGATCAACTTACAACCACTCGGGAGAAAGTGGAGGACATAGAGCTCATAAATGTGGAATTGAATGGTGTTTCCATGTCATGACAACCATTTATTGTTAAGGGGATTTACGCTCGGGAGAACCTTTGGGATGACTATATCTAGAAAAAGGCTTGGGAAGATTCAAAGGCTATAACACTAGGAGATATGGAGAGGAGAACTTGGCCTTGGTCAGTATGGCCAAGAAGTCAAAGGGAAGCATTCCAATGGTAATAGTGAGGGGGAAACCTATCATCTTATCCAGGAAAGGAGGAGGACTTGAACAAGCTCAAGTGCTTCATTTTCCACAAGAGTGGGTATTGTGCATCACAATGTTTGTAGAAGGGGGAATCAAAACGGAAAACAACATCAAGAAAGGTTCAACTTGATAAGTTTGTCATGGAGTTCGAGAATGACTTCTCATTTGTCTCTTCTCTATTTACCAACACCATCTGAAGGAGTTCATGTCATATGACATAGGCATGAGAGCTATTTAGTCGTTTGACAAAGAGTGACTCATATTTATTCGTGGAGCTTGGTAATGATGCCAAATATGTAGTGAAGGGAGTTGGAACCATTAAGTTCCAACTAGAGTTAGGAGGGACATTTGAAGCCAATGATGTGCTATTTGTTGTATGTACCAGGTTTGAAGAAGAATCTTCTCCTAGTCTTGGTGATCAAGAACAAAGGATAATATAGTTAGGTTCAGGAATGGGTAGGTGCCCATTCTTCTAGATGAGTCTAACCCAAAAAATGAAATTTCCATCGGGGTTAAAGAGAGAAACTTATACAGGTTGATGGGAGAACTTGTTCCGGCATTAGGACATGACAATGGCAACTTGTGTGAGCTATGGCATAGGAGGATGGGACACTTGCACTACATGTCATTGATGATTCTGAGGCAGATTGTCATTAGTCTTCCAGATTTCAACATTGAGCAACAAGGCATGTGTAGAGGGTGCGCACTTACCAAGAGTGGCAAGTTTTCTTTTCCAAGCAATGTGAGTAGGTCCAAGGGGATCATGGATCTCATTCACTTAGATGTATGTGGACTGTTATTAGGGGCATCAATAAAAGGAGCAAAACATTATGTCACGTACATTTATGATTATTCCAGGAAAACCTAGATCTTCTTCGTGAAGACAACGGATGAGGTCTTTAATCAGTTATAGAGGTTCGAGGCCTAGGTGGAAAACTAGACACGTAAGAAGATCAAGATCTTGAGGTCAAGAATTGGGGGTGAGTACATCTCTAATGACTTAAAGGATTCCTGCAAGGAGGCAAAAATCAGAAAGGAGATGACAATCTTATACAAGCCTTAGTAGAATGGGGTTGTGGAGAGAATGAATCGATCCATCATTGATTTTTCCAAGGTTGTGCTATAGGAAAAGGAGCTACCTATAATTCTTTGGTAGGGGGTGTGTAATAGAATAATGTATGTGTAGAACAAGAGTCCTCATAGGATATTGGGGGACAAGGCTCTTGAGGATTCATTCACAGTGGTGAATCCAGAGATAGGGCACTTGCGCATCTTTGGTTGTCTAGTATACACCCACGTTCTTGCGAAGAAGAGGGAGAAGCTAGAACCTTCAAGACATAAGGGGATTTCTGTCAGATATGGTAAGACCTCCAAGGCTTACATGATCTTGATACCAGTGTAGAGGAAGACCATTATGAGCAAGGATTTTAAGTTCAAGGAGAACTTGGCATGTAGGAAGCCTCATGAGTTGCCACTTGTAGTGTCAAAGGACAAGTGGGGGAAAGCTTTGTAGTTAGAGAAACATGCAGAGGCTTCCAATTTAGGGAGTCAGCGATTAGGTGGGGAGGAGTCAATCGCTATTTCCAGTTATGTCAGGAGCAATGTTGCACGAAGTGGGGGTGAAGTGGGGACATTTTTTGGAAGCAGATCCACGAAAGTGTCATTTCCCAAAAATCTACGAAGCGAAGCATCTCAAAAGCGTATACTATATATGTATATATATATATATATATATATATATATATATATATATATATATATATATCTATATATATATATATATATCTATATATATATATATATATCTATATATATATATATATATATATATATATATAGATAGATTTGATATTTTTTTTCATTTATATTAAAAAACATCCAAAATACCAAATTGGTTGTAGAAGATTTGGAAACATGCATATTTGTACACAAATCGAGATAGATATGGCATCCATTGTACATTAATGATTAATTATTCATGCATAAACCATCTAGAATCTAGATTCTTCTCCTCTTGTCTAGCTTTTTTCTCGAGCTCAATTGTCTAGGGATATTAGTCAACATTTCCCAATTTTGATCAAACTACCTAATCCAACCCTTAAAATATGGTAGAGAAAGCTTAACATGCTTGATCGATGATTTTGACTTGATTGAAAGGTAATTTTTTGCTAAGGGCATGACAAAGGAGTTCAACAATTGACACTACTAACACTAGGGTACATATAGTGCTTGCTGCTCTTGATTAAATGCCAATCACATACTCTCATACATGATATATCCTAATAAAATGCCACAATCCCATTGATCGTGAATTCCTGAAAACTATTGAGTTTGTTGAATTTTGAATAGGATATGGAATTCTATTTTCTCCATATGAAGTTCAATGAGGCTGGAATCAGTCTCAAACATCCTTAGTCATTTCATGGTAATGTTAACAATTTAAGTAAACAGATGAAAATGAAAGATAAAGGAGAATGTCACTTTTACCTTAAGAATTTAACATTATCATGACGAAGCATCTAAGGAGCATCAAGGGAGCACCTTGGGAGTGTCCGAGAAGCCCCAACCCAACTTAAGTGAAAGAAAAAATAAAAGAAAAATTTAGTGTTGAAGAAAGTGTAACTAGGTTCGGTCTTCATAATGAGAAATGCTAATGTAAATGATGTAATTTGTATCTAGCAAATATTTTGTGAATTTGAGTCATGGGTTTCATGCTCAAAATGTATTTGTCTTAGTAGCTCTCATCATGAGCTATAGGCTAGGTGATAGGTTTGTGTCATTGATGTAAATATTTACACTTAAAAAATGTATAATGCATGACTCCAAGATCAAGGGAAAAATCATGTGGAAAGAATCCTCCAAGTTCAAGAACAAATGGCTAAGTAAAATTCTCCTCCCAGCAAAGATAAAAGAAGCAATTTATTTTCGGCCTAAATATATTTATATATATCAATTCATGTTAGCTAGATATCATTATGTAAGTTGGCCTAAACTCAAGATATGTCGGCCTAATGAGAAACATTAAGGAGACTATAAATATGGGTCTCTCCTCTCTCATTAGGACATAATCACAAGATCAATTCGATCTCAATCCATGTGAAGAAGTCTGTCCAAGGGTGCGAGGTAAAGGAGAAGATCAAGGAGCCGCAAAGAACTACATTCTATCATCCATAACTGCAGGAAGCTCTTCCACACGTGTGAAGGTAGGGCATCATTCTATTTTCCTTCATTGTCAAGGAAAATAGTCGGTCTTAGGTCTATTCTAAAGGAAAATCTATCCAAAGAAGATTGACTAGCGGAGCAAAGGTTTAGGAGGGCTAGAAGAGCCCTAAACCTCTCACACATGTGAAGATACAGGTCATCATTAGGGTTGTGTTACAGTCCCATGTCATCTTCATGATTAGGGTTGATTTGAGGCCAAAAGGATTCGGTTGTTGGCCTAGAAGGAAACTCCTAGCATAGTGAAGCAAGGAGGAGGTTACTAGACTAAGCAGCTCACTCACACGTGGAGAGATATAGACGTCTTCAGATCTACTGTAAGGGTTATTGATTAGTCCATATCTATGAACTAGATCACCTTCTTTCAAGTCTCACGTTGATGACAACAGTTGAGCAAGTGTACTACTTTGGGCAAGTGGAGGTTGAAGAAAGGAGGAAGGAAGAAGGAAGTTGATCCACAAGTTCCAGATCTTATCCATGTTGCCGCGAATTAGAGGACATCAATGAGAGAAGATTCTAGCCTTGATCTTGGAGTCAACTTGGTCAAAGGGTCTTTGTATTGATCTTGGAAATTTTGTCAAGAGAAGATTCTATAAGAAGAATTACCGTGGGTTTTCCTCTCAGGTTTGGAGAGGTTTTTGCCCTGGCTGCTGCCTATATCTTGTGTTACTGTTCTTTTGTTTATTATGCATGATAGTTGGTTGATGAAGTTAACACACATACATATATGAAAATTCTTGTTTGAATAAAGATAGGATAAAAATACTTCACAAGCAGTTATCTAAGAAAGAGAAATCATTAATATATCAAGCCTTAAGATTTCTCAACATGGTATTGGAGCGAGGTTTGGTAGCACATCAAGGAAAGGCTGATAAAGAACACTAAAGAAGAGGCAAGGCAGTTGAAGTTGAAGGGAAAGATAGATTCAGATTCACATTCTAAAACTCCAAGATCTATCAAAAGGAAGACAAGACCTATCCTTTGGGTAGATCTACCTCTCACTTCAGTTGAAGAACAGATCCTCAAGGATAAGTCAAGCAAGTCTCAGGTTCCCTATCATTCAAGGAGATTGAAGCTTCCTCAAGCTCATTCAAGGCAACAATCTAAAGTCAAGCTTCAAGAATCATCACATTAAGTAAGTATCTTATTCATTTTAGCAAGACTAATTTTGAAAAGGATGTCTTCCTGCAAGGAAAGCAATAAGTTAGTTGGAGTTGCCAACTTCCTTGCTTGGAAGAAGAGAACTGACCTCAATTTGAAAGAACAAGAAGTTATTGATTCTGTACAAAAGAAAATTGTTGCTCCTTCTGATAGTCAAGAATTGGCTAAGCATAACAAGAACGAAGTGAGAGCTCAAAATATTCTCGTAGAATCTATCAAGGACTCTCTGATTTCTTATGTAGCCAAGCCTGAAACAGTTAAGGAAATCTATGACAAATTGTTAGATTTATTCTCTGTCATCACTGCAGGAGAAGGGATCTCTCTAAGGAATGATTTATAAAATATGAATATCAGAAAATAAGAAGGTGTAGCTTCATATTTCATGAGGGTCTCTGAAACAAGAAATCAATTGTAGGAACGAGGAGAAATCATGTCTGATCAAGAGATGACTACGATCGTGTTGAGTGCACTACCTGAGGAGTGGGGAATCCTTACAACCAACATATGGGCTAAGAAGGAGGCATCCTCACTCAATGATCTATGGCAAATATGAGAAGTGGAAGAATCCCGATTAAAGGCCAAGGAAGATATTGCAATTGGATCCAAAGAGCAAGTATTTGCTGCCAGGCTCAAGAGAAAAGGGAAGTTCAAAAAGTTTGAGAGATTTGGTCACCAAGAACATCCCAAGAAAGACATGTCAAAGATGTAATGCTTTGTATGTCACGAATATGGACACTACAGAAGAGATTGTCCCAAGCGAAAGAAGAATGGCAAGAGGAAACATGAAGCAACTCATGTCACTCAGGAAATTCAAGACAATGAAAAGAGGCCGAAGGAGGAGGAGCCTCAGGATCTTTACTATCATTAAAAGATCACCTCCTATTTTCTTTCATAGGTCTTAGTTAGCATAGCATGTTTTGATTCATGAACAGGCCTATGTATTGTCTAAGTAACTCTTTTAAAGAATGAATTGACTATGGATTTCGTACCATCTATGGATGAATAATTGATGAACAAGTGATGGATGAGGATATGTTGAATCCTCTGGAAATACTATTAAGGTTATGATTAACGTATATTGTATTTATTTATGTAAGTATTCTAGGTAGAAATGAAATTGCTATGTGTAGGTAATTCTAATATGACAACACTTTGGTTCTCTGAATCTTTGAATCATTTTTACAGGCAAATATCCTTTGTAAATAATCCAGGTCAGAATGATGGTACCAAGAGAACCTGTAAGGATCCAGTCAACTTCGTTGTAGGTCAAAGATCCCCCAAGAAGTCCACTCCAAGAATCATAGTATGATTTAAGACAAATGAGGTATGTATACTTTGTTTAATATTATAATATCACGTCACATGGTTGCAGGTAGCTTGGATCAAGCATGATCAAGAGCAAAAGGATCTCCTCCTATGAATGGTTTAAAGATGAAATCAACATAATATGTCCTCATATGGAGTATGAGGTAGTTGACTACAATTAAGGAACTATGATTGGTAGCCCTTGGGAATAAAGGGTGTGAGGATGGGAGAAATCGTGAAATAAGAAACCATGATGAAGGCAGTCAACATCTGGAAAACCAAGACGATTTGACAAGGAAATCTCCTAGAAAGAGATGGAGGCTCTGATAGAAGTCTAAGAAGATGAAGACCCTTGACAACAAATATCTTTGGGAGATGTGTCAACATGTATGTAGGGTGTTGATACCTACAAGGAGATGTCACTGGAAAAAGGTCATCACCGAAAAGGTAATATGTGATTTGTTTTTGGTTTGTGACTTTTTGGATAAGTCTAGATATGTGTGCAGGGCCGTGGTAAGAAGAGTTGTGAAGGATGTCACAAATATGTACCTCGTGATCTAGATCAATCATCGCTGAAAGAAAGGTGGAGCTAGATGGCCCTATGAAGAAAGCCTTAGATGCAAATCAAAGGAGGATACTTTGTAGGAAAGAAGGAATGACATGATGAAGGAAAGTGACGGATGGTTGAACCCTACATATGGAGAAATTGATGACATCAAGGTGTTGGATCATCAGTGAACTAGAAGACCCTGTAAAGTACTGATGATGGAGTCCCTATTTAAGAGGGAGCTTTGGAAGGTTCCTATGAGTAAAGGAACATGAGTAAGTTTCTAAATAAAGAGAAACTTGGAACTCATCCTTGGTTAAGAGGGAGAGCTAAACAAAAAATTCGTGTCTTCAGTTTGGAAGAAAGAATGAAGAATTGCGTAATCATCTGGCATCAGACACTCTTTGAGGATGTGGTAGAGCATCCAAGATAAGAGCGGAAAAGAGGACTAATATTCTTGAGGGTCGAAAACCCAAGATGAGAATAGTCCTAGTAGGGCATACTCGGAGAACACCCGGGTGGGTATGACCCTAAGAGAGACAATGATGATGTGTGTCTATCAGTCATTGGTATTGCCAACATTGTGCTCTGATCTAAATGAGAGACAGAGCTATTAGTTAAGGCCTTGCTATGTGAAAACAATGTTGGTTGAAATGATTTTATAACATATGGATTGCAAATCTGATCTTCTTATGAGAATTAATTTGTGAACTTGAAAAATTGTCCAATGATCATGTATGTATGAATATCTCCCTAGTTAAGAGGGAGTGTTGAAGAAAGTGTAACTATGTTCGGCCTTCAAAATGACACATGCCAATGTAAATGATGTAATTTGTATATCAGATATGGAACTTGTAAACCATATTCATAGGAGTGTCCTGCCAATGCATTACAAGATATGGTCGGATTTATTTTTTCTTCATCTAGGCTTTGTTCCTGGAATATATCCTCTTCTTTTGACCTTTCTTTCTCCTTTTCTTCTTCCTCTTCACAATCTATGTAGAATAATTTCTTCTCAGCACACTTATGACCTTTTGTGTATTTTCTATCACAATTGTAACAAAGCCCTTTTTCTCTTTTTTCTTCCAATTGTTGTGGTGTCAACCTTGTAGGTTGTGGAAGACTATGGGTAACAACACTTCCGTCTTTATAGTTGTGAACGGTATGCTTCCTAGTTGCCATAATTTTTCTTTCCATTTTTCTTGCTAACCTCAATGCCTTCTCTAATGAATCAGGTTCCCAAAGGCGCACATCATGTTGGATATTATCCTTTAAAGACCCTATGAACACATCAATCCTATGCTCCTCTGGAATATCTTTTACCCTTATGTTCAATTTTTGGAACTCCTCAATGTGCTCCATTATTGAACCCTTTTGTTTGAGACTTATCAATTGGCCAAAAAAAGTGTTGCTTTTTGTATCCTCATAATGTGCTATCAATTCTTCCGTAAAAATTTCCCAAGTGATAAATTGTTTACGAGAACAAAGCCATTGATACCATACAAACTGATTTGGTTCCAAATATAAAGTTGCCATACGTACCTTTTTTGTGTTTTGCACATTATTGAGATCGAAGAATTGCTCCATCTGTAATATCCATGTGGCGGGATCCTTGCCATCAAACTTCCTCATATCGATTTTTGGAACATGGTGAGTCTTCGATCCAACATTAGAGTCTATGGAATCATGATTAACATTTCTTTTATTCTCATCATGAGTTTCCTTTACTACCTTTTCACCATTAGTGACCCTTTCTTGTAGCAACTTCTTCAATTCATCCATCTTATCATCCATGCCATAAATTTTAGTGTCCATGCCATTCACCTTAGCTTCCATGCCATCCATCTTAGCTTCCATGCCCTTTATCTTAGATTCCACACCATTTACCTTAGCTTCTGTTAGCTTTTGTGAGCGTGACATTTGTTGCACTTGTTCTTGTAATTTTGATATATCATGTAGCATTTCTTCCTCTTCTTCATGAGTCATGCTAGAGCTTTCAGGTTCCTTACTAGGTGTTTGCATTTTCTTTCCTCGGGGCATCAGTTACCGATAATAATATTTTACTATGCCCTTTGAATTCCGTTAAACCAAGCTTACACAAAAATTTAAAAAAAACTACACAACTTTTTTCACTTTATAGAAGCCTGATATTGAATCTGATGTATATCTGTAATTTCGCAACCTCCAATTCTGAAATTGCTACCTATAGTAGCCTTATGCGTCCTCTTTCCAATGCCACAAGTCTGAGCCAAATTGGATTCTCCAAGGAAGAGTTATGTGAAATCTCCCACAATGACTTGCTTTTAGACTGGTTCAATAGAGCGAACTTGTACGACGTGCCACGAGTCCCTGTTTCAACCTTTGAATCTGAAGCACACATAAAAAAAACTACAGTCCATCCTCTTTCTGTAACTTCTTACTAAATTTCAATCCAATCCCCGGAGAGAAAGTTATGAATATTTTCCCCAGGTCACCTGTTTTGAATGTAATTCAGGAGTCTGCAAAAAGACCAACTTCCTCAGATCATATCTCCGCAAATATCACGCAAAAATCTCTGAAATTCGGATTCAAGGTTCAGCGCGATTTCTTCTCAAATGGGTTTTTTTTTCAACTTCTGAAACGTCACAAAAAAAAAAAGTTATAGCGAAAATGCCACGATGACCTGTTTGGAGCAGCGAAACCCTAGAATCCAAAGCTCTGATACCAAATGTTATGGAACCGGCTCACAAAAAGATAGAAAAGAGAGATCCACGCCTTAGAATTCAGCTTCTTCGAGGGGGAAACCTCCTTTACATTGCATAAATGAACAATTCTTGGATGAAACAAATGACAAAACCTCCTTTCTATATATAGGAGTCTAAGGAGTCACAATATAATCCAGCCGACATAACAATAATAATATAAAGCCACAAAAATAACAATAGAGGGATTCTATGGGGCACAGCGATAACAATATGGGAGTAATAGGGGCACAACAATATAAATAGGGGGTATAACTACAATAGTAATGGGGTAATCACTAGTATTATAGGGACCCAATAGAGGACATCAGTAAGAGAAGATTCTAGCCTTGATCTTGGAGTCAACTTGTTCAAAGAGTCTTTGTATTAATCTTGGAAATTTTGTCAAGAGAAGATTCTATAAGAAGAATTACCATGGGTTTTCCTCTCAAGTTTGGAGAGGTTTTTTCCCTGGTTGTTGCCTATATCTTGTGCTATTGTTCTTTTGTTTATTATGCATGATAGCTGGTTGATGAAGTTAACACACATACATATATGAAAATTCTTGTTTGAATAATGATAGGATAAAAATACTTCACAAGCAATTATCTAAGAAAGAGAAATAATTAATATATCGAGCATTAAGATTTCTCAACATTTAGAACCTTGTGGAACCGCCCGTCTCCCTTCAGATCTGCTTGAGATCCTTATAGATCCGTGCCTGATTCACCGCGGGTCCATCGTCAGATTTGTGTTTTGGAAATCCAGAACCACATATTAGGTTGGCACAGTTCCATATATCTAGGAACCGTCTTTTCTGACCCGATTTGCATTTCTAGGTTTCTGAATGATGTACCCAATGGCAGATCCACCACAGATCCATACAGGATGCGGTTCCTGATTTATATCCTTGGGGGGCGTTTCATGCAACATTCGTCAGGAGACCCAAGTGGTTTGAGCAGACATTAATGAATGCTCAGGAGCATGTGGAGGATCCTAGGAGCACATTCAAAAAGAGTAGGCACCTGAATAATTTTATGAACCATATGACACTGACAAGTAGAGTCCTCGAAGAGGTAGCCAACTAGGATGTTTGGAGGAAAGTCACGATGAAGGATTATGCATGGGAAATTATGCCAATACTAGAGGGACAAGTAGTTCCAGGTGTCTCTTCGGGAAGTACCTTTGTCGCTAAGAGGGAGTGTTGATGTTTGTAACTTAGGTAGTTACTTCTACAGAAGCCTAAGTGTCTAGGTGCACAAAAGTTGCCTAATAGACCCTTAACCTTAGCAATTACTTTAAGTATTAAAGTAATTGTATTTTATAACATCAAGCAAGTTAATCTAGTGAAATGCAAAGGTTATTTTCATTAGTGAATTAGATGAATTTCAATCATCTATCTTAAGTGATGTTGAGATCTAATCCCAATTGTCAATCACTTTGGAGATTAGGGTTGTGTCGAGGCTAGAGGACAAATCAATGGTTAGTTTGAGATGGATCTTTAAGATTAAGCATGCTATAGATGGAAGTATTGAAAAGCATAAGGGTAGGTTTGTGGTGAGAGGATTCTCCTAGAAGGAGGGAGTGGACTATGGGAGACATTTACTCTAATTGCAAGCTATACTTATATCAGGGCTATTATATCTATTGTTTCATAGATGGGGTGGAGGATACATCAGATGGATGTGAAGATAACTTTTTTCAATGGGGTAATTGAGGAGGAGGTGTACGTTGAACAGACACAGGATTTTGAGGTGCATGGGAGAGATTCTCATGTATGTAGGCTAAAGAAGGAACTCTACAGGCTTAGGAGGCATTAAGAGAATGGTACTCGAGGATTGATGGTATCTGCTAGGTATGGGCTTCCCTAAGAGTAAGGTGGATCCCAACTTGTATTACACACTTTTTGGAGATGATCCAATCATCTTGGTGTTGTATGCTGATGATCTATTTCTCATAGGGTTAGAAAAGCTCACAGAGATGTGCAAGCGAGATCATTGTATAGAGTTCAAGATGAAGGGAATTGTCATGATGCACTACATTTTGGGGTTGGAGTTGTGGCAGTGGACAAGTAGATTTTTCTAGGACGAGGGAAGTATACAATTGATATATTGAGGATATTCAGGAATCAAGATGGGGGGTTGTAGGCCAATGTCGACACCCATGATTACCAACTTGAAGAAGCTGAATGCTTCTGAGTAAGAGTTGGTGGATCCCACATTGTATGGGAAACTGATCTGTTCTTTGATGTATCTAGTCAACGCAAGTCTAGATATATGTTTTTTTGTGAATACTTTGAGCCAATTTATGGTGGAGCCGAGGAGGGTGCATTGGGTTGTAGTGAAGCATGTGCTTAGGTATCTACAAGGTACAATGGAGTATGGGTTGAGATATTTTAGGAGTGGTGGAGTGCAATTGTAGGGGTATACAAACTAAGAATGGATTGGGAATGCAATAGATAGGAAAAGCATGGTAGGGTGCTGCTTCAACTTGATATCGACAATGATTTCATGATTTAGCAGGAAGCAAAGTTTAGTGGTGCTCAGAACAATATAGGTCAAGTACATGGCAATGGGTTTTGCGAGTCGTGAGGCCATTTAGTTTAGCAAGATGCTCATAGGGTTATTTGGTTTTGAGTGGGGATGGAGAGAAGATGAAAATCGGCCACCCTACAAATGACCTAAGGCCATCCTTCAGGCAAACCCAAGAAAACAACTCTATTACCAACCCACCTTTCACATGAAAGGAAAACCTCTCACTTGTATCATTTAGATGGGCACGAGGGACCAGGACGAGCTTGAAAGCCACACCACAACAACACATACAACTCCTAGAACTTGGAGAGCAAAAGGGGAATTTATCACATATGCCTCCTGAGACGAGTATGGCCAACATTACCACTCATGTGCTACCGAGTGGAGATGGAGAGAAGATGAAAATTGGCCACCCTACAAATAACCCAAGGCCATTCTTTAGGAAAACCCAAAAACATAACTAAATTACCAACCCACCCTTCACATGAAAAGAAAACCTGTCACTTGTATCATTTGGATGGGCACGAGGGGACTAGGACGACCCAGGGAGCCACACCACAAGAACCCATACAACTCCAAGAACTTGGTGAGCAGAAGGGGAATTGTTCACAAATGCCTCCTAGGACGAGCATGGACAACATTACCGCTCATGTGCTACCGAGTGGGGATGGAGAGAAGATGAAAATCGGCCACCCTACAAATGACCCAATTCCATTCTTCAGTCAAACCCGAAAACACAACTCAATTAGCAACCCACATTTCACACGAAAAGAAAACCTGTCACTTATATCATTTAGATGGGCAAGAGGGACTAGGAGGAGCCCGACAACCACACCACAACAACCCATAAAACTCCAAGAACTTGGAGAGCAGAAGGGGAATTGTTCACATATGCCTCCTAGGACAAGCATGGCCAACATTACCGCTCATGTGCTACCAATTGGGGATGGAGAGAAGGTGAAAATCTGATCCGGATTTAAACAGGAACACAACAAATTACAAAGATAACCATATACACAAAGATGCAGCGGAAATAATACTTCATTTCATTAATGGAAAATAATGAAATTTGCTTACAAACAGAAATGGCAATAAACTAGCTAGGGCGATGGTAGCTTATCTCTGAGAAGAGATGTGATGGCTACATGCCTCTGAACTGTGTTACAATGAGGCTCAAAGGCCTATTTATTGTTGAGAAACAATGGAAAAACCCTTAACATTCCAAAACCTAACCCTAGGAGATGAAACGCCAAACTGTGGGCCCCGTTTGGGGGTAAGTTGGTACATCAACTTCCCGGGGTCGTAACTTTGGCATATGATCTCCGTTTGACGCGTACAATAGCTCATTAGAAAGATCTATCCGAGCACTATCATTGTTGGAACGGGCAACACCATTCCATTCTATGGACTTGTGTTGCCCCCAGATTCCCCAAAAAACGTCGTTTAGGGCCTCAAAACGGCTCCGGAAGTTCAGGACCCGAAAAACTGCTAAAAATAGTAAGTTGTGCTACAATTAAGGAAACTGAAAATGCTGAGAAAGACAATGGTGGGGGTCCAGGTGGACTTGGCAGGTGGCCACCAATATCCACCTGGATCATTCCTCCCCCCTTAGGAAGCAATGGTCCCCATTGCGTTGAGCTCCTCCATGAGATGAGGAAACTTCTGCTGAACTTGTTCCCTGGTGAGCCACTTGCCCTGCTGAAGGAGTTGGCCCGCTTTGACAACTCGATACAGTTGGATATTCTGTTGGCGAGTGTTCTTGATCTGTGTGTCCATGATTCGATCAGTTGCAGCTTGTTCCATGCAATCTGGATTTAATTCTGTGGGTTTGAGTTGTTCTGCAATGTCGGATGTGTCTAGCAATGGTGGAAAGTATGGCCGAAGGCGGTCCACATTAAATACTGGGTGCAGGCCAAGGAATGGGGGAATGCTGAGCTCAAATGCATTGTCTCCCATAGCCTTAGTAATGGTGTAAGGACCATATCGGAGTGGTCTCAATTTCCGATAGGCTCCAGTAAGGCGTTCCTTTTGCAAATGCAACCAGACTTTGTCGCCCACCTGAAACTTGTGTGGCACCCGATGTTGATCATGTCGCTGCTTGTACTTGGCATTTGATTTCTCAAGAATGTCATGGACCTGCTGGCGAATATGTTGGATGCGCTCAATGAAGCTGGTGGCCTTATCTGTTTCGGACTGGACATGAGCTGAATTCATGTGAGTAGCTGCAAGTGGCATGGCCACATCAATGGGGCATAGTGGTTGGAATCCCAAACCCACCTGAAAAGGGCTATGGCCAGTGGAGCTGTGAAGAGCTCGGTTGTAGCTGTTCTGAACGTAGGGGAGGCTCTCGTCCCATGTGCGTGGATGCTTTGAGTTATACATGTGCAGAATGTGCACAATCATCCTATTGACAACCTCTGTCTGGCCATCAGTTTGAGGATGGAAGGCTGTGGACTTCGTGAGTTTGGTGTCCAGCATTGACCAGAGACTGGACCAAAAGGTGCTGAGAAACCGACTGTCCCGATCTGAGATGATAGACTGTGGGATCCCAAAGTGCACCCACACTCGTTCAAAGAAGAGTTTAGCAGTGGCTTCTGCTGTGATATTCTTCTTGCAGGCCATCATAATGGCCATCTTTGAGAACCTGTCGACGACCACAAAAACACAGTCATTTCCATGCTTAGTGGAAGGAAGGCCTGACATGTAATCCATGGAGATGGATTCCCAAGGTCGACTAGGGGTAGGCAACGGGGTATAGAGGCCTTGCTTCTTAATGGTCAGTTTGGCAATGGCACAGGCAGTACATGATCGGATGTACTTCCCAACATCCTGTCGAAGATTCGGCCAATAGAAATAGTTTTGCAGTACTGCCACTGTTTTCTCGACCCCGAAATGCCCAGCAGCCCGACTGTAGTGTGCTTCCCAAATCATCTTGGCACGCTCGCTTGAAGGAACACAGAGGTGACCGAGGTGGCATAATAGGGCATCCTGGAGGTGAAAATCTGCAACCTGCCGACCCTCCAAGAGAGTCTGGTATGTGTGGCTGAATTCTGGGTCGCCTTTGTAGAGAAGTGGCCAATCAGAAGTCTCGTGCCCACAAGAGTTGAGCACGGTAGTTAGCACCATGATCGGTGGTCGACTGAGGCAATCTGCAACATTATTGGTGCTGCCCTTTTTATACTTGATATTCAAGTGAAACTGTTGCAGGTATGTAGACCACTTCTGATGGCGATCATTCTGCAATTTCCCTTGGGTCTGTATGAACTGCAAAGGTCGGTGGTCTGTGTGGATGACCGTTTCCTTCCCCAAAATGTAATGCTTCCATTGTCGGCAGGCCTGTACAATGGAATACATCTCTTTATCATAAGTGGGGTACTTCCGGACTGTGTCTGAAAGTGTTTCACTGTGATATGCCACTGGATGTCCATGTTGAGTAAGGACTGCCCCAATAGCATAGTCAGAGGCATCTGTCTCGACCTCAAATGGTTGTTGTAAATCTGGTAACGCGAGCACTGGTGCCGTGCAGAGGCGATCCTTCAACTCCCTGAATGCCTTCTGTTGAGATTCAGACCAAAAGAATTTTGCTTTCGCCCCGCCCTTGGTGACTTGACTCAAGGGCCAAGAAATATGAGAAAATCCCAACACAAACCTGCGGTAGAAGTTGGCAAGACCTAGAAAGCTGCGGAGCTCTGTTAGAGTGGTTGGAGAGGGCCAATCCCGAATGACTTGGACCTTGGCTGGATCGACATGCACCCCCTGTTCATCAATGATGTATCCCAGATACTGAACCTCGGTCATGCCAAAAGTGCATTTCTCCAAATTGGCACATAGCTTGTGTTGCTGCAGTGTTTGGAGAACCTGTCGGATGTGGTGGAGGTGCTCTTCCCAACTCTGGCTGAAGATCAGAATGTCATCCAAGTATACTACTACAAAGGAGTTGGTGAATGGCCGCAAGATGTCATCCATAAGCCTCATAAAGGTTGCAGGAGCATTCGTCAATCCGAAAGGCATGACCAACCATTCGAAGAGGCCCTCCTTGGATTTGAAGGCAGTCTTCCACACATCTGAGGGTTCAATTGGTACCTGGTGATATCCTGACTTCAGATCGATCTTGCTGAAATATTTCGCCCCCTTTAGTTGGTCTAGGAGGTCATCAATCCGCGGGATCGGGTACCTATTACGGACAGTGATCTTGTTCAGCACCCGATAGTCAATACAGAGTCTCCACATCCCATCCTTCTTTTGTACCAACACTATCGGGCTCCCACAGGGCGAAGAACTCGAACGGATGTGAACTTTCTGCAGGAGCTCCTGAATCTGCCTCTTGATTTCATTGTTCTCCAGAACGGAGTGCCGATAAATTGGTCCATTGGGTAGCGGCACACCTGGGGTCAGATCGATGGAGTGCTTGACTTGACAGTGCAGAGGAACCCCTGCCGGGGAGGTGAAGATGTCTTCGTACTCCTCCACAATCTTGTCCATCTGTAGCTGCCGTGCAGAGGGACCCCGTTTGGAGGCCGCGGCCACTGTCTTCTTCTTCCCTTGAGGGCGTATCATCAGGAAAACAAATTTCCTGGTTTTGGAAATGATCTTACTACATTGTTTTGCAGTAATCAAAGACATGGCGGCAGGTGGTGCTACCTCTGGTATCCTGAACAACTTATTTCCCAATGTAATAATAACAGCACGGGGCCTTGATTCATACACAGCATGTCGCTTCCACAAGTATGGTTGTCCTAGTAATACATCACAAACTTCAAGGGGAGCAATGTCACACAATACCTCATCCGTGAAGGGCTTGATGTTGTATGGAAGGCGGCACTGCTGGCTCACGCGAAGATCTCGCCCTTGGTGAAGCCACCCAGTGGTGTATGGTTGTGGATGTGCTGTGGTCGGTAAGCCCAACCGCTTCACGACCTCTACCGAAATGAGGTTCTTTTGACTCCCGCTATCAACAATGAACTATATCGGGGAGCCCTTTACCCACATCTGGGAGTGGAAGAGACGCTCCTCCTCCTCTGGATCTTCGGGTTCATTTTTCTGGATCTTTGCGGTAGCAACAGTGGCGCTGGGATCCGCATCAATGATCTGCTTCCCTTTTTCATACCCCTTATCGGGTTCTGACTCAGAGTCGGAACATGCATCTGATTCTGAAACCTTTAGCTCAGCCACCAGTGACTGCTTGGCCCGACACTCACTTGTGTTGTGAGTGGAGCTCTTATGGAACTCGCACCATTTTCCAGTGTCCTTTCTCGGCTTCGCGGCGTTGCTCTTTGCTTGTAGCTTTGGCTGGTTGTCTTGGGCTGTCCCGCCTTGGCTTTGTCCTTTGTTCTGTGGTTTAGGGGCACCTTTCCCCTGCTTTGGATTCGCAGATCCAAAGTCTCGCTTCTTTTGTTTAAACTTCTGCTCGACCTTGACGGCATACTGGTATGCTGCGCCGAGCGAGGGGATGTTTAGGAATTGTATTTCTTCCTGGATGTACTTGTGCAGGCAGCCACGGTATTTGAGTATCAACTGTTGCTCCGAATCCTTGATACCCAACTTTGTGCGAAGGGTATGGAAAATATTGGTGAACTCTGGCACGTCTTGGTCCCTTCCCTGCCGCAGCGTGGTCCACTTTATGTATTCATCCTCATAGCTTCCTACAGGGTAGTACTGCTCCTTGATGGCATCCCGGAACGAATCCCAGGTGGGTGTGGCTGAAAATAGTGAGCCAATACTTTCATCCTTCTGCTCGCAGTAGGTTTCCCACCAGTCCTTGACATGGGGGGCTGCTTTGAGAAGAGCAAAAACAATCTTTTCCCGACTCGAAAATTCATGAACAGAAAAATAACCCTCTAGCAGATTTAACCATTTATCTACGGCATCGGCGTCTATCTGACCCTCGAATATGGGGATTTCAAAATTAACTTGTACCTTAAAGGGTGTGGCGTTTCCAGAGGAGCTGCTGCAAGCCGATGCGCCGCTTCTGGGTAGCCGCTGAAGGATCTGCGCAAAGCTGTCCATCATTGCGTTCCGTTGTCGCTCGAGCGCTTCTTCGAGCAAGATTTTGATGGGATCTCCTGCCCCCTCGTCTTTCTTCTCATCCGCCATGGGAGGCCGTCGGGATTTGCGAGGCTGGTCTTGCAAAGGTTCAACTAGTTCAAGCCCTAACTCCTTATATCCCGACCTTGTTGGGGACATGCAAAGAAAAACAGAGAAAAAGCAAACCTCTCTGATACCACTGATCCGGATTTAAACAGGAATGCAAGAAATTACAGAGATAACCATATACACAAAGATGCAGCGGAAATAATACTTCATTTCATTAATCGAAAATACTGAAATTTGCTTACAAACAGAAATGGCAATAAACTAGCTAGGGCGATGGTAGCTTATCTCTGAGAAGAGATGTGATAGCTACATGCCTCTGAACTGTGTTACAATGAGGCTCGAAGGCCTATGCCAAAGATCTAATACCTAGAATCCTTTAAGTCAAAAAGGCTTAGAGCATTTCTCTGACTTCTGGTGGGACCAGACCCTCGGCTTGATGACTTAAGGATATAAGGTGTTAAAATCCCCTACAATTAATTCATCCCCCTTCATAAAAACCCCTTTTCCTAAGGTTAAACTGCATTTACCTAGGAAAAGTTGAAAACCCCATGACAAAACATATTTCATATAAAAACCCACCAAATGCATTTTATCCTAAGTGCTAAGTGTATGTAAAGTGCATAAAATTTCATATACTTAGGTGCTATAACCCTTCTGCTCATTTCACCTCATATTAACTTTCTAATTTAAAATATATAAAAATTCCCAAAAAACCCATTATCCCATATAAGTTTAATTCCTTTATGTAAATAACTCCACCCCTTAGTTTAATTATAAACTATATGATCACCCCCATATCCCAAAAAATATATTAAAACCCTGCTACATTGCCTAAACATCTATTAAAAGCGCCCCGATCAATTAAGACTAAGATTAAGTCTTAAGCTAATCCCATACCACTAGTGATTAGACCCATGGGCCCTCCAAAAGCTTTTTGTTTAATATCTGTGCAACTCCATCACTTGACTCTCGTACGATCTCCCTTCCCCTCATCCTACGACTCACAGCCATATCGGCCGAACCTGATGACCATCGTTTACCCGCCTGATAAAGTGGTTTTCCCACACCCCCTTGATGCTACGTGTCACGTGGTCGAGTAGATCGGGTGAGCCCCCCTAAAAACCACTTCCCCCTCGAAAGCAGTGCAATGACTGTCCAAAACCACTTCCTGATGTAATCGGAAAAACTACCCACTTTTCATCAGTTAATGAACTTGCCAAAAATTAATATTTTTCTATAAGAGCTTGTTTACCCCTCTTTTCTCTCTTTTCTCTCATTTGCTCTTGAGAACCCAGAAATTTGTTGTCACCTCTGCAAACGAAGAAATTGCCCACATACCTCCACCATCACTTCTGAAATGCTGCAGACGGCCCAACTCACTCCCCAGTCCATACAATAACTATACGAATCTTTGCAGCTGGCGTCAACCACTATTTTCAACCAATTTCACCCATTTCCAGGTACTTCACCCTAAAATACTAGTCCCCTTGTTAAATTCCAAATAATTGTAAACTCTACACTCTGTTAATTAAGTAAAATCCATCAATTTTACTTTAATTACAACATTGTCAACTGAAACCCTCTGTAAAACTTCCTGTTGCCTAAAAGAGAATCCAAATACCAACCAAACTCAAATCCACAAGAACTGAGTATGGCTACCCCAATTGCAATGGATGTAAGGCCCATCTCTACACCTCACTTCAACCTGGAACAACTTCCCCTGGCTGACAAGGATTTCGAAATCAAAGATACCAGTGCATCAGAGCTTCTGCTCAAAATCCATTACTTGACCAAAGACAGACACCTAAACTGTACAGAAGAAATTGGCCTTTGGCAGCCCAATTTCACCAGATACTAGTTCCCGAAGTACATATCTTTCCAGAAATTTTTCATATGTGCTATACATGCTACATTCCAAGCCACAGAGCCATAATGTCTCGTGACCAGAAAGTTCTATTCACTATCATAGCCGAGTCTATTAATGAAATCCTGCAGTCCCAACCAAGGCCAAACCTAACCCCACTCTCAATTGGAGACTTGTTGGAATAGTATCCCAAGCTAATCCCATCAAGATTGGCCCAGTTGTTCCAAACCTTCATTAGAGAGGAAAAACATATCCCTAAGGACCCCCCTCCATATGTATCAACTATTTTCTCTGAATGGGGCCAATACATTTTAACCATGATATCCTGTGCTTTGGGGTACACAACGAGTGAATACACTGATGAAATTATTCTTGCCTTCATGTCCATTTATACCCGAGGATAGCATCCTGCAACCATATATGACTTTGCCAGTTTCATAGCTGATAGAATGCATGAGTAGTTCATAAGAACGAGCAATGAGAGAGTGTTCAAGTATTCTTTTGTCCTATACCACATGTTCTTATATTATCAGTCTGAAAAGTTTCCTTTTACTCTTCAAAATCTTGACACCAGAGATCAACCCAGATCTGTTATTTTTTGGACCCCACTTTTCCATGAGTTTGGATCACCATATACATACTCAGACTTCATAGATTCTTTTGTGTATATAATCATGACTATGCTAACTTGAAATCATCCACCTAGGATTAGTCCAAGGATAAAAGGAGTTCTCCAACTATCCAAGCAAACCAAAGTGCGAGATTGGTAATTTTACTAAAACCACACAGAAATAAGAATATATGGTTGCATGCTTGCACCATAAACACTATCAAGATACCTCCCAATGAGGTTGTTTGCCTTATAAAATTACAGAAAGATCATTAATACAGATGAGGTAAACTTTATCAATGCTAAGAAGAAGGTCCATTTCAAAATCAAATACCAGTTAGGCCCCTTCATATGCAATTCCAGAGAGGCAGAGAAAGAGGCAGACCTGATGCTGTAGAGAATGAAATGCCAAAGGAGTTTTCTATGGAGATATGACCCTTTGGAATTCATTACCAAGAAAAGGCAAAAGGTCAAGCTAGGACCTTTTATCCACAACCCCATACTAGAGATAGAGGCATATGCCAACCAGACAGAATGGGTGGAAAACAATTTGATTGATAGGGATAGCACAAGGGTAGATGTAGAAAATGCTTTGATTGCCTTGGAAAGGTAGCTTGATGAGAGCTCTTTTCTGCAGGTACGAAAAGAGCAAGAAAGATCCATGAACACCCTTCCAGTGATGCAGACTACTCAGAACGAGGAGAAAACTCCAAAAAGAAACAGAGAAGGAGCTTCCACTTTAGGAATGGACACCTCTAATTTGCAGTAAGAAACAATTCATACCAAGAGGCAATGGCTCAATCCGGCCTCTGAACAAGAATATACAGAAGGATCTGCAGAGGTAACCACCAAAGAAACAAATAGAAGCAGGGTCACCACTACCTCTACAGACTTGCAAGAGCCTTCCACTTCACAAACTCAAGTGTTGGATAGGCAGATAAGTTTGGAAGTTTCCTCATTCAATAGGCCCGCTGACAAGGACTAGGACTTAAATGATTGGTACAAAGACATCAAAATGAGGAATGAGAGGCTTAAAGCCAAAACATATGCTCAATACCTAAAGCTCACTCCCACCAATCAAACAAGACTCATGTCAGATTTTGACATCAAGGAAGGAAAGCTGTAGATGTCATTTGTTAAGCCTACAGCACAACAACCCAAAATATCTTCAGATTTCAAGAGGGTTGACTTTGAATTATTGGCAAGGGATATTCATCCCATAGACTAGATAGAACTGCATAAATAGGCTGTAGAGATGATGTACTCCACCCTAACATGCAAAGCCATAGCTACCCATCAGTTACAGAGCTCATTGAACAACATTTCAAAAAAATTTCAATTGGAGAAGGCCTCGTCATAGGCCAAGGATACGAGGATTAATTCTTTGGAAGACTTGGTTATTGAATTGGGACATGATCCAAAAGATATAAGAGCTACTAAGCAACTGATAAAGAAGAAGAATGGTGATATTGTTGCACTGAAGAAGCAATTGAAGATACCTCAGCTGTAACATCCTCAAACACTTGAAGTCATAGAGTATCAAACCAAACATGAAGAGTTGATGGACTTGGTCCTAAAACTCAATGATCAACTAAGGGAAACAGAGAAAGAGTTGGATAATTTGATCCAATTAAAGCAGACTAACATTGTATGAACTTTTGCAAATGTCATCTCTATAGTGTCTTCAACAGTCCCTTCTACACTGGCAACTTCACTTGCACCAACAGCTCCACCTGCCACAACATTGCTAGTCACCACAGAGTTTACAACAACAACAAGTACATCAGGAGAAAAGGCAGCAGAATTAGTTAAAGCCATCGAAGAGATGTTAATTCAGGCTACGAAAATAAATAGACTAAAGGAAAAGGTGGAAAGTTTAGAAACTGACTATAAACTTGCACATATTATGCAAAAGGAAGAGGCATAGAAAGCCAATAGGATGAGTGAAAAGGTCAAAGCCTTGAAAAAGGACCTAACATTGGAGAAACCTATAGGATAGGCCAAAGAACTGTTATGGGCCAATATCATTGAATCTGTCAATGATATTTGGCCATCAATACAGGTCATCTTTGAGTAGATAGAGCTGATAAAAATAGCCACAAAGCTATCCAGAAAGTGAAGGAGTTGGGAGACATGCCTAAGGATGTCAATAGACTCATCCACTTCGTCAGCGGCAAAAAAAAGTATGAAATCCATGAGCTGGATATAGAAGATAGGATTGGGACCATTTTGGAAATAAGGAAGGTCCTTTCCAAAAGAAACCTAACGCTGAACTTGGAGAAAAAGTGTTAGGACATGCAGGTGGCCATTGATAGATTCATGGCCAAATTCCAAATTCTGAGGGAGAAAGGATTTCCCAGTCCATTGGACATAAATGAAAAATTTATGACACAGCAGGACTATGAGAGAAGACTCAGGTAGTTGGCTAAAGATCAAGCTAACACTTCAACAATAAAAGCCCTGCCAACAGGCAATGTTTTGTATAACACCTTCGAGAACCTGTTTTTCCTCTAGCATGAGGTAAAACACTTATTCATCACCAAGCCCAATTTTGCAAAGTATACTGACGCTGATGAGATATACCAGAGGATGATGAATGTCAAGTTACCTGACAGTGAATGGTGGGAAAAAATGATTAATTTACTGTAAGAAATTTACAGTAAAAATTTTACCATGCAGTGAAAGTAGGACAGCCAGGAAAACAGGTGAAGACAGGTCAAGCAGGTCAAAGAGTATCAGGGTTAAAGAGTATCAAGTCAAAGTAAAAACGTTAAAAAAAACTCCAGTGTGGAAGACCACAACAACAAAGCAGCCTAAAGGGCTAAAACTAACCATAAAGGCCAGCAGTACCACAATAAAAGGGACAACTTGAAATAGTTCAATAGCTGTCTCTATCTTCTTGCAAGAAGATATTTGTATTTCCTAGAATAAATCTCAAGTTTGTTTTGAGATATTTTGTAATAATTCATGTATAAATACTTCACAATTCGAAGTATTGAGTGTTGACTCTATTATACATTTTCGTAAACTTCTTGATCTTGAGGAGAGAAAAGACTATTGTATCATTTTCGTGAGCCAACAAGTTGGACTAATCAATAAAGAGCAGACTGTTCCAGGGATTCATGTGTTGAGAGTATTCCATATAATTATTTCTCATGTGTTTTTTTCATCTTCTTATAGTTATTCACAATCTTGCATGTATGTCAATCTAAATGCTTTAACTTGGAAACATATTTGAGAATTTGTTTTAACAAGCACTCTGTCTTAACATTTAAGCATTATTATGTTTTCTTCTAGTATTTAAATTAAAGAATTCTTAATTTCTCTTTAATTTACATCAATTCATTAAGAAATCCAAACCAGACGATCCTTAGTTGCCCTTATTTTCGGTTGCACTTTCTCTACTCATTCATTATCTATGTTTGAGAATCCTTTATTGCTCTCTTTCCTCGACTGAAAACCTTCCACCACTTTGTCTTGAACATTTGGAATACACTCTGCTACCTTGCCCTTGGAACATCTCTTTTTTTGAGTTCACCCAACCCCGTTTTCTTATCATTTGACTCCATAGCCCAATGGCCTGGAAGACATCGACTTACCCATCTGTTTAAAGAGATCCGACCACCCAATTTCAAACAATACCAAAACCCTTCAAGCAATCACAACTAGCCTAAAATCTTAATAAACATAGCTAAATCATAAATAGAAATCCCTTTCTGAGCCTAGGTGGGCTAGAACCTATGCTCCAAAGTAGGTTTGTAGCTACCTCAACCTTTTCCTTCTTTCTAAATAACTTCTAGGGAAAATACCTGAGTGATAACACAACACACTCCGTGTCAAAACCGTAGAATTCATCGAACCTTGAAAATCAATCCATCTCTTTCTGATCTCCAAGAAGAGAAGTTATGCAACATGCTAAAGGAAAATATAGAAGCCTTCGCTTGGAGTTAAAAAATAAATGAAGGGAGTACACACCTTAGTGTGTACTCACCACATATCCATCAAAGAAGGTTGCAAGCTAGTCCAACAACCCGAAGGAGGATGAATCTAGCTCTTAAAGATATAGTCAAAGAAGAACTACAAAAACTACTAGATGCAGGATTCATTTACCATATCTCCCACAGTGAGTGGGTCTCTCCTTTGGTGTTAGTTCCAAAGAAAAATGGTAAGTGGAGAATTTGTGTCGATTACAGGGATTTGAACAAAGCCACAAAGAAGGACCATTTCCCTCTACCCTTCATTGACCAAGTGCTAGATGGCCTAGTAGGGAAAAGGTTTTTCTCCTTCCTAGATGGATTCAGTGGGTACAACCAAATCCAGATCTGCCCGGAAGACCAGGATAAAACCACATTCACTTGTCCTTGGGGTACTTTTTCCTATAGGGTCCTTCCTTTTGTCTTATGCAATGCTTCTGCCACTTTCCAGAGACCAATCCTGAGTATTTTCGCCGAATTAGTCCATGATGCGATGGAAATTTATATGGATGATTTTACACCTTATGGTTGTGATTTTCAAGAAGCTATGTCTAACCTAGGTAAATTACTACGAAAATTCATTGAAATGAACCTGTCTTTTAGTCCCGAAAAATGTGAATTCTTGATGACTGCAGGGAATGTGCTAGGTCATTCAATATCTCAGCAAGGACTGCAGGTGGACCCAAAAAAAATAGCTATCATCCAAAGGGTCCCACCTCCTCAAAAGTAGAGAGATGTTAGAAGTATCTTAGGGTTAGATGGACACTACCGAAGGTTCACAAAGAATTTCAGCAAGTTGGCCTCTCCTTTATTTGGTTTGTTGGCCAAGGACTCTGAGTTTATATGGTCAAAAAGCTGTCAAGAGGCCTTAGACATCCTAAAGGACAAGTTAAGCACTACACCAATTCTCCGAGGCCCAAATTGGGCCCTCTGCTTTCATGTCCATGCTGATGCCTCACACAAATCCATAGGAGCATCCCTAGGTCAAATAGATGAAAAAATTCCTTATGCTATCTATTTTATCAGTAAGAATTTTTCAAAGGTTGAACTAAATTACATAGTGACCGAAAAGGAACTCCTAGCTATTGTGCATTCATTGAAAAAATTCAAGCATTATATTACAGGCTACCAAACGTTTGTGCATATTTACCATGCTGCAATCAAATATTTAATGAAAAAACCAAATTTGAATGCTGGAATTATAAGATGGTTACTTTTATTACAACAATTTGATCTAACCATTGTTGATAAGCCTAGTAAGGAAAATGTTGTTGCAGACTTTTTGTCTAGAGTAAATTTGTCTGTGGGTGAAGAAGGAATGGTTGATGACTAGTTACTAGATGAGCACTTATTTGCTATTTCAGTTCTCTCTCTATGGTTAGCTGATATAGAAAACTATTTGGTATCAACATAGTTCCCACCAAACTTGTCCTCCAAAGAAAAGAGCAAGAAAGTAAGGAAGAGCGCCCATTCACTTGGATTGGGGGCAATCTCTTCAAGCTCGGCCCAGATCAAATCTTAAGAAGGTGTGTCAAGGAGGAGGAAGTCTTTGAGATCCTTCTGACCTGTCATGATGGACCTTGTGGAGGTCACTTTGCACCAAAGGGGATGGCATTCAAAGTGTTACAAGCAGGCTATTATTGGTCCACTCTTCATCAGGATGTAAAGAAATATACTAGTCAGTGTGATCGATGCCAATGGATGGGAAGGCCCACACCAAGAGATGAAATGCCTTTGCAGCCTCAAGTCACTTTCGAGTCATTTGACAAGTGGGGCATGGACTTCATTGGGCCTATTGACCCTCCTTCCAAGCAGAAAAAATACATTATTTTTTGCACTGATTATTTGACTAAGTGGGCTGAAACCAAGGAAATTAAGGCAGCAATAGAGGATAAGGTGGTTGAGTTCCTAAGGGAGAATGTATTCTAAAAATTTTGGTACCCTAGAGAGCTGGTCATAAACCAAGGCAACCAGTTTACCTCCAAAATGATTGAATACTTGCTCAGCCATCACAAGATCAAGCATAGAACCTCCACTCTCTATCATCCACAAGCTAATGGGCAAGTGGAGGTGACCAATAGAGCACTAGAGGGCATCTTGACCAAAGTGGTAAGCAACAACAGGAAGGATTGGGAAAATAGACTAGTTGACGCAATTTGGGCTTATAATACCACATGGAAGACCACCATTGGATTCACACCCTATGAGCTGGTCTATGGGAAAAGGGCCTTGTTGTCCATTGAATTTTAGTATAACACATTAAGGATGGCAGCCTATCTCATCCCAGTAGTTGACTTGTGGGCTTGGATTGCCGAGAATTGGTTATTGTTTTAGGATATTTTGGAGACTTCTTCAAGATCTTATTTCGGTCCCATGACCACTGACCTGTCATGGCAGGTATCATTCACTTACTAGCATATAGGTTAGGGAAACCATTTTTTCCATTGCATCTTGCATACTAGCCTCTGTTTAGCGATACATTAGCCATAGGGTCGACCCCATCATGTCTTGGTTAGCAAACCATGTTCACTCGCCGATTTTTAAATCATGATGCGATGGTAGAGCCATCCTTTACATGGGCATCATAGTTAGAACCTCACTAACATTGGTTGCCCATGTTGTTATATTGAGTAGGCTCGGGAGTCCTCTTTAGTCCCGCCATGACTTGTGCGTTGAAGACACATTCTCCTTGCTTCTACACTTATTTTTGGCTTTATACCCTAGAGGCTCCTTTGTGTTGAGTTGTACTGTTGCATTGCATTTTGACTATTTGCACCTTTTTGGCCTTGAGCTGGTTTCACTTGGACTTGTGTTTAAGCCACTTATTTGACCATGTCTTCTGCAAAATCAACCTTGAATCACTTAGCTTCTGAAACTTGACATATCCTTTGACTCATGGAAGCAACATCCCTTTGAGTGTCCTTGACCAGTTTCACCTCCCTACATTGAGCATAGGATTGTTCCCATCCTAGGAACTAGATCATCTGTTTCTCTGACACTCGTTCTTTCCACTGTACTATAGCATTCTTTTATTGTTTTTCCAACATAATGAAAAAGACAAGAAAAATTATATAGTTCAAAAGGAGCGGTAACAGGACAACATTTCCATATATATTGTTGGCATCTAGAGTCAGTTGTGTCGCCCTTGAACAAATCGCTCAAAATGAAAGTCTCTCCTCAATTTTGGGCAGGATTTAGTTCGGCTTAGGTACACCATAACCTTGTTATTGAGTCATTTATCCTTTGATTGGTTACCTCTTCCAATCATATGGAGAGCTCGCTCGTGCCTCGTTCAAGGCGAACTTATACAATGTTATCATATGCTTCCATATAGTCATCATTGAGTCGTGCTTTTCTTCAAGGGAAGTAAGCCTGAGTCGACCTATCTGCGGTGTCTCTTGACCTATTTTTCTGTCGGCCATTCTTGGTTGTCAATGTCGTGTTTGTCATCACATCAGTTATATTGGTCCTCTGCTCGTACATGTTTGAGAAGGTCTCCATTGAGTTCTTGCTGGCGGGTCTTGTCCTTATTGATGATGACATATTGCTATGAGGGCAGGCCTAAAGCCACACCCTCGCCCTATTTTCATTATTAATAGGTCACCTTGTGCTCAGCATTGATCAGTATCATGGGTCTTTGACTGAGTGGTTTCCCTAGTGTTCGAAATCAACTTATATTATTACACATTGGGATTTTGTAGTGCCTTGATTCCATTTGACCCTATTTGTGGATTCCTCACCTATGTGTCAACATTCATTATTGGTTGGTTCAAAGGGTTTCTATCGTGCGCTAGCTACATCTTGTGTACACCACAAACGTGCTTCGGTCGAGTTACTACATCTTTTTCGTCTGATTCCTTCCACATTATTGGCCTATGGGTTACACTCGTGCTAGATTGATGAATGACGCCTTTATTCCTTCCTTCTGGAGGATCTTTTCCTATCGACTACGACTCATTGCTCTGGGACAAAGATCTAGAGTCTATTTGGTAGTACCTTGGGGCTTTTAGTCATCAGTGGAAGATTCCTTCACTATCGACAGTGGGAAACCATCATTGTCCCTTGATTGATAGATTCTTCCAAGTGTTCGACTCCAACTCATTCATTCGCACTTGTTAGATTGTACTGGTTACCTTGACTCTCATTATCATTATCGGTGAGTAGTCTCCTGTTTGTTAACGGTATACATCAATGACCAGTAATCAAATGATTTCTCACGTGGTCGACCTCAGATCATTTATTCCCATTGTGTAGAAATGTACCACGACGATCGGTGAAGACCTCGTGTTGCATCATCATGTTTTGGTTCACTTGTCAATTGCTCCTGTTACTGCTAGTCGACACCATCCACCTTATATGTTGCAGTCCTTCACAACGACATCTTATATGCCAGCATCTGAGTTGCAATGTAGTATCATTTTATTCCATCATGTTCATTTGGTACTATTGGGATCAGTTTTTGATATCAGTGATCAACTTCATCTTTCAGCTTCATTGATCATTTTCTTATATGTGATATTTAGACATGTATTTTTTCGATCATGATCAAATGATCCATTATGTGATTTCAGTTCTTTATGTACTTGTATACATAGTGGATCCGCTTCTACTTGATATGCAGACATGCTTTACTTTCTCTGAGCATGGGAATGCTCGCCTCAGATAGCAGTTTCTTTCTGATCTCTTTTTGATGGCTTGGCATGTTGAATTCTAGTGAAGTCCTTCTTAGTCTCGACAGGATTCCTTTCCATATACTTAATAAATTTTGGCCATCATGTACCCCTTCTGACCTCAGATATTAGGGGGCATCTGTTATAGCTCCATTTGCCACCCTTGGTACTTGTGATGCTTGGTTTATGGCCTAGGGCAACCCCTCCTTCCAGACTTGGTCCAAATATTTTAAAAATAGTGTTTTATTCCATGTACGCTACTTTTCCCTGAGATAAAAGTGTGTACACGGAGGTTAGTCAATACCCAACCCGCGCATGTGTGTTAAAACACTTAATTTTTTTTTCCTTAATTATGGGTGGAGTTCACGAGTTTTACCTGTTGTTTACCTCCTAGTGCCCATGGCCCAACTATTTCCCAACTATTTCCCAACTAAAAAACTAATTGGGAGAAGTATAAATAGACTTCTATGGGAAGGCCTAAAGGAAGGAAGAACAGATAGGATTAATATACTGAGATTATCCGTGACTCAATGATGACCATATGGAAGCATATGGTAACTTTGTATAAGTTCCTCATGTAGGGGGCACAAGCAATCTCTTTTTGATGGCTTGGCATGTTGAATTATAGTGAAGTCCTTCTTAGTATCGACGGGATTCCTTTCCATATACTTAATAAATTTTGGCCATCATGTACCCCTTCTGACCTCAGATATTAGGGGGCATCTGTTATAGCTCCATTTGCCACCCTTGGTACTTGTGATGCTTGGTTTATGGCCTAGGGAAACCCCTCCTTCCAGACTTGGTCGAAATATTTTAAAAATAGTGTTTTATTCCATGTACGCAACTTTTCCCTGAGATAAAAGTGTGTACACGGAGGTTAGTCAATACCCAACCCGCGCATGTGTGTTAAAACACTTAATTTTTTTTTCCTTAATTATGGGTGGAGTTCATGAGTTTTACCTATTGTTTACCTCCTAGTGCCCATGGCCCAACTATTTCCCAACTATTTCCCAACTAAAAAACTAATTGGGAGAACTATAAATAGACTTCTATGGGAAGGCCTAAAGGAAGGAAGAACATATAGGATTAATATACTGAGATTATCCGTGACTCAATGATGACCATATGGAAGCATATGGTAACTCTGTATAAGTTCCTCATGTAGGGGGCACAAGCGAAATCTCCATATGATTGGAAGTGGTAACTAATCAGAATGTTTTATGATTGTTCTCTGATATTTTTATTATAGTCCTCCTACGTCATTAATTTGTCGTTTATAACCAAGGGATTTGGTAAACCCTTTTGTCTCAAGATTTCAAATTTAACCATGAATATGTCAATTGCCAATTGAATGGTTTGGCACTTATCCTCCAAGTTCAACATCAAATTCCTCTTGGTGAGCACCTTTCTAACTTCCAAAATTGTACCTTTTCTATTAGATATATCTAATTCTTGCAGCTCATACTTGTTCTTGAAGTTGAGGAAGTGAATGATCCTTGCAGCTTCCTCTGGTATGTCTCCAAGTTCTGCTTTAACCCTCTAAATAGCTTTTGTAGTCTTCTTTATCAAATCAACCTGTTCAAAAATAACCTGGATGGATGGCCAAATATCATTGACAGAGTCAATGATATTGGCCCACACTTGCTCCTTAGCCTAACCTAGAGGTTCATGGAGTGTGAGTTCCTTTTCTAGGATTTTGATTTTTTCAGTCATCCTTGTGGACTTCTGCTATTCTTCTTTTTGCATGATTTGGGAAAATTTGTAATCTATTTCTAGGCTGGTCACTTTCTCCTTAAGCCTGTTCATCTTAGTGGTCTGAATGGACATTTCCTCCATTATTTTGACCAACCTGTTTGCTTCATCACCCATTGACCGTGTTGCTATTGATCCTATTGCTGATGTAGTTGGTGTAGAAGCTGGTAGTGCTATGACCATTATAGCAGTGGAGGAAAATGATGCTACCAAAGTAGATGGTACAATAGTGATAATTGTTGGGATGACAGTTGCACGAGCATCATTAAGACTAGCTTGTTTGAGCTGAATCAAGCTATCCAATTCTTTCTCCATCTCCTTTAATTGATCATTCAACTGTAGCACTAGGTCCATCATCTCTTCATGATTGGTTTAGCTCTCCAGGACATCCTTTGTCTACAGGTGTTGTAAATGAGGCAGCTTCAGTTGTTTCTTAAGGGCTGCTATATCCTCATTCTTCTTTTTCATTAGCTTTTCAGTTGCCTTAATGTCACCTGGATCATGGCCCAGCTCAATGACCAAGTCCTCCAACGACTTTATCCTATTTTCTTTGGCCTGTGAAGAGGCTTTCTCTAATCTGTACTGGGTTGTCACGTTATCCAGTGAATCCTACGGCTTGTGGGTAGCCATGGCCTTTCGTATAAGGGTGGAGTAATTCTTTTCTCCATCCTATTTTTGGAACTCTATTTGGTCAATGGGATGAACATCCTAGCCATTACCTCAAAATTATTCTTCTTATAGCCCGTCGAGTTTTTTGGTTGCTATACAGTGGGCTGCAAAAATGACACCTTCATCTCTCCTACTTTGATGTCAAAGACTGACATCAATCTGCTCTGGTTTGGTGGTGTATGTTTGAAGTATTGGGCATATGTCTCTACCTTCAACTTCTCATTCCTCATCTTTATCTCCTTGTACCTATCTTTGATATCCTTCTCTCTGTTAGTTGGCTTGACAAAGGAGGAAACCTCAACACTGTATTGTCTCTCTATCATTTGAGTGTTGGAGGTTGATGGCTACGGTGTTTCACCTGATGCAGTTGTATCTTTGCTCCTCTACCCCATTGTTTCAGCGTCAGTTATTTCCACTAATTCAATGTTCTCCTCTTGTTCGGATACATGATTAAACTTGAGCCTTTTTATGAGCTCAAATAGCTCATCTGTAGTCTCCATGGTAGAGCTAGATGCCTCTTCCCTATTCCTCTTTGGATTCTTCTTCTCATTAGCTAGGGTCTCTAACACAGGATGAAGATTCTTTGGCTCTCCTAGCTCTGGCACGTGCAGGAAAGAACTATGGTCAAATTGTTTTTCACGATTAATGAGTGTGTTCTCATAATCCAAAACTGTGTTATCCATATCAATCAATGTGTTTTCCAACCACTCATATTGGTTGGAAAACTGTTCAATGTCAGGTCATGGGTGGTGGATGTATGGTCCCAATTTGACCTTGAGTCTCAGTTTGATTATGACCCCATGAGGGTCATACTGCCACATGAGGTTGTTGCTGAACTTCATCTTTTATAGTATCTTGTTATCCTTTGGCAAAGCCTCCCTGTTATTGCAAATGAATGGGCCCAATTGGTTTTTCATCGTAAATTGAGTCTTCTTCATAGCAGATAGGAAGTGAACCTCATCAGAGTTGATGATTTTTCTGTAGTACTCAAGTGCAAATATTGTCATAGGGAGGTATTTGGAAAAATTATAAGGGGCTAATTGGCAGCCAGAAACTCTGATTTCAGTGTGGTTCTGGTATAGGTACCAGTCTCCCACCTTTCTGTTCCTAGCTAACTATAGCACCCCTTTTATTTCTTGGCTAATTCTAGGTTGAATGCTACTGGTCATCATTGTTGAGTGATAAAATGTGTCTTTTTAACTCCTATTTATCCTACATTAATTATCAATCCAGGTAAAATTTTCTATTTCAAGAGCATACACAGTATGTGGTGGCAATTTAATCCAAGAGTAATGTTTCTAACTTGTAGTACAATGCTTTCAAATACAAGAGTAAACGGATGCTTGAAAAACCTACTTGCAATTAAAAGAAACTCAATGCTTTGAAACTAAATCATTCACTCAATAAATTAACAGCAATTATCAGTCAAGGATGCAGTAGCAATAACTCTTTCCTTTGTTAACTGATATAAATGAAATCAAACATAAACAATATCCTCAATCTGAGAACTCTGACAGTAATAGCCAATGTCCTTTACAGTTGTTGATCTCAGACTCCACACTAAAATTATTGATTGGAAAGGAATTAAATCAACAATGCTACCAATAGAAATGGAATAAATATGCTACTGTAACGATGTTGAAAGGAAAAACCAAATACTTGCAGAAAGGAAATAAACAACAAAACTTATGAAACTGTAATGATTAACGAAGTTAGTTTACTGAAATGAACAACAAAGCTTTATAATTGAAATGAACAACATAAAAATATAGTTGCAGAGAATAATAATCTTATTATGATGAAAAGGAACGGCAACACGAATCAGTTACAACATATACAATAAAACAATTTATAAACTCTTGAAACAAGGAGTAGTAAAGCAATGCGATTCAAATAAACAAAAATCAAACCAAACCATCACAAAAGTGTGATTGTAAAGTAATGGTACAAAATAGCAAGTGGATCCACTAGCGCCGGGCCGTTAGCCACTAGTGAAGCACTGCCAAACTACTTTAGTATAAAATAATGGAACATAAACCGACTTATGTATTAATCATATGCGAAAATGTTTACCGGAAATTGTACTCTATTTTAATTAACGAGAGTCGATGATCAAAGTGGAAATACAACAGTGAGTTCTGAATAACGATAATGAATCCCCAATATTTACAACCGTTGTCCCTTTTATAATGGTCAGGTGGATAAAACAAGAAATAACAAATAGATTTTGAAAAAACGATCCCTTAAGATCAAGAGATCCTGAGGGATCCGCTCAATATTCTAACTCTAGTCAACTCATTGTCTTTTTGCACTGATGCTGTGGTCTTTTCCATTCTTATCCTTAACTGCGCGCTCCAATATTGATCTGCCTGTCTGGATACGGCTTCCTGGTGAAGTAACAACAATTACTCTATTTTGTCTTTTCCTCCAGAATGGTAATTTTCCATTTCTCACCTTTCCTGCATGGAAAAAGACAATAATTAAATAAATTGCAATAATCAATAACTCCCTTGTTTTCGCTATAATTCCTTGATATATTACCATCTTAGAATATAAAGGAGATATGATTAAAGGAAAAGATAAGAAAATAAATGTCAAATTCATACCTTTTCCATAGCTCAACACACTCCCCTTCTTACCCTTTTTCACGCCCTCATGAAAACCATGTAATTTGCATGCAAAGTAGTCAAAGAATAGGTTGGACAGGGATTGTCATGAAGTGCTATAAAACCATGATTTGAAGCTAAAACTTCAAAGATGGGCCCTGTCCGCCCTTCAGGCAATTCATATATGGCCTTAGATCGTTCTGCAGGATACCAGATAATAGGGCTTCAAAACATACAACCTTTCCAATACGGGCCTTCCCTAAAGATGATGTTACTATAGGTAACCAGACGATCTGCAGCTAAATTAAAGCTTTTGTAGTTGAATGGATCCCTGTCCTATATATTCCGATTCGAAGTCTTTGATCTGAATTTAGCTGCTGCCAAGGAATTGTCTTTGATAGAGAGGAAATATTATATCCCTTGCTGGACAATTTTTTTATGGATGGGTCCCAAGGTCTGAATTACTCCCTCCTTTTTCATTAGGATTTTATTTTTAGCCAGCAGTTGTAATGGGTTTCTCTGCTCACCCCTAACCCAAAGGTCTAACCCATTTTCTTGTCTCTGAAAAGTATTATGGACCTTGAGCCACTTTAACTGGTTAACATCGAATGAAATAAATGCTTGAAATTGTACATCACCCACAAAAGGATTGGGATTCTTCTCCATTTCCTCTTCCAATATAAAATTATGTAAATAAAACTCATAGAGAAATCATTGAGATTTTACTCCATGCTGTTTACAACAATTTATAAAATCCTCAAAAGTTTTTAATTCTATAGGTTTCCCTTCCCTAACAACCTTAATTTTTAACTGTAAATACCTTTCTAACAAAAATAAAGCATAGTTGTTGGCAAGGGACCTACATGTTAAAACATCTGTATATAAGGAACAGAGAGTATCCATTTGACTCATGACTATTTTCAATCTGTTCTTTACCTCTTCAACTCTTTCTTCTTCCCTCTGATATTTATCGAAGGCTTCGTTTTTTGATGCATTGATGTCCCTTTAATTGCTGCTATAATTCTTGGTATTTATTCTGAGGAATAGTCTCTTCCTCAAGCTTCTCTATAGTTCGATGAGCCAGTGCCAGATCCTCTTGGACTTTTGTTATATCAGGGTTGTTGCCTATCAAAATTTCTTTAGGTTGAAGATCTATCTAGGTACTCTTATTACAAGACTGAGTGCCTATAGTCTGCGTCCCTTTATCATGGAATGGAATGCATGAGGTCTATGCTGCTTGCTATTCCTTATCATTTTGAATGAATATGGGCTTGGTTTGAGTCTCTGTGGCCCTTGTATCATGGAGTTCAGTTTGGATAGCTGCATCCACTATTTTCGGGGTTCTTCTTGAGATTTTCCCCCTTTTCAGTGTCCTTATCTTTTGTCTGAATTATTTTACTAAATTTTGCAGCTTTTGTTGTTCCTTTCGCAGCCTCTTAACTTTGATTTTCTTCTTCTTTGGAGGAACAACTATTTTTCTAACTGTTTCTATTCTTTCTGGGCTCGGTTGCTCAGTTGGATTTTTCTCTTCAAGGGTTGTGCCTTTGCCTTGGCTAGTTTCCATATTCTCTATTTGGAGCATCTCTTCAGTGTTCACGTTATCCAGACTAGGTTGCTCTAGAGAGGTAACCCTAGTTTGGTATACCACTTCTTGAGTGGCTTCTGCTCCTACTTCTTCCTCATCATTTATTTCCTCTGATGTATTCTTGTTGTGGGCAGAGTTTTCTTGTAATTGCCCCGCTTCAATATTAAGGTTGAGCGGACTCTAGGGCTGAATATATTCACTCATATTGGCCAAAACCTAGGCCAATTCATCCTCTTGTAATGGGTTTTGTGGTGGACTTGCATTCGGGGTTAAGGGAAGTTCCGCTTCCACCCTCTCTTCTTCACTAGTGTGCTCAGTTTCTTCCTCCAATTTTGATTCTCTGTTATCTCTTCCTTCCAGCTGTAAGGTTTGCTCATTTTCAGAGCTATGTAATTCTAAGGGTTGGTTGCTACTACCCTGGAGGTTCTCAAACATTCCCATACCTTTTCTTAATATGGAAGAGTGTCTACGTTTTTGAGGTCTTCTTGTTGTGCTGGTGATTCTTTTTCATTTTGGGGTACGTAAGGCTAGTCCCCCATCTATAGAAAATACCAACTCTTCCCAACTGGTCTGCTGCTGAGCAAGGCTATAACTTACTATCAATTGAATTAAACAATGGTGGCTCACTACAGTATCTGTATGACGGGATTTATTTATGCTCTGAGCAGCATCATGCAATAAAAAAATTTAAATATGCAGGCAAATTTATGGCACATTTCTGTTTTAGTACTGATAATAATTTGAGGTGGCATGGTCTTACCACATCCTTTCTCCCGTCGCATGTAATGTAGCTCTGCACTACTCTATCTAGTTTCATCCATGGTTCTCCGAGAGATGAAGGCTGGACTCCTTTTCCTTTAACGATCAAGTTCTATCCCTTGTCCCGAAAGGAGGCCATGGCATCTTGAAGTCTCAATTTTTTATGTGTCTAAATGGGTCTGACTGTTGGTAGTCTAGATACCTCTGCAATTACTGTATCTGTCATTGTTATTCGCCTTCCTCTTACTATGGAATGATCATCCTGCAAATTCTACAAAAATTCGATAGCCACAGTTTCATGGGGTTGTTGTAGTCATGTAAAATATGTGATCCATCCAGCTCTTACCAAAATTTATCGTGCAGCGTCGCAAAATGCTAGTACCTGTGGCTTGCTGCGTATTGATCGACCTCCCATTTCGTCTAAGTTCTGCACACTGTTAATTTTACACAGAAATACACAAAGATAACAATGGAACAAAAAACTGTGCATATCAGATAATACCTCTTTTTTTTAACATCAATACCGTTAAAAATTTCTATTAAGGGATTTGATGTAGTCTACTACATCCAAATAGAAGACTGGCAGGTATACAGGAGTATTTTGGAAGTCACCCACGCCCCCGTGAAATATGATAGGCCATCCTCAATCGGTTAAATGGAGGAGAAACGTACTGGATGAAAATCATACAGTATAAAAAGAGAAAGGTGTACATATTCATGACAAGATCACAAAAGGTATCGAGTTGCTGAAATCGAGGCTTATGATGAAAATCGTGAATAGATATGGAGATGCTATGGAGTGATGCGAAAAATGGAAAAGGAGAACTGACATAACTAAAATTCTTATGTGGTCATTATTCCACTTAAACCATTATGATTGAATTTTTAAACGATATTTCATGCATAAAACATTCAAAAGGAATTGGGAACATAATCTCTTTTGAGATAAAGATAAAGAAATAAGAGAAGGGTTTCTAATTACTATTGATGTTGAAAAATATGACTTTAATACCATCAAGAGAGCTATGTTGCCCATAGGTGTTTATAACCTTGAAAAAGTTTCTTTTTCACCCTTTGGAACCATAATCCTTTATGTATGCCTAGGAAAGTGCTTTGTGATGTTAGAATGGAGGCCATTGTGCTGCCTTGGTAACCAGATGAATCAAAATGCCATTCACTAGGAAGGAGTGAAAGGTGGGCAAGATGGCTTGTGATGAGACCTCTTGTTCCAAGGACTTTTATTTTTCTAATGTGCACATTAGATAATAGCCCTGGTGTGGTGGCCATAGTGGGAATGCCACTTCACTGCTCCCTCATGATCATGGTAGGCTGGCTCTTGATGAGACCCCCTATCCTCCATCTAACAAATCATATAATTGTTAGTAATCATATACATATATTTTTCTTTTCTTTTCTTTTATATAGCACTTCCAATTTATATATAGAGGATGGCTCAACACTCCTTAAGAGTAGTGATGGTAGAAGAAGTCTGAACATTTCAATAGAAAAAATATGCCCTTATTCTTATTCATTAATAATAATCAAATAGAATTATGAGAGTTAGGGAAGAACAAACATGATAAAAATAATCAATCAATTTGAGTTTTAGTGAAGATAAGGACAACAAAGTGATATAGATAGTTTTATCCTCTCCTTTTTCTTATCAATACAAAGCAGTCTCATTAAAGATGACAATTTTTCTTTGATTTGCTTATTTCAGTAACCTCTAATTTTTGTGTCCTTGCATAAATTTGTATCTTTGCCTTGAAAGGATCATGAAGAGTGAAACATTATTCACAAAAACTCTCAAAAAAATGTTGTTCTTTAAGAGAAACAACGAAAAACTCACACAGAAAGTGTTGTTCCTTAGATGGAACATCTGTTGTTCCTTAAGAGGAACGAAAAAAAGAACATATGCATGCAAAACTATGGTTCCTTTAAGAGGAACAACAAAAAAGGAAACAATTGCATGTGAAACTGCAGTTCCTTAAGAGGAACGACAACTGTTCCTTAAGCAGAACAACAAGTAAAACAAGCGCAAAATAAAGTGTTGATCCTTCGGTGAAATAGCCTAAAAACACTCCAAATCGAAATTGTTATTCCTTAAAATGAACGGAAGCAAGTACAAAAAATGCTGAAATTGTTGTTCCTTTAAAAGGAATGGCAGTTGTTCCTTAAGAGGAACAACGCAAATGTAAGGAGGTGATACTGTTGTTCCTCAAATGGAACAGCTACTATTCCTTAAGAGGAACAATAGTTGTTCCTTAAATGGAACGGCTGCTGTTCCTTAAGAGGAACAGTAGTTGTTCCTTAAATGGAACAACAAAAATATGAACACATAGAGTTTTTGTTCCTTAAGAGGGAAATCTGCTATTCCTTAAGAGGAACAATAGTTGTTCCTTAAGAGGAACAGTGAATATTCCGTAAGAGGAACAGTTAATGTTCCTTAAGAGGAACAACAATTGTTCCTTAAGACGAACAATGAAACTACAAACATGCAGAAGTGTTGTTCCTTAAGAGGAACGATTGTTGTTCCTTAAGAGGAACAACAAAAATAAAAAAATGCAGAGGTGTTGTTCCTTAAGAGGAATGGTGTTGTTCCTTTAAGAGGAATGGTGTTGTTCCTTAAGAGGAACAATGCAAATATAAACATCAAACGGGACATGTAAAATTGTTATTCCTTAAGAGGAACGGTTTTTGTTCCTTAAGAGGAAGAGCAACTGTTCCTTAAGAGGAACAACAAAAAAACATAAGCACACAAGATCGTTGTTCCTTAAGAGGAACGGATGCTGTTCCTTAGGAGGAACAACAACTGTTCCTTAAGAGGAACAACAAATATTCCTTAAGAGAAACAACACAAAAATATAAGCATGCAAGATTGTTGTTCCTTGAGAGGAATGACTATTGTTCCTTAAGAGGAACAACAGTTGTTCCTTAAGAGGAACAACACCAAAATGAAATAAAGAAACCTTTTTCTTCTCCTTAAATGGAGCGCTTGTTGTTTCTTCAGAGGAACAACAGTTGTTCCTTAAATGGAACAACAGTAAAATCTATACAAAAAAACCAATTTATAGAAGAAAAATTAAAGAGAAAACTTCATGTACAAAATTCAGAAACAAAGGAATTGTTCAGTGAATTAATGTTGGGGAGGGGTTATCTTCCTCAGCAAGAATCTGCATAGTGAAATCTTCCCGTAATTGCTGGTAAAAGGATTCTCGGGTAAGCAGTTTGTGGTAAAGTCTCACTCGATGACCATTCACTTTGAAAGAATGTCCAGATCCATCAATGGTGGTCAATGTAATGGTGCCATTCTCATGTACCTTTTGTATCTCATAAGGTCCAAGCCATCATGTCTGGAGTTTTGTGGGGAAATCCTCGAACCTGGAATCATATAGCAGTGCCCAATCTCCTTCATGGAAGATTTTATTTTTAATAAGGGTGCCACGCCATTTTTCTCTCTGTTGTTGAATTAATGCAGTGTGTTGAAGAGCCGAGAGCCTGATTTCATCTAACTCATTCATTTGCTGTAATCTATTGGTCTTGGCCTCATTTAAATTCAAACCCACCTCCTACATTGTTCTTAATGTTTGAATTTCGAATTCGATTAGGAAGATGGGTTCTTTTCCAAATACTAATTGATATGGTGAATATTTGGTGGTGTTTCTCCATGTTGTTTGATATGCCCACAAGGCTTCTGGCAATATTGAAGCCCAATAATGTCTGTGTGATGCAACTATTTTTGTAAGTATTGCCTCAATCACCTTATTAGTGCTTTCTACTTGGCCATTTTCCTGTGTGTGGTATGGAGTTGTAATTTTGTGCTGAATGTGGTAATTTTTTAATGTTGTAGCAATTTTATTACCTACAAATTGTGGTCCTCCATTTGTAATTATGTCCCTCGAGAGGCCATATCACACAAATAATTGGAAAAGTAAACGTATCACTGAATCTTCTGTAGCTCTTGACAATGTTGTCAGGCGGAAAGAGTCGATAGTGCGGACACAACCGACCTCCCTAGGAGCCTAAGACTCTCTAGTGACAAACAAGACAAACAAGAGCAATCCTTCTCTAAACATGCATTTACCATACGAGAAATCAAGTGTTTAGATCCTACCTATAGTCCAACGCTGTTGTAGTAGTCTAGCCTCGCCGATCCGGATGAGCTCCTCCTTCACTTCGAAACCTGCATTCACTAACAATCAAACGATTAAATAGCACTTGATAATCTCATAAAATAAAACATATTTAACATATAGACCAAGGAGTACATGAAACAACTCATAAATAACAAGTTATTGAGAAGAATGGACTCATTTACATTAATAGGAAACAAAAGGAACAATTACAACCTGAGCCTTGGTGTTGTGCAAGTCCCTCCCAGGGTCCATCAAGAGTTCTCCTTTACTTTGACAAAGCTCACCCACTTCCAAATGAAACAAGAAAAGATGGGAATCTCTCCTCACAAGCTTCTAAATGGGAGTCCTAATTCCAGCAGCATCTACCCTTAGAAATGTTTAGCTTTCAACCTCTCCTCCTTCTGGCTCAATGCCTGTATTTATAGTGCTCAAGAGGAAGTTAATCAGGTCCACCATCAATGGGATAATCCCCTTTTTGGATGGGATAGATCCTCTCTTGATGGGATAAATTCCTCTTTCATAGGGGTACATGAACCATCTAGAGGCGATCAATACACGTCGAACAACCTTCTAGAATGCTCTAGAAATGACCACAAGTAACTTTTTAAAGATGAAACTCGTGCCTTTTGACCTTTACAGGGGTACGCACCTGCCCCTTTACCTACAGAGCGTACAAGTACGCAGTTTTTGTGAACATTAGGTGCGTACACGCAGGTAAGGCCGAGAGAATCTGCGTACCCAGAGATAAACACATTTACAAAGACTTTCTCTCTTTTTGGAGTTTGACATGGAGAGCAGAGGCATAAGACTTGCCCAGGAGGATAGCATGATTGTTGATAGAGACATACTAACTGTAAATAGCCATGGTGACATTTTTTAGTGTAACAGATTGCCCCCCAAAGTGCGAAGCCTATAGTAGATTAGGGTTTTGTATTATCTAGGAAGGGTGAAGCGCTTTATCATTTCAAGGATTATCTCATGGAGAGCCTGGTCAGAACCTACAATTTTCAACACAAAATACATGTATAAGATTATATCATCGCTGAGGTAGGCATTCCCATACTCAGATCAAAACTTTAACTAACAGACTAACTATTCTGATACAGGAATGATCTTGCAGTACATCATAATCATAGACTTGCGTAGACACAGTATGGACGCAGCCATCTGTTTATAATTGGTCTACTATATAATGAATACAAAACTCCTCGTAGCCTGGATGGTGGGAACTAGATCCAGGGTCTTCATTTCTACTTCCCGAATTGGTACGATTCTAGCCATGCGAATAAATGATTTGATGTCGAGCATGGTAGAAACCACTTGATTACCAGTCAATGATGTAAACCGTTAACAAGTGTGAGAGAGACCACCAGTGATGTCAATGGTTCTCAAAGTACCCAGTACAATCCACGAAATGTGAATAAATGAGTTGATGTCGAACACGTCACGGAATCCTCTGATCGAAAGCCAATGATGTAAACTGTCGTCAAAGGCGAGAAACCTGCCATTGATCCATGCAGACTTCAAGGTACTGTCGATTTCTAAGTCATCTTTCCAAATAATGTGCTGATGTCGATAGAAAGCGACCCGTTGCAGGCAAGCCCACAACACGAAATGATTGTTCAAGTTGAAGAAATGTTGCTGTAAGGACTGACTCAGGGATGGTCAAATGGATGACAAGTATTTTGCATATGAATGGTTTATTTGCAGAGACCTCTGGAACACATAATGACACGACGGATGGTTTGGTGACGATTGACCCAAAGTTAATACCCGGAAACGGTTGAAGACTTTTAAGGTGGTTTGATCAACTTTTAAGGCAAAGGATTTTCCAACCCAGGTGAACGGAAAGTGTCGTGTTCAAGAGCGGTGATAAGGTTCTTCTGTAACAAAGGATGAAAAATCGGTTCATTCTTCTCTTTTTTCCCCCACCATTTCTGGCAAGTACCTCTTTATTTTTAACAAGCTTGAGGAGGATAACATATGCTTGATTATAAGCTCATCCTTTGGATGAGTCCAACCTAGTTTTGATTCGAACCCTAGGAAGGAGTGGTTCGTTCCTGTTTGTAATTGAACAGGTCCTTTACTGTGAAATTTTAACGAGCCCAGTATAGGAGAAACTCGGCGTTTTTCAATTTTAGAGAGTCTGAAAAACTTAAGAAGACTCCAGGTTGAACTTTTTCGTAAATTTGTGTCCCCCAAGCCCGAAAAAGTATAAAATAATACCTAGGAGAACTGCTTGATCTTGTGACCAAGGAGTACTTTCATGATTAGTGCCACCGACCTGAAAAGTAAAAAGCGATCAAGGACACGTCGTTTTATTTCCAGTATCGAGTTTGAAACGACAAAAACCCGGCAATCTTTTCCTGTTTTTACGGTCAGAAAAGGGCTATAAGGGGACCATCTTCTAATTTTGTTTTAACGAGTGTAAAAGAAACGCTCGACAATCTTTTCATATTTTTAGGAGTCAGAAAAGGGCTTAAAAGATGACTCTGATGTTTTGGTTCGTGAAAAATGACAATTTTCCCTCTAAATCCTTTTTGTCCCGCACAAAAACAACACATTACTCATACCTGTTTAAGATAGGCAAAAATACATTGAAAACATCTTTCCATGGTGAAAAATAAACAAACTTAGCATTCATTCATCCAAAAAACCTATAAAAAGACTTTTTACCATGTCATTTTTACCATTTTACTGTTGAGGTTGAGAAAAGGGCTTTTGACAAGAAAACTTCCCGTGGACATTGCGGAGAATCCGACCATCAGAATCGAGCGCCGTCTCTTTCAGGTATTCCACAACATCCTCCTCTTCAATTTTATCCATTTAGAATTTCATTTCAAGTTTCAGTTTGATTTTTTAGGGGGTTTAGGGTTTTAGAATATGTTTCTCGGGGTACGCAGGTGCCCTATGGGCGACCTACGTACCCTGAACTTTTTCGTATATAGAAAAAAGGTCGGGGTACGCCGCCCGCCTTCAGACCAGCTGCGTACCGCCGCTCTGTGTTCTGAACGCGGGGTGCGTACCCCGTGAAACACGCATTTTGAAACCCCAAACTCCAATTTCAACCAACCAAATTTTATTTAGTGAATTCTAACTATTGTTTTTTGGTGTGTAGGGCACTCACCATGCTAGATTGGAGAGAAAGAGAACACGAGGACGTTGATTTGGCCACAATTGGTCATCAACCTTCTATTGATGCGTTAAAAGCATGCGGTCTGTACAAATACTGGGCCATACCTGGCATGAGGGGCCAGGTGCCATTCCTTGAGTGGCTGGTTGAAAGGTGGAACATTCAGGATCAATGCTTCTACATCGGAGAGAACCAGCTCGAGATAGAGCCCTCCGACATATATTTTCTCTCTGGCTTGCCTAATAGGGGCGAGCAACTGACTCTGTCCGGGACTAGGCCGGGTGGCCAATCCCTTGCTAGCCTCCGGCTAGAGTGGTGCAACAATCAAAACCAGGAGAAAGGGATAGAAATCAAGTACATATCCCTGCCCGAACTTATGGTGATAGCCTTTACTGTTACCAGACTCTGCGGCGCAGCCGCCTTGCACATTGCCACCGGGTCCCAAATGCGGATGGCGATAGATTGCTACCGAGGCACCATTTTCAACTGGTGCGATGCTGTGTTGGCCAATATGAAGGGCCAACTAACCAGGGCAAAGAACGGACAACTGAAGACCTTTGGATATGGGCCTTTAGTTGTGAGCTTTGCCTTAGAGAGAGTTCCAATGCTGATCCCCCAGCATCTTACTGTTCCAGTTGGGGCTCCTCGGGAGCCTAAGTTGACGAGATGGGTTGCGGTAATGGCCCGGCATCCTGATGAGGGCGTGACAGTTGTTCGATTTCCTGATGGTTACTTTCACTGGCTAGAGGGCCAGGTCTTTGCTATTCAGGATTTTCCCTATGCCAGAATGGATTTTCGGAATGATCCGGACATGGTTCTTCCACAGGGAGAACAGTGGGATGACAGAGGTATTCCATTTTTCACAAGTTTTTAAATTATGTATTTTTTTTTTGTTTTTATATATCGCCTCAAAACTGACAGCACAAATTTTCAAAATGCAGATGTAGGTCCACGGCGTCCGGCCAACCTCCGGGCTTTTGAGAGGAGAGTACCAGCTGTACCAGCACCAGCCCCACAGGATGCGGCCACAGAGACCTTAGCCGAGCTGGAACAAGATCTAGAGCGTCTGACGGCGGTTATACCAGAGACCACCATAGATGACATTCCTATTCAACTTCAGCGCTATGTGGTCGCAGTCCCAGGACCTTTTAGGAGGTTCCTGTGTAGGGTAGTGCAGGCAGTGGTCTCGTATAGAGAGCACCACCAGTGATTGGCTAGTCACTTTTGTAGACACATATGACATTTTTGGTTTTTTGTACTTATCATTTTTGCCGATCATAAGGTGTTTTTCAACCTATGATCGAAGACGATGTATATTTTTGACACACTCCTATCTATATATATATATATCATTATTACCGGCTTATCTTGTTTTAACATATGTGATGAAATGTTTTTAAATTTACTTGCATGATTATCGCAAATGTCTGTCCAACATTCGAGAAGCAATTGCATCTGCTAATGTATTTAAAGACCTTGGAATATGCTGATATTCAATGTAATCAAATTCACGTTCCAAGAGGCGCACTCTCAAAAACAACCTTAATAACACAGGATTTCTAATGGCATATACTCTATTAAGCTGTAATACAACGAGTTCAGAATCTAACCTCACTATCAAACGTCGAATTCCAAATGAAATAGATTCAGACAATAATTCAACCACTGCACTGTATTCTGCAATGTTGTTCGTTGTTTGACCGAGGCTCACTCCATGCATAGAAACTAACTCGTCAGAGGGCGAATAGATAACCCAAGCTGCGGAAGAGATATTTCGTGTACTACGACAAGCACCATCGGCAAATCCAATGTACGTTTGGAGAGGCGTCGACATCTGCAATATCAAGAGTAAAACCAAGATAAGCCAGAATAACGACAAAAAACACACTTTCTAAGCTAAGCACACTATCTAAACTAACAAACATACTAGCTAGAAAGAAAACCTAACCTAACTAAAAGTTCTCCATACCCATCATTTAAGCATAATACCTCTTTAGGTAAAGTCCATTTCTGGGTTTACCCAAAGAGTCCCCATCAAAATCTACCAGCTCATAGGCCCCTTTTGCTAGCTTTCGCTTTACAATGTAGGGTCCATGCCACATAGGAACGAATTTTCCAGCACCTAGCTTATCGTTAGCTTGATCATATAATAGCACTAGGTCTCCCTTCGAAAAACTTCGAGGGGTCACATTTCTATCATACTGAGCTTTCATTCGCTTTGCGTGAGTCTCGATTGCCAATGCAGCGTCACGTCGAGTCTCATCTAATTGAGCTAAGTATAATAAACGTTTCTCCTCTTCGGAAGTAGCTGGGAGTAATTCGACAGCCATTTGAAGTGATGGGATTTTGCATTCAATGGGTAACACAGCTTCCAAGCCATAAACTAGCTGGAAAGGAGTGAACCCTGTTGAAGTTTTCACTGAAGTTCGGTATGCCCATAGCGCTGAAAATAACATGTTGTGCCAATTCGACCGATGAATACCAATGATTCGTCGGATCATGATAACCAGAACTTTGTTGATAGACTCAACCAAACCGTTGGCTTGCGGATAATAAGGAGTAGAGCAGGCGTAAACCAAGCTGGCTTGTAAGCTCAGTCATCATGATGTTTCGAAAATGGCTCCCATGGTCAGTGATGATTGCTTGCGGGACACCAAACCTAGTTATAATGTGATTGAATACGAAAATTGCAGCTGTTTTGCCGCTTGCGTCGAATGTAGGCATCGCCTCGGCCCATTTAGTAAAATAATCAACCGCGAGGATGATATACGCATGCCCCCCGGCCGAGTGAGGGTTACAAGTAATAAAATCGATACCCCATTTGGCGAAAGGACCAACGGCAATTATAGGATGGAGAGGAGCAGGTGGTGCGCGCATCTTGCGATCAAACACTTGACAGTTGTGGCATTTTCGGACCGCAATGATACAATCTTTAAACATGGACGGCCAGAAATAGCCAGCACGCAACACCTTCTGAGCTGTGGCATACCCAGACATATGACCGCCACACGCTCCAGAGTGACAATCATTCAAAACCCTCTCAGCCTCTTTGTGAGTTAAACAACGTCGAAAAACTAAATCTGCCCCCTGGTGATAAAGTGTATCTCCAATAATTCTGTATTGCTGGGATTGAAACCGAATTTTTCGACGTTCCGACTTTGAAGCTTCAGGCCGAAAGGTTTGGGTTTGGAGATAGATGATTATATCCCCATACCACGGATCTAAAGTACTGATAAGAAACAAAGATTCGTCCGCAATGGACTCCTCTGCCACAGTTTCTGTGTCAGCGTGCGGGAAATCACACATCAATTCCGCAAAAACTAAGGATTTCTTAGACTTGGACTTCTCGAACTCCAAGTCGAACTCTTGCAGGATAACGATCCATTTAGAGTACTTGCCCCCTAGCAGTTGTTTAGTCAAAATATAAATCATAGGGTTGCAATCCGAAATAACTGTAGTTTTACGGAGAAGAATGTAGTGACGAAAACGCTGGACAGCTTGAACGGCTGCCAGGGCCAATTTCTCCACATGCGAATATTTTAGCTCAGTGGGGTTTAATGTCCTACTAAGATAATATATCACATGTTCCGTTTCGAATTCATCTTCTTGGACTAACACCATTCCAATAGTGGAATGCGAAGCTGCGAGGTATAAGAAGTAGTCCTGGTTGTAGTTGGGAGGATGCAACAACGGTGCATGGGTCAACGCGTGCTTAAGTGCATCAAAAGATTGTTGGGAAATCTCGTCCCAAAAGAATTGAGCCTGTTTCAACAACCGTGTAAAACCCTTAGTGACCTCGGCGTAGTTTGGAATGAATCGGCGTAAAAAGTTTGCTTTCCCTTGCAAACTTTGGAGTTGGCGCAAACTCGAAGGAGGAGGCAATTTGATGATAGCTTCGACCTTCGAGGGATCGACGCGAATGCCGGCTTTTGAAACAACAAATCCCAGCAATCGACCCGCTTCTATACAGAATACACACTTGTGCGGATTCAACCGAATACGATAATGCCTACACCTCATAAAGATTGCTCGTAAGTGGACAAGGTGATCAGCTCGATGTAAAGAATGAGCAGGAAAATCATCGAGGTACGGTTGCACAATGTGCTTGATGTCATGAAATGCATAAGACATCGCCCGTTGAAAAGTGGCTCCGGCATTCTTAAGCCCAAAAGGTAATTTTCAGTAAGCAAATGTCCCCCATGGACAAATGAATGTCGTTTTTGGTTGATCGGCAGGTAGAATATTGATTTGATTATAGCCCAAAAAACCATCCATAAAGGAAAACATTTCACTTCCGGCACAATCATCAATGATTTGATCGATATAAGGCGTAGGATAGTTGTCTTTTGGACAAGCTCGATTTATATCCCTATAGTCGATACAGATTCTTATTGTTCCTTGTTTCTTGTTAACCGGAACAATATTCGATACCCAATCCGTTAACGGGATTGGATAAATGAAACCTGCTTTCAACAGCTTCTCGACTTCTGCTTTAATCGCAGCCGCTTTTCGAGGGTGAATCTGACGCAACCGTTGCCGGACGGGTTTAGCATCCGGGTAGGTCTTTATTTCATGAACAACAATGGCAGGATCGATTCCTGGCATTTCCTCGTAAGACCAGGCAAACACATCGCGGAATTCTTGGAATAGGGCCTTGTAAGTTTGAATTTCATCTTCTGTACATGAGGCACCTATATGAATGTTTTCTTCAATTCCGGGCTTCACTGAAATGTCAATGGGAATAGTGCGAGAAATATTCCCTAAATTCAACTCTGAATCAGAATGTTTCGTTGGATTCTGAGCGTCTTTGACATATTCAGCGGTAAAAATAGATGAAAAATCATTTTCAAAAGCATCATCCTCAGGTAAAAACGAAGATCTATGATGGAGATCTTCCCATGGTAGATCGTCTACACTTAGGATTTCGCGAAGTTTCTCGTCAGATGACACGACTTCGGGAAACGCTATCCGTTCTGAGGTTGATGTGAAAAGTGATTCCTCACTGACCACATTCATTTGGTCGATTTGGGTTGAACGCGAGTCGGTAAAAGACACGACGACTTCATAAGCAATTTCATATGGACTCAAAGGCATAGCATTACCGAAGGAGTCTACTTCAGATTCAAATGGGACAATCCAAGGATCATCGTAAATAATAGTTTCTGATGTAATCATATGAATTGATGCAAATGAAGGGTCTGCATTGATGGAGGAAAGGAAAAGTTCCCAGTAAACCGGAATCTTTAACTAAACCTACACCAACATCCCTATAAGGGATTGTCGTTTTACCGACATGCTGGATACTCTCTGAAGAGGCTGGGTCGGATGAAAAGTATGTCAGCTGATCAATCGTCACGATCTTACCATTATGTGGAAATTTTATAACTCTGAAGACCGATGACACGACTGCTGTCATAGCGTAAGACCAACTTCGACCCAAAAGAAGGTTGTAGTCTAGAGGGGCATCAACCACCTCCACATCCAGACTAACGGTTTTTCCTTCAACCCCTATAGGCAAATCCTGTAGAATACCAAATGGACGGAACCCACGGCCATCAAAGGCCTTAAGGATGGTCGGGGATTGGTTCAGTGAAGGGGAACCAAGCGATCTCCAACACTGAATCGACATAATACACGTAGAAGCTCCTTCATCAATTACAGTCCGATGAATAGGCCTGTTTTTACTATCACTGGAATCTGGAAAGCCATTTGATGAGGGAGACGCGGTGTACTATTTTCTAGATCGAAGATTATCAGATTCGGGTCCTGAACATCAACAGCTCCGATAGCCGACAAAAGTAATTTTCGTTGTGCTGGGCATGATTGCAGCACTTCTAAAGCCGACATTGCTGAGGGTGAAACAACTAAATCCTCAACAATGTTGTAATTCTGGGCTGCTCTCGCATGTGGATTGAAAGCAGACCTTCGAAGTACACCCTTGGCGGGCGGTTTAATTACTAAGTCCGGGTTAGGTTTTTCGATCTGTAGTGGATCGGAACCAGGAGCTGAGGTTGATGGATTAGAATGAGAAGATTCTGCTTCCTTACCATCAACAGGATTCTTACTACCATAATCTTGCGACCGAGTCGCAATCCTCACATGAGACATCATCAAAATGGGTTCTTCACTGGCAGTCGAGGAAGAACCTATCATCTTACTCTCCTGCTTTGGAAATGGATCTTTCAACACAGCAGGAGTGGGAGAACCTTTGACTATTTTCACAACCTCGGCCCGATGAGGGCAATCTCTTGTAAAATGATCCTCTTCACAAATAAGACAAGGATATCGAGGTTTGCGCTTTTCGTCATTGGTTTCCGACTTTTCTGTTTTCTCCTTCGGAGCCTTGTCTGCTTTAGCCTTCTTCTTTCCTTTCTTCTTTCCACCGTTTTTTGATTTGGCCGTAGATGACTCTACAGCGTGAATATCGGCAGAAAGTTCAGGAGAAGACTCTCCTGTCGGGGAATCAGGCAAGGTGATTATAGGAGTAGTAGAATTCTTGGAAGATTTCTTCTTGCTCTTTGTGTTCACCGTACCAATCATACCATCAGCGACATGAGATCCTGAAGGAGCAGCAGCGATTTGATTCGATTTTGGAAGATCTGGGATCTTCTCGTGTAACGTACCCGACTGAGTATAAACTAAGTCAAGGTACTGCGCCTGAGCAATGACTTGCTCCTCAGTAACTACTCCGGCCTTAGCTACATCTTCAGTAATCTTTGGTAATAATGATTTAACAAACCATTCAGCTAAGATTTGGTCCGGAATAAAAACTTTCACTAACCTTCTTCGACGTCTCCACTCATGAATGTGATCAGAAATATACGTGGACGTCGATTGTTTTAGTGAAGTTAATAAATCCGTGCCGTTATCGTATCTGACCGGCAACTGAAAATGAGTTAAGAACGAGGTAGCTAACTGGCTAAAATTGTAAAAAGAGGCCCGTGGTAACTCAATGTACCACTTGGCCGCGAGACCAATGAGTGTACGCTGGAAAAGACGTAAGCGGATCGAATCATCCGAGATAGAATTTGAAGCACACCAGAGGTGGTAAGTCATCACGTGATTGGACGGATCCTCTCCAGACTTACCTTCGAACTTGGGTATATCACTGGGCAACTTATTTGGCATTGGCGGCCAAAACGGAAGATATTGAATTGGATCGTTCGTTAGGCGCGTCAAGTCTGGTAAATCCAAAGTTGCGATAAACGGTAATTGCCGGTTAGGATCTCTAAAACTCTGGGTCACAAGACCAGTCCCAGGAGGAGGATATCCAGGATAACTAGGAACAGGAATCGCATTAGGGATATTATATCCTCCTGGAAAACCAGGATTAACCGAACCGTACTGGGGTTGTTGAGGTTGTTGATAAGTGTACCCAGGATACGGTTGATACTGGTAAACCGGCTGCTGGACAACTTTCCCATATTGGTACTGTCCCTGGTACGGTTGATGAACAAATTGTGGTTGAGTAGTGACAACCGTACTTATACCAGGCTGACCTACAGGCATCTGAACCGTAGTTTGAATCGTAGATCCAGATAAGGGTAAAGATGTCTGAGGAGTAGTTACAGAGACAGTAGAAACAGGAGCTGTCGATACTCCAGAAGTAAGTGCGGCAGATGTTGCGGTAGTTGCAGCAGCCGTTTGAGATGGAGTACTAGGTGCAATTGGCGGCTGAGTAACTACCGAAGTTACAGAAGTTTGAACATTTGACTGGACAGGTTGCTGTTGCTGGGGTGAACCAGAAACTACGGGTTGTCCAGTTTGAGGTAACAACTGTATACTTGGCTGCAACACCTGTTGACCTTGTGATGGATCCCACACTATCGTTCCAGGGTATTGACCCATAACAGGTTGAGGATACTGGGATCCATAACCGGATTGAGGATAGGATTGATAACTGAAAGGTACAGTTCCCATACCTTGAACATATGACTGACCTTGAGGTGGTTGATAACCTTGACTCGAGTATTGACCTTGAGGTTGATAACCTTGGGGTAAATACTGATACTGGGGTTGACCTTGACCTTGAGGTTGATACCCTTGAGGTTGATACCCTTGAGGTAAATATTGATACCGAGGTTGACCCTGGGGTACATATTGAGGCTGGGGTTGACCTTGAGGCATGTATTGTACCGTAGGTACATACTGACCTTGAGGCTGCCCCCTAGACACAATTTGTGTACCTTGAGGTTGCCCCCCAGGCGTTAATTGACCACCTTGAGGTTGAGAAATGGGAACTGAACCTGACATCATGTAAATGTCCCCTACACCCAACGGTTTATTACCATTGTTTCTAGCTAATAACCCATGATCAATGGGTTGAGGAGATGCCCCCACAAAGATACCAGAAAGTGACTGATACCCGGTGGGAACAGAAGGTCCGCCGTGTAGGAAAGATTCATAAGATTGTGTGAACACGAACGACTGACCAGGCATATTTACAGGAGTATAAATACCTCCAGGTGGAAAAGGAGTACGAGGTGGAGAAAAACTTAACCCTGAGTTCTCTAAATAGTTAGTTAACGAAAGGTACCAAGTAGTACTTCTAGGAGGACTATAAAAGATAGATTCACGCTCCCTTAGATCAATAGTAGGTCGATCTTCAAGGTTAGAGACGCCTATTTCTTCCTCTGGAGCAAGTTCTTCAATAGCAATCAAACCAGTAGGAAGATTTTCGGTGATAACTCGTTCTACTCTTGGTGAATCTGGAACACTAGAAGTTGGAGTAACAGGCTCAGATATTTCAGGTTCCTCACCTAAATCACTAGTAGATGAAAAGCTACCAGCAAGCTCGGAAACTGTAACAGCTTCGAGATTATAACCTGTCTCTAGACTTTGGTAATCTGGATGGACTACCAAGGAAGACTCTCCTTCTTCAGGTGAACCTACTCTACTGCCACTAGGAGGAGTTACAAGGACATTCAATCCTTCGTACTGACCTGGGACGTCTTCAGGAGGTCCACCCCGCGATCTACGAAGTTTCCTCAACAAATCAGTTCCGGTGACAATCTCAAGTGACTTGCCCCGAAGTCTACGGGACTGTCTCGGTAATTCCGCCACAGCTAAAAACTTTTAACTGCTACACATGAAAACAAAGTAAAATCTCAAATCAAACCACCTAAAGTCTCTAAAGAACCAAACAAATTTGAATCATACGCCTAAAGAATCTAGGGCATCAAACCAAATACAAACAGTAGCCTTCCAGACCGAAAACGCTAGTTGGAGATGAAACCCAACATCGCTGGATTCAGTACAGAAGTGGCGGGTGGAACAGTTACCCCGACAACCTGCTTAATGAATAGACCGGCACAAGTTCCTCCACTTTAACCTTCTTGAGTGAAGTGAACCCCCCGGAAAATCCAAGTGAGTTTAGCCGATGTCTGCTCCAGGTATAGTGGGATCTTCCCTCCACCGTCACCTCGGTAGAATCCTAAAGATAATGGTCACTAAGGTTACCAACCACAAAAAATGCACCTGGGGGAACAGTCTACACTCCGACAGCAAGCAAGGGCAGAGTATCAAGCTCAATCCCCTTACCGGTTCCTTGACAATAATCCAAGGTTTACCGATAAGTGACCCCTGGCTCCTCGACAATGGTTAATCCGAGGTTTACCATTTGTAATACGTGCGTGTCTGGCATCGTTCCCAACGAGGGAGGATTGATCCCCTCACTGGTTCGGACACGAGCTCGTGCTTCTCCTTTAAGAGGAGCTTTCCCAGAGTACAAATGAGACAATTGGATTTATTCTATCACAAGATAAGCTACTTGTTTGGTTTTGTTGTCTGGGAGAGTTAATTACTCTCCTACTCCAAGACACTAGCCTGATCTAAATTGGTGTTTCAGAGCCCTAGTAAATAAAAGTTAGTAAGTTGATTTTACTTTAAGCGTTAATTTTATGGTTTTTCTTAAAGACAAAAGGTAGCGAAAATGAAACCAATGGTGTGTAGACTCGACTCGCAACCACTACAAAGATGCACCTAAGATGATTTACGCTACTTTTCTTTTTCAATGAAATTCTTAGCTAAGAAAGTTTAGAGAATGCAAATTTATATAAAAACAACTCTCTTGGCAACAAAAATCAAAGAAATAAAACTCTTTATCTTTCCAAGCATACAAACATGACCACTCATTACGTGCACGAAAAATTCTTTCGCTTTCAAAATACTCCAAAAGCTACTTGAAACAAAACTTTTCAAAGGAGATGTTTTTGTATTTATTTATTTTTAATAAAGCATATAAATCTATTTTAACGAAAATCAATCTCAAAATCTATAAAATCTATGAAAAATTGACTCACAAGCAAATCAAAAGGAAATTTACTCTAAAGCAAACCTAACGAGGCAAAAGCCTACAAGGATGATTCTAGGTTGTTTTACTTGACCACAATCAAGCCAAGGACTAGCTAATGCAGAATCAAAAAACCAGTCAAAACAAAACTCAAATCTTTTTGTTCTTTTTGTAAAATGGAATTCAATACTCAATCAACAAGCTCTTCGAAATTCGCCAAAGAGACAACTCAAAGGTAATTTGCTCTCACAGGTAGACTTTATGACAGGTCCGACTCCTAAGAAGGCTGACAAAACCAGAGAGATCTAAGGCTTGACAACTTCTACCGCCAAAGTCACTACAAGACCTACTCAAAAATCAAACCCTAGGGCTTAAACTTCTATGAAATCCACTAAAACACTCAATGCTATTGAAACAAGTTCAGGTGAAGATCTTTGACAGGAGACTAATGGAACTGGGCAGTAAAAACTAAGAAAAAACAAATCTAAGAGGAAAAATGTAAAAAATGGAAATTTCTTAATTTTTAGCAGGGTACGCAGGCAACCTGTTAAGACAGGTGCGGGCCCGCTCTATGCACACAGCAACAGTGCATACAGGTACGCACTGTGCAATACTCAAAGGGTGCGTACTACTGGAAAAACCATGAAAAACTAAATCTAACTTAACCCTAAGCTAGCCCACCCAAATACAAAGTCACACAGCCAAAAACCAGAAAATAAATGACTTTTCTCAGATCAAAGTTGCATACAAAGGAAAAAAATTTCACATCAATGGAGTCCCCAGCGGAGTCGCCATTTTGTCAGGCAGAAAGAGTCGATAGTGCGGACACAACCGACCTCCCTAGGAGCCTAAGACTCTCTAGTGACAAACAAGACAAACAAGAGCAATCCTTCTCTAAACATGCATTTACCATACGAGAAATCAAGTGTTTAGATCCTACCTGTAGTCCAACGCTGTTGTAGTAGTCTAGCCTCGCCGATCCGGATGAGCTCCTCCTTCACTTCGAAACCTGCATTCACTAACAATCAAACGATTAAATAACACTTGATAATCTCATAAAATAAAACATATTTAACATATAGACCAAGGAGTACATGAAACAAATCATAAATACCAAGTTATTGAGAAGAATGGACTCATTTGCATTAATAGGAAACAAAAGGAACAATTACAACCTGAGCCTTGGTGTTGTGCAAGTCCCTCCCAGGGTCCATCAAGAGTTCTCCTTTACTTTGACAAAGCTCACCCACTTCCAAATGAAACAAGAAAGGATGGGAATCTCTCCTCACAAGCTTCTAAATGGGAGTCCTAATTCCAGCAGCATCTACCCTTAGAAATGTTTAGCTTTCAACCTCTCCTCCTTCTGGCCCAATGCCTGTATTTATAGTCCTCAAGAGGAAGTTAATCAGGTCCACCATCAATGGGATAATCCCCTTTTTGGATGGGATAGCTCCTCTCTTGATGGGATAAATTCCTCTTTCATAGGGGTACATGAACCATCTGGAGGCGATCAATACACGTCGAACAACCTTCTAGAATGCTCTAGAAATGACCACAAGTAACTTTTTAAAGATGAAACTCGCACCTTTTGACCTTTACAGGGGTACGCACTTGCCCCTTTACATACAGAGCGTACAAGTACGCAGTTTTTGTGAACATTAGGTGCGTACACGCAGGTAAGGCCGAGAGAATCTGCGTACCCAGAGATAAACACAATTATAAAGACTTTCTCTCTTTTTGGAGTTTGACATGGAGAGTAGAGGCATAAGACTTGCCCAGGAGGATAGCATGACTGTTGATAGAGCCATACTAACTGTAAATAGCCATGGTGACATTTTTTAGTGTAACAAATGCCTCTGCTTCAACCCATTTGGTAACATACTTTGTTGCAACCAGTATGTATGTTTTCTCATTTGATGTTGGGTTAATAGGACCAATAAAATCGAGCACGCATTGCTCAAATGGCTCAATTATTAACTATGAGTTTAGAGGCATTTCATCAGATTGTCCAAGGCATCCCATCCTTTGGCAACTATCACAGGCTTGAAAAAACCTTTTAGCATCTTTAAAAATAGTGGTCCAGTAATAGCTTGTTTATAAAACTTTGTGACCGGTTCTGCAGTCTGCAAAATGTCTAGCACATGGCCCATTGTGCCATGCTTTCAGAGCGTTAAATATTTCATCTTCTCGAATGCATCTTCTGATGTGCATATTTGCCCCTGTATGAAATAAGTAGCCCCTAATCCACGAGAATCGGGTATTGTGCTTCACTATCTATTTTCGTTCATTAGGTGTTAGATGCTTGGGTAATTTGCCTACTACTAAGTAATTTGCAACGTCGAAATACCATGTTGTTCCAACAGTAACAACAAAGAAATGTTCATCCAAAAATTGATCTTCGACTGCTGCTGTGTCCGCTGGCTTTGGCATTCATGAGAGAAAATCAGCTACAAGATTCTCTTTTCCAGGTCAATCCTTAATTGTGATGTCAAATTCTTGCAAGAGAATCAACCATCTTGTCACCCTTCCATTTGTAACTCGTTTATCTGCTAAATATTTTATGGCAAAGTGATCTGTATATAAAACTATAGGATACCCAGTTATATAATGTTTAAATTTATTTGCAACATGTATTACACCTAAAAATTCTTTTTCAGTCACAATATAGTTTAATTCAGTAGGAGATAGATTCTTGTTAATATAATATATTGCATATGGATTTTTATCTTCTTCCTGCCAAAGAACTGCTCCGATTGTTGTGTCTGAAGCATCAGATGAAATTGGGAATGGAAAATCCCAATTTGGGCCCCTTAGCATTGGGGTTGTCAACACAAGCTTTTTTAGATCCTCAAAAGCACGGTCACACTTATCTATCCAAATAAAATCAACATTTCCTGTTAATGCATACAAAGGTGCAGGAATTTGAGAAAAATGCTCTATAAATCTTCTATAATAACCAGAAAATCCCAGAAAACTGAGTACCTTTGTTTGCGTGGTAGGAGTAGGTATTGACAAAATTACCTGAATTTTAGTCGGATCTACTTGTATTCCAGCTGCTAAGATATAATGACCTAAGATGAGTCCCTCAGTCATCATCATATGAAACTTTTCATGGCTCAAACAAAGCCTAGTGGTAATACATATTTGCAACACCTTTTCCGATGTTTGTAATGCTGGCTCAAAATCATCTCCATAAGGTGTGAAATCATCCATATATACTTCGAGCCCTTCATTTATTAAATCTGAAAAAATGCTGAGGATAGCCCTCTGAAATGTGGCAGGGGCATTGCATAACCCAAAGGGTAAGACTTTGTAAGCAAATGTTCCCCAAGGACAGGTAAAAGTAGTTTTATCCTGATCTTCAGGGGCAATATGAATCTGATTGTATCCACTGAAGCCATCTAGGAAAGAAAAGAATTTCTTTCTTGCTAATGTGTCTAATACCTGATCAATGAATGGAAGGGGGAAGTGGTCTTTCTGGGTTGCTTTGTTCAATTCTCTGTAGTCTACACATATCCACCACTTTCCATTCTTCTTTGGCACCACTACTAGTGGAGAGACCCACTTGTTGTCAAATATTGGGTAAATAAAGTTTACATCTAAAAGTTTTTGTAATTCAGCTTTCACAATATCCTTAAGATGAGGGTTTAATCTCCGTTGGGGTTGGAAAATGGGTCTAGCATCCTTTTCTGTATAAATGTGGTGTGTACACAACTGGGGATCAATTCCTTTCATGTCTGGGTAATCCCATTCAAAAGCTTCCTTATATTTTCTCCTTAGTTGGACCAGCTTTCCTTCTTGTTCAACAGTCAGGTTTTTGTTAATGTTCAAAGTTTTTCTTGGCTCAATTTCTATAGTTTTGCTATTGTAAACAGAGGTGGTAGGTATTGATTGATCATGAGTCACTTTCAGGGGATCTTCTTCTACTTCATTATCAAATGCTGCCTCAATCATGTGGCATTGTCAATGGGATCTAGTTTCTAGTTGATTAATGAAGCTGTTAATGATGTCGTCCTCTGTTTGGTCTTTAAATTCAAGGGCATCTTCTATGGTTAATGGTGATCTAATGTTTTCAGTTAGGTATGATACAGGTTGTTTTTTTGTTTTGATTATTGTTAAGCTTGGCTGGGCTGGAGGGTATAAGCCTAAATTCATGACATTACTCCCTCGTGTTATTGTCATGTTGCCTTGTCAACAGCCACTTTAAGCATTGACAGTTGCTAGCCAAGGTCTACCTAAAATTAAGGGATGCCCATCTAGTCGGTGTTTAGGATTGATGATCAGGAAGTCTGCAAGGTACTCCCAGGAGTCTACAGATACAATTACATCATGTAATGTTCCTTCTTTTCTGACTACTGATTGGTCAACCAACTCCAATAAGGTTGTGGCTGGATCTAATGATGTAATTCGAAGATTTTTACAAGTGGTGGTTGTTAGAATATTGATTGCAGCTCCTAAATCAACTAAGGCATTTGGGAAGGAGCATCCATTGATTTTCACCGTGACTATAGGATTCCCTGGGTCCTCATATTTTACAGGTGCTTCTCTTCCTGATAGTAAGACAGATAGGGTACCAACTACTTGGACAGTTGGATTAATTGTTATTCTCCTATTTGGATTTTTTATACATAAATCTTTGACAGTTTTGCATAAATTGGGATGTCTTGGATAGCCTGGAGGAGTGGAATTTTTATACACAATTTTTTTAGTTCTCTCCAGAAGATCAAAATCAGGATGTTCTATTGGGCAAGGTATGATTAGTCACTCTGGGAATGGTGGAGAAGAGGTGGTTGCTTGTTCATGAGTTCGTTGTCTAACCAAATTCACTTCTTGTGGTGTTTGTTCTAAGGGTAATGAATTTTCAACTTGAACATTTTTATCTCCCTTTGATTCTATTATATGCCTAGATCTTAATTGAAGGTTGTTGCACTCGCTTAACTCAGTTTCTAGTTTTGGTCCTTTGATTATTTGAATAGATTGAACCGGTCTATTATTGGGGTTCAGGTTGGGTTGGGCTGGGAGTTGTGGTCTTAAGTTGGTCTGGGGACTTTTTTGCAATGTATATGGTTCTGGCAGTGTAGGTTGAGGGAGAGGAATCATTTTAGCTGGCTAATTCATAGGTCTTTGCCAGTTCGATTGTCAGGTTTGACTCTATGACGTGGAGGGTGACCATTATGTTCAATATGCATTATTCTGCCAAAATGGTGGACATTAAGGAAAGTTCAGCTGATTGGTTTGATTTGTTTGATTTGGCCATGGTGATATGGGGAATGGCTGCTATGATGAGTTGGGGAAAGGTGGCTGATTCTGCCACATTCCAATATATTGTTGATCATTATACTGACGAGGCTGAAAAGAAGAGGATGGATAAACGAACATACCTGTTTGTCGTGGCTACCACTAGCAGTGCTGATTTAGTAGGTAAACCGGTTCTATTTCTTCTTTTTCCACTTTGTAGACTTCTTTCAATCCCGAGAGTGAGGGGCGGCTTTTTGTGGAGTGATCTTTCATGCAGATGGCGCAGACTTGGACTGTATCCGTCGGGCACTCTTTGTGGTTGTGTTTCTTTCTACATTTAGGGCAGAATATCGCCAAATTTTTCTCTGCTTCTTCTTGATTTTGTTTAGCTTGCATGATGTCGAACTGCATTGCTAGAGTCCCTAGAATATCAGTTTTGAAATCTTCTAGTAGATTGTCGATTTCTGTGCGGGTTATGCCTCCACCAGATATCTTGCTATCCCTTGTGATCATGTCACGTTTTGTTGGCTTCAGTCTTGTGCTTCCTCTTGAACTCCTGATACAAAAATCAATAATGTCAACAAAATTTTCCTCATATATGTCACCTTTGCCCATAATGTTTAATCTTTGAACCCATTGTTCTTTCATCCCTTTAATTAATGTAGTTTTTAACACATTGTCAGGAAAGGGTAACAATGCATAAGGAGATCTCCGAAGATTGTAGTGAAAGCGTTCTACATATTCCTCTAGTGTTTCACTAGGTCTTGCTGTCATTTGAAATATTTCATCCTTTAATTCTCTGGATCTATAATAATCCTTATATTTCTTTAGAAAAGGCGTTTTCATCTGATCCTAGCCGTTTATAACACCTCCACCTAACCCCATAAACCATCGTAAAGCTGCTCCTTTTCATGTGGAGGGTGTTATAGACATTTTTGTGCCTCGCAGCATGGAGCATGAAATGTCAATAATTACAGGGATCCTCAGTCCCTAAACATGTTGTTCTTACCCCTAGAAGAACAAGGTCAGCAAACCACAGCGCTTCCCATCAGTTCTCCACCTGAAAACACTCAAAAACAGGCTATTTTTGGATCATGTCAGCTCCTCCACTGAGCATCTGCGGTGAATGTCAACTGCTCCTCTTTGTACCTGCGCTGAAAGTCAACTCCAATGAAGGCTACCTGCGCTGGGCGAGATTGGCCAAGTGGCACAGTCATTCTGCAAGGTGTCAACTGCCCAGGAAGCTTCCAAACTGACACTTGGTTCAGGGAATTCGCCCTATGATGAGTAAGAGGGTCTTGATCTCCAAGTAGAAGCAAGATTCTCCAAGTGGACTCAAGAACTGAAGATTAACTAAAGTGGGAGAGGACACTAGTCAGCTTTATGCCAGCCTCAAGATGACTCATCCTTTCTCCAAATCTCCTATATATAGAGCTTTCTCATGAGGTCTAGGGAGGCTGGAATTTTGTGCAAAGCAAGGAAGTGTTGTTGGTTTACAGTTAAAGCTATTGGGTGATTGCTTTTATAGAGGGGAAGAGGAGATTTCTTACTGCTGGGGAGGTGCTGCTGGATTGGAGCCGTTTATGGTTGTAGCCTTCTCAGAACCTTTTTCTTCTATCAATAAAGCTTTGATGTTCTCCTATATACTTGTATTGAAATGATGTATTGTTTTTATCTGTATATTTGATTCATTCTAATCCATGCATCAGTTATGAGTACATGTTTCTTGTAGTTTCCCTCTCTTGTTTTTGCAGGATCTTTGTGTAGCTGGGCCGGCAAAGGGAGAAAAGGGCTAGGAACAAGAGACAAAGAGAGAAGACAGGATCGACAAAAGCGAAAGACATCGGTTGGTCAATCTTTTCTTCCTTCTCTGTACTTTCATAAAGGAAAAATATCAAAGCTTTACTTTCAGTTGTTGCTAAGGAACTATCACCCTTAGAGTAGGGATAGGGTCATTCCGAGTCGGATACTTTTCCCCACAACAAACTGGCGACTCCGCTGGGGACCTAGTATCTTGTTGGTTTATTGTGTTTCTTGCTATTCATCTCATAAACAAGGAGAGCACCAAATCGAACTGCAATTGAGTCCTTCAATTGCAAAGTAGAGGGCAGCTGCTCTGGCTCAATTTCTGAGCAAGTTTATGATTTGAAGAGCTGATCCACAAGGACTCTTGTGCTCTTTGTGATAGCTTTTCATCCTCTTGATCATCCCTTAGCTTGTACTTGACCTATAGCTTTTTATTTCAGCAAAAACAATGAATTTTTTAGCTTTTTATGACCCAGAAATCCTTGTAAACGCAACTCTCGTGTCTCAGTGCAGGCTGTCCAAAGGCAGTCTGCATTTCAGCGCAGGTACTCCCTTCGGGAACTGCGCTGAGAGTCAGTTTGACAGACCAGAGCCTGCGCTGAACCAGTTAGGCTATGTCTTCCTGAGGTTTCCCACTGAGTCTTGGCCCTGTTTTCACTGTTATTTTGCTGATGATTGCTTGTCATTTGTACTTGCTGTAAACCAACTTTCCTTGACATTATTCCGCCTCAGTTGTGTGATGAAACTGTGATTATTCTTTCAGTATTTCTTGTTTCAGTTACAGTTTCCCATTGTGAAAAGCAAACCAGCATAGCTGTGGCCTCTTAGATCCTGAACTGTAAAAGTGTCTTTGTGATCTTAAGAGCTAGTTTTATTACTGTGCATGGCTGTTTGAGTTTGTTTGTTTTTCATTTTGTGGTTTGAATCTATACATTTCCAGTGTCTAAACAAGTCGATCTTAAGGTGTCTTTTGATTTTGGACAAGCTTGTTTACTTTCGCTTGAAATTAGATTCAAAGTTATACAACAGTTTCCTTTTTGTCTTACATCAACATTAAGGATAAAGAAAAGAAATATCTGCATTGTGCATGTGCATTATTGACAGTTTGCATGTTAATTTAGGAAAAGTGCATTTAGTGTGTGTTCTATGATCTGTGAGAAAAGTTGATGTCTTTCTTTTCCCTCAGTAGATTAAGGTTTTCAAAGTTGAAAGATTGAAAAGTTTTGCTTCTCATCTTAGATTGCATTTAGGAAGTTGTATATATACATCTCGTGGTGATCCTTAAAGGCAAACTGCTAAGCAAGATCAACATTAAAATAAATCCAATTTACATAACAACGCTTTGTAACATAACGCAAACATCTAGAGGTCTAGGTAGAGACGTGTTCCGGCGTCATTAAACATAGTGACTGTCGATCTCTACGAAGGTGGGTGATTCCTCCTGAGAGTCGGTGGCACTAATACGGACTTGTGCTCCCACGTACCGTCGAGTATATATTGGGAGACCCCTATAGGCAATTATCCTTTATCCATAGGAAGCCGTGTCGACCGCCCTACTGATCGCGATGCAGTGAACACAGCATTCACGAAGATCGACCACCCGTACCGTAAAACGTATTCTGTGGTTTCGCGAAAGGTTTGGCACACCCTCTGCCTAGATCTCCAGAGCAGTTTCTTTTGGCCCTTTTCAAACTCTATAACTGAAAAAGTCCAACCGAGCATTTGTCACTTCGGGCTTGTTAAAACATCGAAGGAGACTAGAGTCATCTTTAGCTTTTTCTCGACTCTTAAAACATGAAAAAGCAAGTTTGTGTCTGAAAACGTCGTTAATAAAATTTATTTTAAGCGGAACAAAATCACCTGTTATTCCCACGTTGATCTTTCAGTTGAAAAGTATGGAGCCCACCAACCAAGGAGGCAACCTTGGCGGAAGTCCAAATCCCTTCTCCTCTTGGGGAGATGTTGGTGCGCCTCATATGGCAACATTGTCACTTCCAGGATTGACAATCGGCCTCCCTGTATGGCTCTTTTCAACTAATGTAGTCCAGATCGCCACTAATCCCGAGCAGTCGAATCAACAGTCAGAACAGTCTAGAACTACCCACCAGCCTTCCACTTCTTACAATACTTCCTCTGATCCTTCATCTTCGCGAGGTAGAGTTGGCAGAAGTCAACCTCCCAAGGAGAAGAAGGAAAAGAAGAAGAAAGAAAAGAAGCAGAAGGAGCCTATGGCGAAGGCGACTGGGGGCAAACAGAAGACAGCTGACAAAAACCCACACACTGCATCAACCGGGCCTAAATCGCCATGTGTCATTTGCAAAGGGACCCACTTCCATCGTGATTGCCCTTGTATTCCCCGGATACTAAGGGACTGGTCCCCAAGGTTGCACAATCTGGTAGCATCAACCTCTGATAGTCATGTTGATTGCAGTCCGTCAACTAGCGAGAGTGAAGGACGAAGAGGGAGACCAAAATCACCCTGTGTATTTTGTGAAGGCAAGCATGCCATCCACAAATGTCCATTCTTAGATGAGGCAAAGAGAGTTTTGGAAGATCGTCTGGTTTCACCGTTACGACTTCCTCCTGGATACCAAAAACTCGCGCCTAATCCCTTGATAGTTGAAAATCCAGCTGACCCGCCCAAGTGGTCAGCTGAAGTGTCGGTCATTGAGAATGAACCTACTGAATCCAGACCAGACGAAAGTCTAAAGGTCGAAACGGCAGCTGACCCGGTTCTTCCTTCAGAGGTTTCATCGTCCAATGACTCTGTCATTGAAGACCCATCTTCAAATGACACCGTCGCCGAAGAGTCATCTTCATGCGACACCCTCACTGAAGAGAATAAGGATGACACCATCCAGGTTCTTTTCATTAGCACCGACTCTGATGAGCGTCAGGGCAATGCGCCCATTCCTTTATCGCAGGAAGGAACATCATCAGGGTCATACCTGGCCGTATATTCGGTCCCACCACCAAGCAACCTGGTTGTATCCTTTGATTGGAATCAACTAGGCAGACCCCGGTTACCAGCCAGTATACCATTCAGAATCATTGTCCAGATCTATAGAATGATTATGGCTGGTACTATCATTTATGAGGGGGCGTCTTTGAGTATCCTTTCCTCTGTTGCTTGGAAAGCACTGGGTTCCCCGGCGCTTTTACCTGAGTTAAGAAATCTCTCAGGTTTTGATAAAGGAACCAGTCGACCATTAGGAATCCTCCCCAATGTGCCTGTTACATTGAAAGGGAAGACCGTCAATTTGAACGTGATGGTCATCCAGGGACCCTTGGATTATAACCTACTCCTTGGACGTGACTATATTTATTGCATGGGAGCGATAGTCTACTCACTCTTTAGAGTAATGTGTTTTCCACACGAAGGAAGGATGGTCAAGCTCGTAGACAAACTTTCATTTCCGGGATCTCGCATCGCAAATAGTCAAATACCAATCCTAAATGGTCTGTTCACTCAAGATACACCTCCACCCCCAGTCCTCCTTCCCGATGAGTGCGAGTGATTCGGAAAGAAAGACTAGAACCCAGGGGGCATGCACCCTGGTCTGCTCCGGGCAGAAGAAACCCTGGGTATAAGGTAGAATTTCCGCAGAAGAATATGACTAGTCCGTACCCCATCCGTGGATGGAAGAGGGGTTGTTCTGGAATAGTATTCTTTTGTTAAAGTTATGTGTTTGGCAAAAGAGTCATTCACCTTTGTCTAAAGAGGTGGGCAATGCCCAAGTAGGAATTCCCTTATTGCAACAAGTAGTAACCATCTTTGGGGAAAAGCAAGCCTCACCCATTAAAACAAATGTTTTGAAGGATAAGTAGGGGCAGCCTCCAAAGAAAGAGATTCTATTGTTGTGACAGAGGGTAACCATCTTTGAGTAACCCAATGATAGACATCGCCGAAGAAAGAGATTGATTTGCGGCAGCAAATAGAACCCTCTTCGGATAATAAGAAAGAGACAAGCCTCCCTCAATAATACCAATGTTTTGTCTTTGAGTAGTGTTCTTCTCTTGTCACAAATAGCTGTTCGTTAAAAGTTGGGCCGACGGGAAGACTGAGTACCGCGTAAGACCCCTTAAAATAACGAGAAGACTAGTATCGTTAACATTAGATTGGCAAGATGACAAGTAGCTGTGAACACCCAAAGAAAAGCAGAGGTAGGGGAGAGGAGGGGCATCCTCGAAATTCTATCCTATGTCTGGGGGTATGCAAACTTTTGGAATGTGAGCGAGGGACGACTATTTATTTTTTAAATTTTTAGGTCCTCCCTTTAAACCTGTAGGTCTAACCCTTTAAACTCGTAGGATTAGCTGATTCCGACCTTGCATGAAGAAAGTCTGTGGGGCAAAGGTAAAAACTTGCCAAAATTGGAGCATAGCTTCGTGAGATAAAGCTCCCTAAAAAATAGCTATGTCACAGGAGGCGTTCTTATTCTATGACTGGTATATCGAGCAGTTTTAGCACATAGTTCATGCTCGTTAAAAAATAAACGCAAGATCTGAGCATTTTTAGCACATAGTTCATGCTCGTTAAAAAATAAACATAAGTTGTGAGCAATCTTCCCCTAGAGTTCAAGCTCATTCAGAAAAAATGAACCGGTAAATAACCTTTTGAGATCGTAAATTCATCAGCCATAAAAGCCTTGGTCGTGTTTGTGCACCGTCACCTCCACTTTTCATTTGGCCGATCATTCACCTCCATTTGTGTGTTTACCTCTTTTGAGAAACAGCTGCGAAGAGTGATTTCACCTAGCCATCCTTGTGACACTGCCGTGATTGGAAAATTCCAACCTGTACCTGGAATCTGCTGCTATCCCTGTTTATCACTCGTTCCTCAAAAGACGAGTCTTCTTTGAGCTCTTTTCACTGACTCGTAAAATATGAAAAGTTTGCCGAGTTTTGGCCTTCCAGCTCGTTAAACGACCGGAAGAGCTATCCCTCTTTTAGACTTTAATCTTTTTGGACCTGAGGGATTATTACACAAAAAGATCGAGCGCTTGTCTTGTTCGGCTCGTTAAAAGTACCGAACACCCATCCCTTCTGTATTGTTTTATACTTTTTCGGACTTAAGGGATTAGATGACAAAAAAGGAATTATGGAGTTAACTTTCTGTACCTTTTCAGACTCTCTAAAAATGAAAAGGACCGAGTTTTCCTTGTCGTTAGACTCGTTAAAATGATTAAATAGCGACAAACTTGTCTTTAGACGAGAACGAGTTTCCCTATCGCTAAGCTCGTTAAATCATAGCGATGGGCTTGCCCGAAGGGCAGGTTATAGAACAAGCATATGTTATCCTCCTCAAGCTTGACAAAAATAAAGAGGTACTGGTCAGAAATGACTGGGGAAAAATTGGGAGAACATCAAAGCTTAATGGTAGCAAGTCGCTCTTGAACATGACACTTTTCTTCCGTACCACATCGGGTTGGGTTGTTTCATTCACCGGTCTCATCACCATGGTCTTCGCCAAACCATCCACATTTTGGGGTAATGCTACCGATCCATCGCATCAGTGTCGTTATATGTTCAAGAGAGGTCATTCTGAAAGTGTCAACCGTGTCCCATCCACTGCCATACATTATCCTTCATCCATTCATGATCGCCACCCTGAATCACATGTCACAGTTTGTTTTCACCTCCACTAAAATCATTAGCTCCGTTCCGTGTCATTGATGTGGGATTCATTAAGGCCCTCCTTTGACGGATCGCTTCTTGTCGACTTCAGCTCATTATCCAAGAAGTTGATCTAGGAACACCCCCTTCAGTACTTTGAAGCTTGCATGCCTCAATGGCAAGTTTCTCACTTCCGGCGACAGGTATACATCAATGACCTTCGACCAGAAGATTTTGCGTGGCGTTCGACGCCAAGTCCTTTATTCACGCCACGTGAATTGTACTGCAGTACCTTGAGGGTCATTATCATTATCGGTGATTCCTCTCGCGCTTGTTAACGGTTTTCATCATTGACCGGTAATCAAGCGATGTCTTTCCATGTTCGACTTCAGCGCAATTCTCACATGGATCGACTTGTACTTAGAGTGAAGATCGAACGAGTTTGAAGACCCCAGATCTAGTTTCATCCATCCGGGCTGCGATATATATTCAGGAAATATAAAAGCATTTGTCATGTACATCATTGCAGCAGATGATCATCCTATTCAAAGGATGATAATTTCAGCAGAGAATTATCAGTCTACCATCAGACGATCGTCTGTTCTATGTACCAAAATGTATTTATAAAGCTGAGCATGGGAATGCCCGCCTCAGCTAGATCATGAAAACAAAATGAAAAATAATGTATTGTATTGTATTGTATTACAGGGCGCCTCCTCAGCACTGGAATGAACTTCGGACCCTCTAGATAAAGCATTTCACCCGATAAACGGCCTCATACTTTAGGGGGCAACTGTTATAGACATTTTTGTGCCTCGCAGCATGGAGCATGAAATGTCAATAATTACAGGGATCCTCAGTCCCTAAACATGTTGTTCTTACCCCTAGAAGAACAAGGTCAGCAAACCACAGCGCTTCCCATCAGTTCTCCACCTGAAAACACTCAAAAACAGGCTATTTTTGGATCATGTCAGCTGCTCCACTGAGCATCTGCGCTGAATGTCAACTGCTCCTCTTTGTACCTGCGTTGAAAGTCAACTCCAATGAATGCTACCTGCGCTGGGCGAGATTGGCCAAGTGGCATAGTCATTCTGCAAGGTGTCAACTGCCCAGGAAGCTTCCAAACTGACACTTGGTTCAGGGAATTCGCCCTATGATGAGTAAGAGGGTCTTGATCTCCAAGTAGAAGCAAGATTCTCCAAGTGGACTCAAGAACTGAAGATTAACTAAAGTGGGAGAGGACACTAGTCAGCTTTATGCCAGCCTCAAGCTGACTCATCCTTTCTCCAAATCTCCTATATATAGAGCTCTCTCATGAGGTCTAGGGAGGCTGGAATTTTGTGCAAAGCAAGGAAGTGCTGTTGGTTTACAGTTAAAGCTATTGTGTGATTGCTTTTATAGAGGGGAAGAGGAGATTTCTTGCTGCTGGGGAGGTGCTGCTGGATTGGAGCCGTTTATGGTTGTAGCCTTCTCAGAACCTTTTTCTTCTATCAATAAAGCTTTGATGTTCTCCTATATACTTGTATTGCAATGATGTATTGTTTTTATCTGTATATTTGATTCATTCTAATCCATGCATCAGTTATGAGTACATGTTTCTTGTAGTTTCCCTCTCTTGTTTTTGCAGGATCTTTGTGTAGCTGGGCCGGCAAAGGGAGCAAAGGGCTAGGAACAAGAGACAAAGAGAGAAGACAGGATCGACAAAAGCGAAAGACATCGGTTGGTCAATATTTTCTTCCTTCTCTGTACTTTCATAAAGGAAAAATATCAAAGCTTTACTTTCAGTTGTTGCTAAGGAACTATCACCCTTAGAGTAGGGATAGGGTCATTCCGAGTCGGATACTTTTCCCCACAACAGAGGGAAATAATTTTAGTTTTCAGCGATCAATGGTATAGTCATACCCATCGCATAATACATTAAACTCAAAGAAAAATGCATCCGGATCCTCTAATTTTAAGCCATGGAATGTAGGAATATTCTGGAGAGGAATGGCTTTCATAGGTGCATTGACTATATTGTCCACAATGGGATATTGCAGTGTGGAGGGTTGAGGTGTTTGCTGGTTCTAGGCCATTTGATCAAATATGTGCCAATACCCTTTTGGGATCTCTAGGGAGTTATTCCTATGCTAACTAGAAGGAGTAGGAATGACCTTAACAACGCTTCCTTGGCCTGGGATAATGAGTGTTTCTTTTTGCACTACTATCTAGGGGGATCTTGGCTCTTCAGGTTTTTCTCCTTTGTTTTGGATGATCTTGACAACGCTCTCCTTATCTGGGTTACTGATTGTTTGAACTATTTGAAGAGAGGATTTTGGCTCTTCTATTTTCCCTGTTTCTTCCTTCTCAAAGATTACTAGAATTCCTTTCTTGTAAATAAATTGGGTGAGAATTCTCAATTTCTTGAAAATCTTGCTCAGTCTCTTTTCTTTTGCTCTGCAGCTCAACAAAGGCTACAGATGGTGAGCATGTGGCTTGAAGGAGCCAGTAGGTTGTCTATAAGCAACTTTTTTAGGGCCCACTGATGGCTGAGATTTGGCTTGCTTAATGATATTATCTATGAAGGTTGATCAACCAAGGGTCACCGATCCCTTAGCTTTGTCAAGTTTGGGTAGAGGTTTTGGATTATTTTCAAGTTTTTTCTTCTTAGTCATACACACAACTCAAATGTTTATTTCTACCCAAAAAATTAACAAATATATTGGAAACCGGGAAGCGGAGCAGGGATTTTCCATGCTCTGTATGCAGGTTCTTACCTTCGATTTTTAATACCCAATTCTCTCCTAGCAGGCACTCATTAGATGCACACTACTCTCTGAAAGAAAAAATCGCTACACTCTCCCAGACAACGGTGCCAAAATGTTGAGTGATAAAAGGTGCCTTTTTAGCTCCTCTTTATCCTACATTAATTATCAATCCAGGTACAATTTTCTATTTCAAGAGTGTACACAGTATGTGGCGGAAATTTTATCCAAGAGTAATGTTTCTAACTTGTAGTATAGTGCTTTCAAATACAAGAGTAAACGGATGCTTGAAAAACCTACTTGCAACTAAAAGAAACTGAATGCTCTGAAACTAAATCATTCACTTGGGAAATTAACAACAATTATCAGTCAAGGATGCAGTAGCAATAACTCTTTCCTCTATCAATTGATATAAATGAAATCAAACATAAAAAAGATCCTCAATCTGAGAACTCTGATAGTAATAGCCAATGTCCTTTACAGTTGTTGATCTCACACTCCACACTAAAATGATTGATTGGAAAGGAATTAAATCAACAATGCTGCCAATAGAAATGGAATAAATATGCTATTGTAACGATGCTAAACTTTTTAGGCGAAACCAAATATTTGCAGAAAGAAAATGAACAACAATGCTATTTAGTAGAAATGAACAGTAGAACTTATGAAACCGTAATGAAAAACGAACTTAGTTTACTGAAATGAACTATGAAGCTCTGTAATTGAAATGAACAGCATAACAATATAGTTGCATAGAATAATAATCTTATTATGATGAAAAGGAACGGCAACGTGATTCAGTTACAACATATACAATAAAACAATTTATAAACTGTTGAAATAAGGAGCAGTAAAGCAATACGATTCAAATAAATGAAATTCAAACCAAACCATCACACAACTGTGATTGTAAAGTAATGGTACAGAATAGCAAGTGGATCCACTAGGGCCGAGCCCATAGCTGCCAGTGAAGCACCGCCAGACTACTTCAGTATAAAACAATGGAACAACAACCGACTTATGTATTAATCATATGTGAAAATGTTTACAGAGAATCGTACTCTATTTTAGTCAATGAGAGTCGATGATAAAAGTGGAAATACAACAGTGAGTTCTGAATAACGATAACGAATCCCCCATATTTATAAGTGTTGCCCCTTTCATAATGGCCAGTAGGATAAAACAAGAAATAACAGAGAGATTTTGAAACGGTGATCCGTTAGGATCTGCTCAATCTTCTAACCCTAGTCAACTTGTTGTCTTTTTGTGCTGATGTTGTGGTCTTTTCCATTATTATCCTTAATTGCACACTCCAATCTTGATTTGCTTGTCTGGATATGGCTTCCTGGTGAAGTAACAATAGTTACTCTGTTTTGTCTTTTCCTCCATAATGGCAATTTTCCATTTCTTATTTTTCCTACATGGAAAAAGACAATAATTAACTAAATTGCAATAATCAATAACTCCCTTGTTTTCGCTATAATTCCTTGATATATTACCATATTAGAATATAAAGGAGATATGATTAAGGGAATAGATAATAAAATAAATGTCAAATTCATACATTTTCCATAGCTCAACAAGCATGCCCATGACTGGGTATAAAAACGAGTCTATGAAGTCTTTCTAGGTAAATGTTGTGGAACATTTCTGGACTAAGGGTGTCCAATAGACCATTGATCTCTCTTTTCCCTTGGTATCCAACTTCTGGATACTTATAGGGAACTTGTCTGCTTGGTAATATAAAAACATATGAAACAACATTGAAGAGTATTTGAAAACTCTTTCAGTGGGTAGTCTAGTGAATTGCTCATGCATTCTGTTTGCAATGAACTGAGCATAATTGTTCATGATAGCAGAAGGCTTGCCTGGGGTGAAAATGGACAGGAAGGCGAGGATGACCTCATCAACATGCTCATCTGAGGTGTATCCTAAGTTTCACGAGAGTAACGTGATTATGTGACATCCAGTCTCTGAAAAAGTGGTGGCAGCGTAGGGTGGAGTATCTCTAGAGGTATGGCAGTCTTCAGTGATGAATGTCTGGAAGATTTTCCTTATCTTAACCAGGTCTAATGTGGTGTATAAGTCCAACAGATGTCCAATTGATATAGGGGTCTGATTAGGGCTAGCTTGGACTTGTAGCATTTGGTTGATGGACTCTGGTGTAATGGTGAATAACAAATGTTGATTTGGGACAACAATAGTCCTTTGTCTAGGGATATAGCAGACATGACAAAAATGTACAATATCATGGAATGGGTGAACTTCTGGGAATAGGTATTTGGGTAAGTTGGATTCCCAATGGTGGATGTCATCTGTATGGTTTATAAATTTGTCATTACTCCAACAGTGGAGTTTCAGAAGGTGGGTTGGAGTAACAATGTCTTTTATTTGGAAATCCTTGTCTACTAGTGCCACGTGGTCGATGTCCAGGCAAGGGGTTGATACATGTCTCATGTCGAAAGAGGTTTGGTTAGCCATTTGAGGATGAAAGGTGGGAATTGGGCTTGTACAGGATGTAGCATTGAAGTTTTGAAAACTCAAGTGCAGAGAGAGGATAATTTGAAATTTTTAAAAGAGGGGTTTGGGTATTCAGGTGGAAATACTCTCAATTTAGGGGAAAATTAATTAAATTCAATTAATTAATGTTTGAAATATCTGTGCGTTTTCAAATTGAGAGGGTCGTTCTGGTTTTTTCTCAAACATACCCAGAATTGATGGTATAGGATGCAAATTGGTTTTAATGGTGGATGTAGAGGGTACGGTTGCTTTAGTTGTGCATTGGATGCTTGAATTGGGTGTTCAAAACATGTTCAGGAGGTAAACGACAGTGAAATTCGGTTGCAGAGGCTCAGGGTGGCACATGAAAGCTTAGGTAGCATTCACAGTGCAAATGAGCGAAAAGAGTCAAAAAGGGCGTCTTCAACCTTTTAAACAACAACAGTTACAATTTGGCAGGGAATTCATAATGAATAGTAGATGGTTTAGATTTTGGTAGGGAGTAGGCTTCAGGGGCCATCGCACCACTTTTGGCAGGTGGGCGGTATTTCCTTGAGAGCACGCAATTTCACTTGGAGCTGCCATGTAGCAAAATGGGGCCCAAGCAAAATCGTGAATCTCACGTAATCTCGGGCTAGTAAAGGTTGGAAAGGGAATGAGCGTGATATAGATGGGCATTGTTGTACTTATTTCCCGTAGGCAGTCCTTGTCTACAAAAATTACGCCAAGAAACCAACTCAACCAGCCTTTAGGTTCAAACTGGCCCTTGAATGAGAGGGAGCTCCCTCAGCTGTTACGAGGTTTTGTTTAACGCTACTCACCTATCACTGAAAAACAGCCTTTGAAGCACAATGGCTAGATTTATGGTTTTAATTGCAGGTGGTTGCCAATCAATGACAATCCTTAATCATGATTAAAGGCCTCTCTCATAGGGTCTCTTCTGAAAGTGTTAGCTTCCAGCCTGACAGAATGACTTAGCTTTTTCAAGAATTTTGGTAGAAGAATGTAAGGGGATTCCTAATAATTGAGCAGTCAAACTGACTACTTAACAACTAAGGAAATTTGGATGGGTGTAGAAGACTTCTACAGCCCAACAAAAAATATTCAGAGTATTCAAGAAGGCCAAATTGAAACCAATTCTAAGGGGAGCTATTTCAGATAGATAGTTCAATAAGCTAATCTCTTTTAATGACTATTAGAAGGCATAAAGAAAAAACCAATCAAAGAGGAGTTATCTTGGACAAACAGTCCAATGAGCTAATCTCTTTCTAAAGGTTATGTTTTTGCAGACCTTCCTATAAACACTTTTAACATGTGTAGAAATAAGATATGAGAAACTGGAAAAACATACTCGAAGCACAAAATTCTATCAAAACTAGAGCTGTAAGGCTTTCATTAGAAAACTACAAAAGAAGATTTATTACAGAGTGAAGAGTCTTTGCATCAAAATCCAACATCAATTACTTCAATTGATGAAGTATTTATACAAATTCTAAACTAAATATCTTGAAAAAATATTAAGATTTGTTTACAAATATCTCAAACTATTTTACAAAAATAGAACTTAAATAAAGGACATTCAAAACTAATGAATCTATTTGGAACTACTTTTATGGATTTGTGGTGAGAAATAAGAGAAATTTGAATTTGATAGCAACTCTTAATTGATGATGAGGCATCCCAGTCACTAACTGCATCCTTTCTTTGTTCATTCTGCTCCAGCAATTCTGCAAGATTAGGGTCCATTGATACCTTTGTATATTTGAATCCGAGATAGTTCTGTAAAAAGTGAGAGAGGTTATTGTAGATGAATATGTTTTGGAGATAAAATTCTTTCAATTTCCCGAAATTTGGCTCCCGCTTTTCGAAATACTTTCTGCAAAAAGGTGTCTAAAAAGGAATTTACACAGTCTGAAAATAGGTTGTGAAGATGTACCTGTATCTATGATTATGTAATAGCTGTGTAAAATATGAAATAGTTTATTGTACTTTAGAATCTTAGGAACACAAACCCCCTTCTGTTTCTCAAGAATCATCTCTGATTATCCACAATAGTTTTTGCAAAAAGGTGGCTGAAACAAGACATTACACAGTGGAAAAGATAGGCTAAACATGATGAGAGTGTATATAAAAACCCCTGAGACATCTGTGAAAAGTGAGACAGTTTTTTGTATTATGGAATCTTATAAACCAAAACCTCTTCTAGTTTCCAAATATTCATCTTTTTTTAGTCACACTATCCTCTGCAAAAATGTGACTAAAACAGGAAATTTTTGGAAAACATTCCTTGAAAGATGTATTTGCATCTCCCAATCCATAATAGTTGTTACAAAAGTGAGAGAGGTTTTTGTACATGAGGATTTTATAAACACAAACCTCTTTCCATTTTTTAAAATTCTTTCTTAGCGGTTTGTAAACAATGTTTGAATTTACTTTATTACACAATTTAATCATGTTTAAAATGCATGATTAACTAAATCAACCAGCTAATGAAACTTAAATTTACACTTTGGGGTTGCATTTACTATTGCAAACCCATTTATTATTTCTAAACTACTAAAACCTATTATATCAACAAATTTAAATTATTAAAACTAATCATGTTACAACATCGGCTCCAATGGGGACTGCTTCCCGCTATGGGATGCAGAGAACTAGTAAACCAATTGCCTTTAGTGTTGGGCATGGGGTCATACCATAAAACCACCAACCACTGATTTTCCATATTATGTAGAAATATAACCAATCCCCATGGATCAATGTTGTCATTTGAATACTCTGCTACTACACACTGCAACCTACAAATGTAAAATGAAACCATATGCCTGCATTAATTCAGATACTCTTTCACATTAAAATCTGAAACTTGAAAACTGTTGAAGTGAAACAATGGAAAATTTAAGTGGAAATGAGCACAAGAGTTCCTAATTCATGGGCTATGGAGTTAATCAATTAATCCCTTGGAAGTTATTGCACTCAACCAAACCAAACTTAATACTGCAATCTTGAAATATAGCTGAAACAATTGTAGATTTACTGCACCCTGAATCTGAAAGTAGATCAATCCCACACCTCTATCTAACTGAACTGAAAAACTTTACATTGTTAGGTGTAATATTCTTTCCAATGTAACCAAGTGCGAAGTTGCCAGCAACTGAAAATCTGAAGAATATATACAATATGAACATGAAATCCCATGGAAAACTTATACTCACAAGTGTACTTTAAAACTTGCATCCTCTGTAGACATTTTAGATTTCTTGACCATGGCTGAGAGGGAAAGACATATATAGACTTTTAACGTGTACAAGTTCGCTCTACTGAACTAGTCTATAATCAAGTCACTGTGGGAGATTTCGCATAACTCTTCCTTGGAGAATCCAATTTGGGTCAGACTAGTGGCATTGGAAAGAGGACACAGAGGGCTAATACAGGTAGCAATTTCTGAACTTAAATATCTGAAAGTACATAGTTACAGTGGTTTCAAGATCAAGGTCCTAAAATCAAGAAAAAGCAACATGAGGAAGTTTGATGGCAAGTATCCGGTAAATTGGATACTTCAGATGGAGCAATATTTTGATCTACATGGTGTACCACTGTTACAAAAGGTATGTATTGCATCTTCATATTTAGAACCAGATCAATTTTTATGGTATAAAGGACTTTGTTCCCGTAAACAACTTGTTATGTGGTCAATTCTCACGAAGGAAATGATAGCACATTATGAGGATACAAAGAGCAACACCACAACAATTGGAAACAGTAAAAAGGTTTTGTGACATATTGGAAAGTAAAATTATGGCAACAAGGAAGTCTACCCCTCACAGCTATAAAGAGGGAAGTGTTGTTTCTCTTAGCCTTCCACAACCTACAAGGGTTACACCACAACAATTGGAAGAAAAAAGATAAAAAGGGCTTTGTTACAATGCAAATGCACTAAAGGTCATAAGTGTGCTAAGAAGAAATTATTTTACATACAGTATGAAGAGGAGGAAGAAAAGGATCAAGAAACATCAAAAGAAGAGGATATATGCCAAGACCCAACCCCAGAGAAAGAAGAAATGAATCAAACCATATCTTGTAAACTATTAGCAAGAATGACCACTCCTCAAACTCTCAAGATAGGAGGACATATCAAGAAGAAAAAGGTGCAAGAAGTGAAAGATCACATCAAGAATGAAGAAATGAATCCAACCATATCTTGTAATTCATTGGTTGAAATTACCACTCCTCAAACTCTCAAGATAGAAGGACATACCAAGAAGAAAAATTTTCAAGAAGTAAAAGATCACATCGATCATCAAGAAATGAATCCAACCATATCTTGTAAAGGATTGGAAGAAATTACCACTCCTCAAACTCTAGAGATAGAAGGACATATCAAGAAGAAAAAGGTTCAAGAAGTGAAAGATCACATCGAGCATCAACAACAAGTTCTCCAACTTTTAAAGGATAACACCACTTCGGTGCAAAATCAAACAAAACAACAGGTAGATCAACATTGTAGTGAAAACAATTTTGATGTAGGTGATTGGGTATTTTTATTGCTACATCTCAAGCAAGCTATTTATGAGAAGGAAATGTTGGCAATACTACATGCACTTAAAAAATGCCGACCTTACCGAATGAAAAGACTCTTCAAGGATGAGGATGTGGAAGCATTGTTTTGTGCTATTTCTATTATCCCACCAGATTGGATAAACGAAGCAAGGGATGAATGGAAGAAGGACGAAGAAGTATGGCCACTTATTCAAAAGTTTCAAAAGATCCCAATTCAAACAATATTGCCAGAAATTGAAGAGGAAGGAAATGTTATATTGAAACCTGGAGCAGTCACAGAAACAAGAACCTGACAGCTACGAAAGCAATCAATTTCAGAGTATCTCATCAAGTGGAAGAACTTACCCGCTGAAGATTCCACATGGGAGGACAAGAATTTTATACAAAAGCATCAAGAACTACTCAAGCATTAAGGAAAACGCTTTTTTAAGGAGAGGGGCATGTTAGGCCCTTATACTACTAGTGTAACCCCTTATTGTTATTAGTACAACCCACTTATTATATTGATGTACCCATGTAGTGCCCATATTGTTACTATTGTGCCCCATAGAAGCCCACTATTGTTATTATTGTGCCCTTACATTATTATTGTTATGTCAGCTCTAATTATGTTATGACCCCTTAGACTCCTATATATAGAAAGGACGTCTTTTCATTTGTATCATCGAAGAATTGTTCATTTATGTAATGTAAAGGAGGTTTCCCCCTCGAAGAGGCTAAATTCTAAGGCATTGATCTATCTTTTTGATCCAGGTGGATATTGGTGGCCACCTGCCAAGTCCACCTTGACCGCCACCATTGTCTTTCTCATCATTTTCAGTTTCCTTAATTGTAGCACAACTTACTATTTTTAGCAGTTTTTTCGGGTCCTGAACTTCCGGAGCCGTTTTGAGGCCCTAAACGACGTTTTTTGGGGAATCCGAGGGCAACATGGGTCCATTGAATGGACCAATGTTGCCCATTCCAATAGTGATAGAGCTCGGATAGATCTTTCTAATGAGCTATTGTACGCGTCAAACGGAGATCATATGCCAAAGTTATGACCCTGGGAAGTTGATGTACCAATTTACCCCAAACGGGGCCCACAGTTTGGCGTTTCATCTCCTAGGGTTAGGTTTTGGAATGTTAAGGGTTTTTAATTGTTTCTCAACAATAAATAGGCCTTCAAGCCTCATTGTGACACAGTTTAGAGGCATGTAGCCATCACATCTCTTCTCAGAGATAAGCTACCATCACCCTAGCTGGTTTATTTCCATTTCTGGTTGTAAGCATATTTCAGTATTTTCCATTAATGAAATGAAGTATTATTTCCGCTGCATCTTTGTGTATATGGTTATCTCTATAATTTGTTGCATTCCTGTTTAAATCCAAATCAGTGGTATCATAGTGGTCTGCTTTTTCTCTGTTTTTCTTTGCATGTCCCCAACAAGGTCGGGATATAAGGAGTTAGGGCTTGAACTGGTTGAACCTTTGCAAGACCAGCCTCACAAATCCTGACGACCTCCCATGGCGGACGAGAAGAAAGACGAGGGGGCAGGAGATCCCATCAAAACCTTGCTCGAAGAAGCCCTCGAGCGACAACGGAACGCGATGATGGACAGCTTTGCCCAGATCCTTCAGCGGCTACCCAGAAGCGGCGCATCGGCTTCCAGCAGCTCCTCTGGAAACGCCACACCCTTTAAGGTACAAGTTAATTTTGAAATCCCCATATTCGAGGGTCAGATAGACGCTGATGCCGTAGATAAATGGTTAAATCTGCTAGAGGGTTATTTCTCTGTTCATGAATTTTCGAGTCGGGAAAAGATTGTTTTTGCTCTTCTCAAAGCATCCCCCCACGTCAAGGACTGGTGGGAAACCTACTGCGAGTAGAAGGATGAAAGTACTGGCTCACTATTTTCAGCCGCACCCACCTGGGATTCGTTCCGGGATGCCATCAAGGAGCAGTACTACCCTGTCGGAAGCTATGAGGATGAATACATAAAGTGGACCACGCTGCGGCAGGGAAGGGACCAAGACGTGCCGGAGTTCACCAATCTTTTCCATACCCTTCGCCCAAAGTTGGGTATCAAGGATTCAGAGCAACATTTGATACTCAAATACCGTGGTTGCCTGCACAAGTACATCCAGGAAGAAATACAATTCCTAAACATCCCTTCGCTCGGCGCAGCATACCGATATGCCGTCAAGGTCGAGCAGAAGTTTAAACAAAAGAAGCGAGACTTTGGATCTGCGAATCCAAAGCAGGGGAAAGGTGCCCCCAAACCATAGAACAAAGGACAGAGCCAAGGCGGGACAGCCCAAGACAACCAGCCGAAGCTGCAAGCAAAGAACAATGCCGCGAAGCCGAGAAAGGACACTGGAAAATGGTGCGAGTTCCATAAGAGCTCCACTCACAACACAAGTGAGTGTCGGGCCAAGCAGTCACTGGTGGTTGAGCTAAAGGTTTCAGAATCAGATGCATGTTCCGACTCTGAGTCAGAACCTGATAAGGGGTATGAAAAAGGGAAGCAGATCATTGATGTGGATCCCAGCGCCACTGTTGCTACCACAAAGATCCAGAAAAATGAACCCGAAGATCCAGAGGAGGAGGAGCGTCTCTTCCATTCCCAGATGTGGGTAAAGGGCTCCTCGATACATTTCATTGTTGATAGCAGGAGTCAAAAGAACCTCATTTCGGCAGAGGTCGTGAAGCAGTTGGGCTTACCGACCACAGCACATCCACAACCATACACCATTGGGTGGCTTCACCAAGGGCGAGATCTTCGCGTGAGTCAGCAGTGTCGCCTTCCATACAACATCAAGCCCTTCACGAATGAGGTATTGTGTGACATTGCTCCCCTTGAAGTTTGTGATGTATTACTAGGACAACCATACTTGTGGAAGCGACATGCTGTGTATGAATCAAGGCTCCGTGCTGTTATTATTACATTGGGAAATAAGCTGTTCAGGATACCAGAGGTAGCACCACCTGCTGCCATCTCTTTGATTACTGCAAAACAATGCAGTAAGATCATTTCCAAAACCAGGAAATTTGTTTTCCTGATGATACGCCCTCAAGGGAAGAAGAAGACAGTGGCCGCGGCCTCCAAACGGGGTCCCTCTGCACGACAGCTACAGATGGACAAGATTGTGGAGGAGTACGAAGACATCTTCACCTCCCCGGCAGGGGTTCCTCTACACTGTCAAGTCAAGCACTCCATCGATCTGACCCCAGGTGCGCCGCTACCCAATGGACCAATTTATCGGCGCTCTGTTCTAGAGAACAATGAAATCAAGAGGTAGATTCAGGAGCTCCTGCAGAAAGGTCACATCCGTCCTGGTTCATCGCCCTATGGGAGCCTGATCGTGTTGGTACAGAAGAAGGATGGGACGTGGAGACTCTGTATTGACTATCGGGCGTTGAACAAGATCACTATCCGTAATAGTTACCCGATCCCGCAGATTGATGACCTCCTAGACCAACTAAAGGGGGGAAAATATTTCAGCAAGATTGATCTGAAGTCAGGATATCACCAGGTACCAATCGAACCCTAAGATGTGTGGAAGACTGCCTTCAAATCCAAGGAGGGCCTCTTCGAATGGTTGGTCATGCCTTTCAGATTGACGAATGCTCCTGCAACCTTTATGAGGCTAATGGATGACATCTTGGAACCATTCACCAACTCCTTTGTGGTAGTATACTTGGATGACATTCTGATCTTCAGCCAGAGTTGGGAAGAGCACCTCCACCACATCGGACAGGTTCTCCAAACACTGCGTCAACACAAGCTATGTGCCAATTTGGAGAAATGCACTTTTGGCATGACCCAGGTTCAGTATCTGGGATACATCATTGATGAACAGGGGGTGCATGTCGATCCAGCCAAGGTCCATGTCATTCGGGATTGGCCCTCTCCAACCACTCTAACAGAGCTCCGCAACTTTCTAGGTCTTGCCAACTTCTACTGCAGGTTTGTGCTGGGATTTTCTCATATTTCTTGGCCCTTGAGTCAAGTCACCAAGGGAGGGGCGAAAGAAAAGTTATTTTGGTCTGAATCTCAACAGAAGGCATTCAGGGAGTTGAAGGATCGCCTATGCATGGCACCAGTGCTCGCGTTACCAGATTTACAACAACCATTTGAGGTCGAAACAGATGCCTCTGACTATGTTGTTGGGGCAGTCCTTACTCAACATGGACATCCAGTGGCATATCACAGTGAAACGCTTTCAGACACAGTCCGGAAGTTCCCACTTATGATAAAGAGATGTATTCCATTGTACAGGCCTGCCGACAATGGAAGCATTACATTTTAGGGAAGGAAACGGTCATCCACACAGACCACCGACCCCTACAGTTCATACAGACCCAAGGGAAATTGCATAATGATCGCCATCAGAAGTGGTCTACATACCTGCAACAGTTTCACTTGAATATCAAGTATAAAAAGGGCAGAACCAATAATGTTGCAGATTGCCTCAGTCGACCACCGATCATGGCGCTGACCACCGTGCTCAACTCTTGTGGGCATGAGACTTCTGATTGGCCACTTCTCTACAAAAGCGACCCAGAATTCGGCCACACATACCAGACACTCTTGGAGGGTCGGCATGTTGCAGATTTTCACCTCCAGGATGCCCTATTATGCCACCTCGGTCACCTTTGTGTTCCTTCAAGCAAGCGTGCCAAGATGATTTGGGAAGCACACTACAGTCGGGCTGCTAGGCATTTCGGGGTCGAGAAAATAGTGGCAGTACTGCAAAATTATTTCTATTGGCCGAATCTTCGACAGGATGTTGGGAAGTACATCCGATCATGTACTGCCTGTGCCATTGCCAAACAAACCATTAAGAAGCACGGCCTCTATACCCCGTTTCCTAACCCTAGTCGACCTTGGGAATCCATCTTAATGGATTACATGTCAAGCCTTCCTTCCACTAAGCATGGAAATGACTGTGTTTTTGTGGTCGTCGACAGGTTCTCGAAGATGGCCATTATGGTGGCCTGTAAGAAGAATATCACAACAGAAGCCACTGCTAAACTCTTCTTTGAACGAGTGTGGGTGCACTTTGGGATCCCACAGTCTATCATCTCAGATCGGGACAGTCGGTTTCTCAGCACATTTTGGTCCAGTCTCTGGTCAATGCTAGACACCAAACTCACGAAGTCCACAGCCTTCCATCCTCAAACTGATGGCCAGACAGAGGTTGTCAATAGGATGATTGTGCACATTTTGCGCATGTATAACTCAAAGCATCCACGCACATGGGACAAGAGCCTCCCCTATGTTCAGCACAGCTACAACCGAGCTCTTCACAGCTCCACGGGCCATAGCCCTTTTCAGGTGGGTTTGGGATTCCAGCCACTATGCCCCATTGATGTGGCCATGCCACTTGCAGCTACTCACATGAATTCAGCTCATGTCCAGTCCGAAACAGATAAGGCTACCAACTTCATTGAGCGCATCCAACATATTCGCCAGCAGGTCCATGACATTCTTGAGAAATCAAATGCCAAGTACAAGCAGCGACATGATCAACATCGGGTGCCACACAAGTTTCAGGTGGGTGACAAAGTCTGGTTGCATTTGCAAAAGGAATGCCTTACTGGAGCCTATCGGAAATTGAGACCACTCCGATATGGTCCTTACACCATTACTAAGGCTATGGGAGACAATGCATTTGAGCTCAGCATTCCCCCATTCCTTGGCCTGCACCCAGTGTTCAATGTGGACCGCCTTCGGCCATACTTTCCACCATTGCTAGACACATCTGACATTGCAGAACAGCTCAAACCCACAGAATCAAATCCAGATTGCATGGAACAAGCTGCAATTGATCAAATCATGGACACACAGATCAAGAACACTCGCCAACAGAATATCCAACTGTATCGAGTTGTCAAAGCAGGCCAACTCCTTCAGCAGGGCAAGTGGCTCACCAGGGAACAAGTTCAGTAGAAGTTTCCTCATCTCATGGAGGAGCTCAACGCAATGAGGACCATTGCTTCCTAAGGGGGGAGGAATGATCCAGGTGGATATTGGTGGCCACCTGCCAAGTCCACCTGGACCCCCACCATTGTCTTTCTCAGCATTTTCAGTTTCCTTAATTATAGCACAACTTACTATTTTTAGCAGTTTTTTTGGGTCCTGAACTTCTGGAGCCATTTTGAGGCCCTAAACGACGTTTTTTGGGGAATCCGAGGGCAACATCGGTCCATGGAATGGACCGATGTTGCCCGTTCCAACAATGATAGAGCTCGGATAGATCTTTCTAATGAGATATTGTATGCGTCAAATGGAGATCATATGCCAAAGTTACGACCCCGGGAAGTTGATGTACCAATTTACCCCAAACGGGGCCCACAGTTTGGCGTTTCATCTCCTAGGGTTAGGTTTTGGAATGTGAAGGGTTTTTCCATTGTTTCTCAACAATAAATAGGCCTTCGAGCCTCATTGTAACACAGTTTAGAGGCATGTAGCCATCACATCTCTTCTCAGAGATAAGCTACCATCGCCCTAGCTGGTTTATTTCCATTTCTGGTTGTAAGCATATTTCAGTATTTTCCATTAATGAAATGAAGTATTATTTCCGCTGCATCTTTGTGTATATGGTTATCTCTGTAATTTGTTGCGTTCCTGTTTAAATCCGGATCACTTTTCTATCTTTTCTTGAGCTGGTTTCATAACACGGTAATCCAATGGAATCGCCATCTGACAAAGTGGAGTCGCCAGTTGAAAATAATGCAACCAATACAAATGCCTATTCCTTGTTCACCAACAAGAAATAGATCTAAAATTTATCATTCCCTAGAGAAAGATCTTTGTTACTTTGCTCCCCGGCAACGATGCCAAATGTTGTACCTATTTCCCGTAGACAGTCCTTCGCTGCAAAAACTACACCAGGAAACCAACTCAACCAGCCTTTAGGTTCAAGCTAGCCCTTGAACTAGAGGGGGCTCCGTCAGTTGTTACCAGGCTTTGTTTAACACTATTCCCCTGTCACTAAACAACAACCTTTGAAGCACAATAGCTAGATTTATGGTTATAATTGGGGGTGGTTGGTGATCAATGCCAATCCCTAATCATCATTAAAGGCCTCTCTCATAGGGTCCCTTTTGAAAGTGTTAGCTTCCAGCCTGACAGAATGACTTAGCTTTTTCAAGAATTATGGTAGAAGAATGTAAGGTGATTCCTAATAATTGAGCAGTCAAATTGACTACTTAACAACTAGGGAAATTTGGATGCATGTAGAAGATTTCTATAGCCCAACAAAACATATTCAGAGTATTCAAGAAGGCAAAACAGAAACCAATTCTAAGAGGAGCTATTTCAGATAGATAGTCCAATAAGCTAATCTATTTTAATGACTATCAGAAGGCATAAATCAAAAACCAATCAAAGAGGAGTTATGTTGGACAAATATTCCAATAAGCTAATCTCTTTCTAAAGGTTATGATTTTGTAGACCTTCCTATAAACACTTTTAACGTGTAGAAATAAGATATGAAAAACTGGAAAATCATACTCGAAGCACAAAATTCTGTCAAAACTAGAGCCGTAAGGATTTCATTAGAAAAACTACAAAAGAAGATTTATTATAGAGCAAAGATTCTTGGCATCAAAAGCCAACATCAATTACTTCAGTTGATGAAGTATTTATACAAATTCTAAGCTAAAATATCTTGAAAAAATATCAATATTTGTTTACAAATATCTCAAACTATTTTACATTAATAGAACTTAAATAAAGGACATTCAAAACTAATGAATCTATTTCTAACTACTTTTATGGATTTATTGTGACAAATAAGAGAAATTCAAATTTGATAGCAACTCTTAATTGATGATGGGGCATCCCAGTCACTAACTGCATCCTTTCTTTGTGCATTCTGCTCCTGCAATTCTGCACGATTAGGGTCCATTGATACCTTTGTATGTATCAATCTGAGATAGTTATTTAAAAAGTGAGAGAGGTTATTGTATATGTAACCAAGATACGCCTCTTTTAGTTTCCCAAAATTTGGCTCCAGCTATTCAAAACAATTTCTGCAAAAAGGTGTCTAAAAAGTAATTTACACAGTCTGAAAAATAGACTGTGAAGATTTACTTGTATCTCTGATTATGTAATATCTGTGTAAATTATGAAGTAGGTTATTGTACTTTAGCATGTTAGGAACACAAAATTCCTTCAGTTTCTCAAGAATCATCTCTGATTATCCACAATAGTTTCGGCAAAAAGGTCGCTTAAACAAGACATTGCACAGTCAGAAAACTAGGCTAAACATGATGAGAGTGTATATACCAACCCCTGACACCTGTGTGAAAAGTGAGATAGATTTTTGTATTATGTAATCTTATGAGACATGGCTAATGTGCGCTATGACAACAAGGGGAATTAACCCAATCACAAGGCCCAATTAGACGTGCTTTTTTTTAGAATGGCTAGCTCCGACAGGTTTTAAGGGACCCCGTAAACTGTTTGAACATGTCGAAAGATTGCTTCCGGGAGGAAGACATCAATTAAATCAACAAAATAAAACAACTAACTTCTATGTATTAAATCCTATCTATACTACTTCTAACTACTCTAATCTAGTCTTAGCTATCCTAGTATATCCTGCAGAAGCAGAATACAGAGGTTTAAACATCATATATATGTTCGGCAGGAGCGTGATAAATAAGATTAAACATCATGTATAGTGTCAAGTCCAAATGAATCAATCATTGAATTCAGGCCTGGACAAGAGTGTATTAAAGTTAAATTTCAATCCAATGACTCATATAGTAATCCATATTCTTCTATGGAATTAAAACTTGCAATTGATGTCTAACTTAGTTTCAAATCAAAGACCATTGACAAGTTAACCATGAAACTAAATCACATTCAATTTAACAAGATTTGTCACACGGAATAAGTCGATCTTGCGGACAAGATAGACCTTCCTAGAATCTAAATAACACCTAATGACAAGCAAACCAACCAGACACTATCTTTCTCTAAATATGCTTTTATAAACAATGGCGAACAAGTGTTTCTAGGTCCTACCTTAGGTCCAATGCAAGTTTGTGGATGCCCTTGCTCCTTCGATCCAAATGAGTTCCTTTGTCGCGAATCCGCAAACACAAACAAGGCAAACAAATTAAATAGCACCTGAAAAGCCAATATCATAAAACATATTCAACATGAAAGTCAAGGAGTCCATGAAACAAATAACATGAGATACTTGTTGAGAAAAATGAGTTTGATTGTATTAATTCAAAAGAAGAAGAACTTTACAACCTGTGCCTTGACACTTTACAAGCTCCTCCCAGGGTCCAACAAGAAGTCTCCTCTACTTTGACAAGTTTCACTCACTCCCCAATGAAGCCAAAAAGGTATGTGATCTCTCCTCTTAAGCTCAACTAGGAAGTCTTGATTTCACCAGCATTTAACCTCAAAATGTTCAGCTTCTAACCTCCTCAGCAACCAGCCTAATGCCTGAATTTATAGTGCAATGGAGGGAGGTTACTAGGTCCTCCTTCAAAGGGATAAAGCCCTCCTTCAAACCGATAGCTCCTCTTATCAAGGGATTAGCTCCTTCTCCTTTGGGATGCATGAACCACCTCAGAGTGAACAATCCACGTCAAAATTCCTTCTAGAATCCTCTAGAATTATCCAAAAGTGAGTTTTTTAAGATAAAACTTGCGCCTTTTGACTTTCACAGGGGTCCGCACCCACACCTTTAGGGACAAAGCAAGTAGGTCCACAGTTTTTGTAAACCAAAGGTGCGGGACCGTAGGTGACAGTGAGAGAAAGTGCGGAACCCGAGTTACATTGATTTTTAATGTCTTTCTGTCATTTTCAAAGCTTGACTTGAAGATCTGAGGTCTGAGACTTGCTTAGGAGGACAGCATAAGTGATGATAGACCCATACTGACTGCAAATAATCATGGTGACGATATTTTTGTGTAACAGATTGCCCCTTGAAGTGTGAAGTCTGTAGTAGATGAGGATTTCATTTATCATTTAGGAAGAGTGAAGTACTTTATCATTTCGAGGATCATCTTGTGGAGATCCCAGTTGGAACCTATAAAAACATTCAATGCAAGATATATATATGAGATCATATCATCACTGAGGTAGGGATTCCCATACTCAGATTAAAACTGACTAGAAAACTAACTACTGCTCTGATACAGGAATGATCTTGTAAAACATCACACGTATAGACTCATGTGGACACAGTATGGACGCAGCCATCTGTTTATGAATAGCCCATTATATAATGAATACAAAATTCCTCGCAGCCTGGATTGTGGAAACTAGATCCAGGGTCTTCATTTCTACTTTCTGACACAGTACAATTCTATCCATGCGAATGAATGTGTTGATGTCAAGCATGGTAGAAACCACTTGATTACCAGTCAATGATGTAAACTGTTAACAAGTGTGAGAGAAACCACCAGTGATGTCAATGGCTCTCAAAGTACCCAGTACAATCCATGAGATGTGAATAATGTCGAATGTGTCACAGAATCCTTTGATCGAAGGTCAATGATGCAACCTGTCATCAAAGGCGAGAAACCTGCCATTGAGGCATGCAGATCTCAAGGTACTGACGATTTCTAGATCATCTTTCTAGATAATGAGCTGAAGTCGATAGAAAGTGATCTGTCGTAGGCAAGCCCACAACACGAAATCATAGATCAATTCGAAGAAATTTAGTTGCAAGGACTGACTCAGGGATGGTCAAGATGGATGAAAGATATTTTGCAGATGAATGGCTTGTTGGCAGTGACCTCTTGAACACATAACGACACGACAGATGGTTTGGTGGCAATTGACCAAAAGTTAATACCCAGAAATGGGCTGAAGACTTTCAATGTGGTTTGATCAACTGTTAGGCAAAGGATTTCCCAACCCAGGTGAATAAAAGTGTCGTGTTCAATAGTGGTTACAAAGTAAGAAAAACAGGCTCATTTTTCTCTCTTTTCCCCCACCATTTCTGGCAAGTACCTCTTTATTTTTGACAAGGTTGAGGAGGATAACATTCGCTTGATTATAAGCTCATCCTTTGGATGAGTCCAACTTAGTTTAAATTCGAACCCTAAGAAGGAGTGGTTCATTCCTATTTGTAATTGAACAGGTCCTTTAATGTGAAATTTTAACGAGTCTAGTATAGGAGAAACTCAACGTTTTTCAATTTTAGAGAGTCTGAAAAACTTAAGAAAACTCCAGGGTTGACCTTTTTCGTAAATTTGTGTCTCCCAAGCCCGAAAAAGTATAAAATAATACTTGAGAGAACCGCTTGATCTTTTACCACCAAGGAGTACTTTTCGTCATTAGTGCCCTTGATCCGAAAAAGTAAAAAAGCGATCAATGACACGTCATTTTATAACCAATATCGAATTTGAAACGACAAAAATCCGACAATCTTTTCATGTTTTTACGGTCGAAAAAGAGTTGTAAGTGGACCATATTTTAATTCCGTTTTAACGAGTTTAAAAGAGAAACTCGGCAATCTTTTCATGTTTCAGGAGTTAGAAAAGAACTTAAAGGTGACTCTAAATGTTTTTCGTCGAAAATGATAGATTTCGCCTGAATAATCCGTTATCCTGAACAAAATGCAAAAATTACTCATACCTGTTTGAAATTGATAAAAATGTTGCAAAAATACCTTTCCAAAGTGAAACATAAAAAAATTTGAAATTTATTTACTCAAAAAACTTATAAAAAGGGCCTTCGTCAATTCACTTTTACCATTTGAGTTTTGGGTGAGAAAATAGTGCTTTTGTTCAGAAAACTTCCCGTGAAGATTGAGGAAAATCTAACCGTCGGAATCAAACATCGTCTTACCCAGGTAATCCACATCATCCTACTCTTCATTTTTGACCGTTTCAATTTTTTTTTAGTCATTCATTTCATTTTTGGGAGGTTTTTTAGGCTTAAAACCTACGCGTGGGGGCCCGCAGGTTTACCACTGCTGGCTTGCGGGCCTCGACTTTTTCTCCATTGGGAAAAAGCCAGGGGTCCGCACCTTCCATGTAGACAAGGTGCAGTCCCACGCACTGTGTTTAACCCGGAGGGTGCGGTCCCCATCGCAAGGGTTTTTAACCCAAAAATTCTCAAATTTGGACCAAACAAAATAGTTTCTAGCATTTTAATTTATCTTTATACTTGATGCAAAGAGTACGTCATGCTAGATTAGCGTGAACGAGAACATGAGGACGTGGATGCTGCCGCATGGAATCATTAGCCTTCACTTGATGCTTTGAGGGCGTGTGGCTTGTATAAATTCTGGGCCAATCCTAGCATGAGGGCTCAGGTGGATTTCTTACAGTGGCTGGTTGACAGATGGAGCATACAGGACTAGTGCTTCTTCATTGGTGGCCACCAGCTCCAAATCGAGCTGGCGGACATATATTTCTTGACTGGTTTGCCTAAGAGAGGCGAAGACCTGACTCTGTTTGGGGCTAGGCCAGGTGGCCAGTTTGTCGATATCCTCCGGCTAGAGTTCTGCAACAGCCACGCTAGAGACAAAGGGATAGACATAAAGACCATATCCCGTCCTGAACTCATGATGATTGCGTTTATTGTCACAAGACTTTGCGGAGCTGCCACATTACATATTGCCACCGGATCCCAGATGCGTATGGCAGTTGATTGCTTTCGAGGCACCATCTTCAACTGGTGCGATGCTATGTTGGCCAATCTTAAAGGCCAATTGACCAAGGCCAAGAATGGACAACTAAAGACGTTTGGTTATGGGGCTTTGGTTGTGAGTTTTGGCCTGGAGAGGGTTCCCATGTTGATCCTGCAGCACCTTATTTTTGGAGCTGGGCTTCCTCGAGAGCCCAAACTGATGCGATGGGTTGTAGTTATGGCCCGTCACCCGGACGAGAGGACAGAGGTTGCTCGATTCAAACCTGAGTATTTCCAATGGCTGGAAAACTAGGTCTTTTCTATTCATGACTTCCCTTACGCTGGGGTAGATTTTCGTGGTGACCCAGACATGGTTCTTCCACCAGGAGAGTAGTGGGAGGACTCAGGTAAAATTATTTTCAACATTTTTCCTATTTTAATTTTTTTTATTATTTTTCCATCGTCTCAAAACTGATAACAAAAGTTTGAAATGCAGATGTGGGTCGATAGTGACCAGTTGCTCTCCGACCTTATGAGAGGAAACAACCAGTTGCAGTCGCGCCAGCCCCACACGACGAATCAGCAGAGGTTTTGGCCTAGTTGCAGGGTGATCTCGAGCGCTTGACAGGAGATATTCCGGAGACCACTATAGATGACATTCCTCGTCGAATTCAGCGCTATTTGATTGGGGTCCCGGGACCTTTTAGGAGGTTCCTTTGCAAGGTGGCCCGTGTAGTGGTTTCTTATCGAGATCAATAGGATGATCACCTATTGTGGGCACATATGACATTTTTGTTTTTTGTACTTATCATTTTTTCTGATCATAAGGTTTTTTTCAACCTATGATTGAGGACGATGTATTTTTTGACACACTCCTATATATATATCACTATTACCGGCTTATCTTGTAAATCATGTTATGGAATGGTTTTAAATTTACATGTATGATTATTACAAATGTCTATTTAACATTCGAGAAGAAATTGCATCTGCTAATGTATTTAAAGATCTTGGAATATGCTGATATTCAATATAATCAAATTCACGTTCCAAGAGATGCATTCTCAAAAATAATCTTAATAACACTGGATTTCTAATAGCATACAATCTATTAAGATGTAATACAACAAGTTCAGAATCTAACCTCACTATCAAACTCCGAATCCCAAACGAAATAGATTCAAATAATAACCCAATCACTGCACTATACTTGGGAATGTTGTTCGTTGTTTGACCGAGGCTTACCCCATGCATAGATACTAACTCGTCGGAGGGCGAATAGATAACCCAAGCTGCGAAAGAAATGTTCCGTGTATTACGACAAGCACCATTAGCGAAACCAATGTATGTTTGGAGAGGCATCGACATCTGCAATATCAAGAGTAAAACCAAGATAAGCAGGAATAATGATGAAAAAAAAACACTCTCTAAGCTAAGCACACTGTTTAAACTAAAGCACACCAGCTAGAAAGAAAAAATATCCTAACTAAAAATCTCCATACCCATTCTTTAAGCATAATACCTCTTTAAGTAAAGACCATTTCTGGGTTTACCCAAAGAGTCCCAGTCAAAGTCTACCAATTCATAGGCCCCTTTTGCTAGCTTTCGCTTGACAACATAGGGACCATGTCACATAGGAACGAATTTTCCAGCGCCTAATTTATCATTAGCTTGATCGTAAACTACGACTAGATCTCCTTCCGAAAAATTTCGAGGGGTCACATTTTGATCATACTGAGCTTTCATACGTTTTGCGTGAGTCTCGATCGCCAATGCAGCATCACGTCGATTCTCATCTAATTGAGCCAAGTATACCAAACGCTTTTCCTCTTTGGAATTGGCTAGAAGTAACTCGATGGCCATTTGCAGTGACAGGATTTCGCATTCAATGGGTAACACAACTTCCAAACCATAGACTAGTTGGAAAGGAGTGAACCCTGTTGATGTTTTTACTGAAGTTCGGTATGCCCAAAGCGCTGAAAATAGCATGTTATGCCAATTCGATTGATGAATCCCAATGATTCGTCGGATCATGATAACTAAAACTTTGTTGATAGATTCAACAAGACCATTAGCTTGTGGATAATAAGGGGTTGAACTATTGTGACGTAAACCAAGCTGGCCTGTAAGTTTGATCATCATAACGTTTCGAAAACGACGCCCATGATCAGTGATTATCACTTGCACGACACCAAACCTAGCAATTATATGATTGAACACGAAAATTGCATCGGTCTTGCCGTCTGCCTCAAATGTAGGCATTGCCTCGGCCCACTTGGTAAAATAATCTACCTCAAGGATGATATACGCATGCCCCTCGGCCGAGTGAGGGTTACATGTAATAAAATCGATACCCTATTTGGCAAAAGGACCAACGACAATTATAGGGTGGAGAGGAGCAGGTGGAGCGCGCATCTTTCGATCAAACATTTGGCAGTTGTGGCATTTCCAGACCACCGTAATACAATCTTTAAACAAAGACGGCCAGAAGTAGCTAGCGCACAATATCTTTTGGGCTGTGGCATACCCAGACATATTGTTGGAAATAATACTGAGAGGGGGGGTGAATCAGTATTATCAGATCAATAAACTTTTTTTTTAATGCTCAGAAACATATACGCTACTTCAGTTAAGCGAACCAGCGTGTACATGCTACTGTGTCTAAAGAAACCAGCGTATAACCATAAATCCTATAATTCAATTAGTTTATCTTTAGTTAAATGCATAAGGACATTATTCATCATATTAAGAGTAAACAGATGCAGTATAAAAGAACAGATCATCACACAAAAGCCACGCACATGAACACCATGATATAAGGTGGAAACCCAATGTGGGTGAAAACCACCTGCTGCAAGTCGTCTCTATCTTTCCTTCATAAGAACTTCAGTTTACAATCTTTTGTACTGGTGCAGCCTTATACCAGTACGCAGGCTACAACCTGCAGAAGGCTTCAACCTTCTCTCGTTCTCCAAACTTCCTTGGAAGGGAGCTCCAACCCCCTTTGCTCTTGTACTAGCTAAGATACTAGTACGTAGGTGCTGGCCTACAATCTTCTTTCCTTCAGGTACCACTTTTCATCAATTTTCAGACTGGATACTCCTGAAGCACAACATTACAATCTGAAGACCATGATTCATTCACAAATCATTGTAGCATAAAACAACCAATACTAGCATCATCAATCTTTGAATCACTGAACCACTGAAACCCTGTCAAACCCAGTCACCAGAACACTGAGCAGACTACAGAACTCTGCAATAACAGTCAGACCCAGCTGCAACCCAAAAATCAAGCTCCAAAAGATATACGCTACTACAATGAAGGCAACCTTTCGTATACACGCGTTTTACCGAAGACAACCTGCGTACAGATCTAAAAATAATTTTTTCATAACTTGCAGCTGTACCAGATTTCAGTTATACCCAGAACATAACATTGCGTCAGTATGCAGATCTAGAAATACGCATAATCAAAATATAGTTCATTTCAAACCATTTGATCCCGATCTCTCCTTAGATCTTGTTCTCCATCAACCGATGAGATCTCTCCTTAGCTTAGATCAAGAAATACATCATCAACCAATAACCTACATACTGGATCTAATACTTCATCAGATATTCAAGACTTTTCAGATGCATTTGCCTAATGATTTCCTTCTCCTTATATAGCCTTAGGCCTTGTTCAATACCAAGGGCCAAAACCATATAAATCCAATACCATCAGCTTCAAAACTAGGGATCAACACGTCCGTCGAGACACCAAGGTCAAAAACCATAGGCACAACTTCCAAGGAATAACCGCCGTGGACCAAAGATAAGTTTTCCACATACACGCGCTTTTACTGAATCCAACCATTGTGTACACGCGACTTGGTATATATTGAACCTGCGTATACGCGACTTGGTATATAGTGAACTTGCTTGTATACGTGACTTGGTATATAGTGAACCAGCGTGTATATATTTTTCTTCATACTTGTAGACTGATCATCAATTCTTTGCTGCTATCCTTCTGCACTATGATTTGTTATCAGTGTGATTTTCCATCAAGGACAATACTTGTCTCATAATGCCAACAATCTCCCCCTTTGGACTTGATGGCAACAACACCAAATCAAATCACTCTCCCCCTTTGTCATCAAGGGCAAAGGGTTGTGCTCCCCCTGAGTACATGCTGATATCTTTGCTTGGCTGTGCTGAAACATGTTCCCTCTGACTGTAGGCAAGATCTGCAAAAGATGTTCTTCAAAAGAACCAAGACTTATACACCATAAGGGACCTTCCTATCACCAAAAGACTCAATACATACATCCATACTCCCAACCAAGAGGGGATATATCAGAACCAACCAATTATATTACATCATTCATCCCAGGCATAGTGGGGAAACCAACATAGGCCGTTACATGACCTTGACACCATAAAAGAGATATCACAGAAGAGATACATGACATAGAGACAAAAAATCTAGACCAAGACTTATGAAAGTCACAAGCAGCATCTGATACACATCTTTTAGATCAACAACCAAGATTTCCTTCTGAGCTCCTTCTCCTGAAACCAACAACAGTTGTGTACTAGAACCAAAAGCATCTAAATGCGAACAATGCTTTATGAGACTTTAAGCTGCTCCCCTTGAACCTGTGCCTGCTGCACCCCCTGAAACTATGCCTGAAGAATTCTGGCATACCCATCTCAGACCTTCTCCAACCAGAGTTTGCCCTTGCTGTTCAGAACTCCATATACGCGACTTCTCCTGCATAAAACAGCGTATGCACGCGGATATGCTTTCTGCAACATGCGTACACCATACACGCGACTTTCCCAGCATAAATCGGCGTATATACGCGGATATCCCTTACGTAACTTGTGTATACCAACTTTTCTGTAGAACAGACAAGCTTCAACAGCAGGATGAAGCATCAACTACTCCCAGCTTTTGTCTGAGATTTTCAAAAGTTTCCCTGGGCAGTGGTTTTGTGAGAATATCAGCAACTTGTTCCTTAGAAGGAACATACTCCAGCTTGACCTTCTACTCAAGCACTTGTTCCCGAAGAAAATGGTACTTGATTGGTATGTGCTTGGTCTTTGAGTGCATGACAGGATTCTTTGAAATGCTGATTGCACTTGTATTATCACATAAGATAGAGACTGGTGGAGTGCAAGTGATTTGAAAATCCTGCAAGGTCTGCATCATCCAAAGAAGTTGTGTGCAACAAGATGCCGCAGCCACATATTCTGCTTCAGCTGTAGATAAGGCAATCGAACTTTGTTTCTTGCTGAACCAAGATACTAATCTGGAACCCATGAAGAAAGCACCACCACTTGTGCTTTTCCTATCATCCACACTTCTGGCCCAATCTGCATCTATGTAAGCATGAAGAGTGAGATCTGTATCTCTAGGATACCATAAGCCATAGTTTTGGGTCCCTTGAAGATACTTGAAGATTCTTTTGACTGCCTGAAGATGAGTTTCCTTTGGGTTGGCTTGAAATCTTCCAACAATTCCTACTGCATGCATAATATCTGGTCGGGTACCTGTCAAATAAGGCAAACTCCCAATCATGGATCTATAAGTTGGTTGATGAACTGCTGTTGATTCATCATTTGCACTGAGGCTGCATCCTGTAACCATGGGTGTACATACTGGCTTTGACTCTTCCATGCCATACTTCTTCAAGATCTGCTTGAGGTACTTAGTTTGAGACAAGAAGATGCCTCCTTCATTTTTTTGGATTTGCAATCCAAGGAAGTATGTCAATTCTCCAAGTAATGACATTTCGAATTCTTTCTGGATAACCAAGGCAAAGTTTTGACTCATAGTCTCTTCATTGCTGCCAAAGATAATATCATCTACATAAACAAAAAGTATTAGCAATTTGTTATTTTCAACATTTATGTAGAGGTTGCTATCTGCTGATCCTTTTGAAAAGCCTTGTTGGTGAAGATATTTGTCCAACCGATAGTACCAAGCCCTTGGAGCTTGTTTGAGACCATAGAGAGCCTTTTTCAATCTGCATACAAGGTTTGGATCATTCCCAAGAATGAAACCATCTGGCTGTTCAATATATACTTCTTCTTCTAAGTCTCCATTCAGAAAGGCTGATTTCACGTCCATTTGAAATACCTTGAAGTTTTGAAAGCTTGAGAGAGCAAGGAACATTCGGATGGCCTCAAGTCTTGCAACGGGAGCAAAGGTCTCTTCAAAATCTATTCCTTCTTGCTGCGCATACCCTTTACAAACAAGTCTGGCCTTGTTTCTAATTACTTCTCCATTTTCATTCAATTTATTTTTGAAGACCCATTTAGTCCATATGACATTTTTATCTTTTGGTCTAGGAACCAATTCCCAAGTATTGTTCTTTTCGATCTGCTCAAGTTCTTCATCCATTGCTTTGACCCAACATTCATCTTTGCATGCCTCTTTCACATTTTGTGGTTCAGTAGAAGAGAGTAATGCCAAAGAGCTTGAAGCGTCTGCAATTCTTCTTCTTGTTTGTATTCCTGCTTATTTCTGCCCCACAATCTGAGATTCTGGATGATTCTTTTGAACATATCTGGATGGAGTCTTCTCTTCTATTCTTGTCTGCTCCTCTGGTTCTTCTTGAGGTTCTTCTTCTCCTTGAGGTTCTTCTTGAGGTTATTCTTCTTCATCATTCCGCCTTTGAGGGTAGCCTTCATCTTCTTCAATGTCTTCATGATGAACTTGCCTAGGAATATATCCCTTCTCATCAACCACTACATCAATGCTGTCAACAATTCTGCCAAGTCTTTTGTTGTAGCAATTGTATGCTTTGCTATGTGGAGAATAACCAAGAAGAATGCCTTCATCTGCTCTTGGTTCAAGTTTTCCAAGTTGCTCATCAGTATTCTTAATATAACATTTGCTCCCAAAGATTTTGAAATGCTTCACCGAAGGAGTCTCACCACTCCAGAGCTCATGAGGTGTTTGAGTGCTGTTTACTCGGACATTTGTTTTGTTAAGAATAATAACCGCAGCATGTGCAGCCTCACCCCAGAAAGTTGCGGGAGTGCCTGATTCATCAAGCATAGAACGATCCATTTGTTGTATTGTTTATTTCATTCTTTCCACAACCCCATTTTGCTGAGGAGTTCTAGCTGTAGAGAATTCTCTTCTTATCCCATGTTCTTCACAGAAATCGAAAAATTCATTTGAGGTAAACTCCCCACCTCTGTCAGATCTGAGGCACTTAATTTTGTGTCCTGATTCATTTTCAACCAAGGCTTTGGAGGATTTGAATTTTCGAATGCTTCATCCTTGTGCTTCATAAGCCCTAACCAGACAAACCTGGAGAAATCGTCAATGAATAATATCAAATATTCTTCTCCTCGAGGTGTCCTTTTCCTAAATGGACAACATACATCTGTATGGACTAGCTCAAGAGGTATGCTGGCTGATCCTTCCTTCTCTGGAAAGTTAGTTCTGGTTTTCTTTCCAAACTGACAAGATTTGCATATAGTGTTGTCTGGAATTTTGATATCTGGAAGACCACGAACTGCCTGATATTTGCATACTTTCCTTATTTGTGAAAAGCTTAGATGCCCCAACCTTCGATGCCATATCCAGTGTTCATCATCATTGCTCAAACAGCATTGTTGTGGTTCTTCTTCAAATATATATAGATTATTTGGAGTCCTTCTTCCTTTGATCACTGTTTTACCTGTATCAAGGTCACGAACACAACATCCATTTGATCTAAATATTACTTTTGTTCCTTGATCGCACATCTAACTAACACTCAGAAGATTATGCTTCAATCCATCAACATACAAAACATTTCCAGCTTTGACCTTCTCTTTCAATGGAGCAACACCTTTTCCTTTTATGGCTGCAGAGATATCGTTTCCAAAAGAAACTTTCTTCCCCTTTTCTAATGTGGTATATGACTCAAGCTTTTCTTTGTCCCCTGTCATATGCTTCGAACATCCGTTGTCAATGTACATAGACTTTCTTGACCTTCTGCATAAAAGGCTATCCCACATCTTTCTGGTTGCGGTTCCTTTATTCTCCATGTTCTGAAATTTGAGGTTTGTTCCTTCTGAGTTGTCTTCCGGAACCTGCTCCTACATTCAGAGCCTTCATGACCAAAGTTATTACAAATAGAGCATTCAACTTCATTTTCAAGAACCGAAAGTTGTTATAAGTCCTTTTCATGGTTCCAGTCATTCTCCCTTGCTTTTGAGCTTCTCTAGTCATGATTGTCTTGTAGGCAACACATTGAGTTTCTTTGTGACCGAAGTTATGGCAAGAAAAGCATTGGCCATTAAAGAAACTTCTGCGATAATCAGATCTATCATCCAACCGATTGTAGCTTCTATTCACATTCATTCTTGGAGCAAATTGGGAAGATTTTACCTGAGGCTGATTGTAGCTTTTGTTTGTCCTTAAGGCAGTTTGTCCCTGAATTTCTTGATGGTCTTTATTTGTTCTTGAGGTAAACTGTCCCTGATTCACCTGATGACTTTTATTTGGCCTTTGCTCGCTTCTCCTTGTTGCATCAAGATAGCTTTTAGAGGTAGAGGCTTGAGATGTTTCTCCATTATATCCAAGACCTGTCTTGATCAGAGGAGATCGCTGCACATTGATAATCTCATCCAAGGTTTCAAATCCTTTAACAAATTTAAGATTAATCGCTTTTGTTTTCTCAATCTCCTTTCTAAGACAAACAATCTCACATTCCAATTTTTCAAGATGTTTTTCTTTTTCAGCTAGTTGACATTGTAGAGAATCAATAATAGCACTCTTCTCTTCTAAGCAAACTTTGAGATCTTTCATTTCTTCACAAACGCCTTCTACATCTATAGCATCCATATAGTCATCATCTTTAAAAGCCATTAACAATTTATATCTATTACCTTGTTCATCTTCATCACTATTTGAAAGACCATCACTATCTTCATGAGTGTAATAGCTTTTCTTCTTTTCATTTTGTTTCTTGTTCCATTTAACAGGTTCCTTTCCCTTGTCATTCTTATTTTTGTGAGGACATCTGGCAGCATAATGACCTACTCTTCCACAAGTAAAGCATTTAAAAGGTAACTTACCTCTGAACCTTCCAGAACCCCTTTGAAGATTTCTGACAAAATTTGATTCCTCTTATTCATCTTCTGGCACGTGACTTGCTTCATAATACTCTTCTTTGCCTGAAGCCTTGAAGGCAGCTTCTCTTCTGTCTGATGGACCTCCCTTTCTCATTTCATAAGCGGTTAGAATTCCGTGAAGCTGAGACATAGTAATAATTTGCAGATTTTCCTTTTCTTCTATGGCAGACACTTTAGATTCAAACTTGGGGGACAAAGATCTTAGAACCTTTTCAACCACAACAACCTCTTTTATTTCTTCACCCATGTTTTTCATGCAATTAACAATATCATATACCCTAAGGAAATCGTTAGCCACACTTTCATCATTATACATTCTGAGAGTCTCATACTTAATCCTGAGAGTTTGAAGTTTAGCACGCTTTACTTGTTCGTCTCCTTCATAGCTCGTGACAATTTTGTCCCATATTTCTTTTGCAGATTTATAGTGCATTACCTTCATGAATTCTGATTGAGATATACATCCCAATAGAGTATTGACTGCTTTCGCATTTGTTTCATATTTCTTTTTCTCGGTTGCATCTGTAGGAGTAGCTGAAGGAAAAGTGTAGCCTGTCTCTACGATGTCCCAAACTTCTGTACCAAGAGATTGAAGATAGGCAGTAACTCTTACCTTCCAATAATTGAAGTTTGTCCCATCAAAAACCGGTGGCCTGATTGATGCTTCTCTCTCGTAGTTGCTTATGATGAACGATCTACCTTCAAGCGATCAAGCTTTTCTGAAGGACCTGCTCCGATACCAATTGTTGGAAATAATACTGATAGGGGGGGTGAATCAGTATTATCAGATCAATAAACGTTTTTTTTAATGCTCACAAACATATACGCTACTTCAGTTAAGTGAACCAGCGTGTACACGCTACTGTGTCTAAAGAAACCAGCGTATAACCATAAATCTTATAATTCAGTTAGTTTATGTTCAGTTAAATGCATCAGGACATTATTCATCATATTAAGAGTAAACAGATGCAGTATAAAAGAACAGATCATCACACAAAAGCCACGCACATGAACACCATGATATACGGTGGAAACCCAATGTGGGTGAAAACCACTTGCTGCAAGTCGTCTCTATCTTTCTTTCATAAGAACTTCAGTTTACAATCTTTTGTACCGGTGCAGCCTTATACCAGTACGCAGGCTACAACCTGCAAAAGGCTTCAACCTTCTCTCGTTCTCCAAACTTCCTTGGAAGGGAGCTCCAAGCCCCTTTGCTCTTGTACTAGCTAAGATACTAGTACGTAGGTGCTGGCCTACAATCTTCTTTCCTTCAGGTACCACTTTTCATCAATTTTCAGACTGGATACTCCTGAAGCACAACATTACAATCTGAAGACCATGATTCATTCACAAATCATTGAAGCATAAAACAACCAATACTAGCATCATCAATCTTTGAATCACTGAACCACTGAAACCCTGTCAAACCCAGTCACCAGAACACTGAGCAAACTACAGAACTCTGCAATAACAGTCAGACCTAGCTGCAACCCAAAAATCAAGCTCCAAAATATATACGCTACTACAATGAAGGAAACCCGCGTATACACGCGGTTTTACCGAAGACAACCTGCGTACAGATCTAAAAATAATTTTTTCATAACTTGCAATTGTACCAGATTTCAGTTATACCCAGAACATAACATTCCGTCGGTATGCAGATCTAGAAATACGCATAATCAAAATATAGTTCATTTCAAACCATTTGATCCCGATCTCTCCTTAGGTCTTGTTCTCCATCAACCGATGAGATCTTTCCTTAGCTCAGATCAAGCAATACATCATCAACCAATAACCTGCATACTGGATCTAATACTTCATCAGATATTCAAGACTTTTCAGATGCATTTTCCTAATGATTTCCTTCTCCTTATATAGCCTTAGGCCTTGTTCAATACCAAGGGCCAAAACCATAGAAATCCAATACCATCAGCTTCAAAACTAGGGATCAACACGTCCGTCGAGACACCAAGGTCCAGAACCATAGGCACAACTTCCAAGGAATAATCGAGGTGGACCAAAGATAAGTTTTCCACATACATGCGCTTTTACTGAATCCAACCAGCGTGTACATGCGACTTGGTATATAGTGAACATGCGTATACGCGACTTGGTATATAGTGAACCTGCTTGTATACGCGACTTGGTATATAGTGAACCAGCGTGTATATATTTTTCTTCATACTTGTAGACTGATCATCAATTCCTTGCTGCTATCCTTCTGCACTATGATTTGTTATCAGTGTGATTTGCCATCAAGGACAATACTTGTCTCATAATGCCAACACATATGAGTGCCACACGCTCCAGAGTGACAGTCATTTAGAACCCTTTCAGCTTCCTCATGAGTTAAGCAACGTCGAAACACAAAGTCCGCCCCACGGCGATAAAGAGTATCTCCAATAATCCTGAATTGTTGGGACTGGAATCGAATTTTTTGACGTTCTGACCTTGAAATTTCTGGCCGAAAGGATTGGGTCTGGAGATAAACGATGATATCCCCATACCACGGATCTAAAGTGCTGATTAGAAACAAGGATTCGTCCGTAATGGGCTCCTCCGCCACAGTTTCCGTATCAGTACGTGGGAAGTCACAAATTAACTCCGCAAAAACTAAAGATTTCTTAGACTTGGATTTCTCAAATTCCAAGTCGAACTCTTGCAGGATAACAATCCATTTAGAGTACTTGCCCCATAGCAATTGCTTGGTCAATAATGTAGATCATAGGGTTGCAATCCGAAATTACTGTAGTTTTACGTAGTAAAATGTAGTGACAAAAACGTTGGACAGCTTGAACAGCTGCCAATGCCAATTTCTCCACTTGTGAGTATTTTAGCTCAGTCAGATTTAAAGTTCGACTAAGGTAATATATCACATGTTGAATTGCGAATTCATCTTCCCGAACTAAGACCATTCCGATGGTGGAATGAGAGGCGGCGAGATACAAGAAGTAATCCTGGTTGTAGTTGGTAGGATGCAATAACGGTGCATGGGTCAACGCATGTTTAAGTGCATCAAAATATTTCTGAGCTATCTTGTCCCAATAGAATGGAGTATTCTATTTCAACAACTAGGTAAAACCCTTTGTAACCTCGGCGTAGTTAGGAATTAATTTTCGTAAAAAGTTTGCTTTCCTCTGCAAACTTTGGAGTTGACGAAGACTCGAAGGAGGAGGCAATTTGAAGATAGCTTCGACCTTCGAGGGATCGACAGGAATGTTGGCTTTCGAAACTACAAACCCCAGCAATCGACCCGTTTCTATACAGAAGACACATTTGTGTGGGTTCAACCAAATCCGATAATGCCTACACCTCATAAAGATTGCTCGCAAATGGACGAGGTGATCAGCTCGATGTAATGAATGATCAGGCAAGTCATCGAGATACGGTTTCACAATGTGCTTGATGTCATGAAACACATAAGACATGGCCCTTTGAAAAGTTGCTCTGGAATTCTTGAGCCCAAAAGGTAACTTGCAATAAGCAAATGTCCCCCATGGACAAATGAAAGCCGTTTTTGGTTGATCGGCAAGTAGAATATTGATTTGATTGTATTTGGAAAAACCATCCATGAAGGAGAATATTTTGCTGCTCGAACAATCATCAATAATTTGATCGATATAGGGAGTTGGGTAATAGTCCTTTCGACAGGCTTGATTAATGTCCCTATAATTGATGGATATTCTTATATTCGATACCCAATCCGTTAACGGGATCAGATAAATGAAACTTGCTTCGAGTAATTTTTCAACTTTTGCTTTAATTGCAGCAGCTTTTCTTGGGTGAATCTGACACAAACGTTGCTGGATGGGTTTAGTGTCTGGGTAAGTCTTGATCTCATGAACAACAATCGTGGGATCAATTCCTGGCATTTCCTTATAGGACCAGGCAAACACGTCATGAAATTCTTGAAATAGGGCCTTATATATCTGAATTTCGTCATCTGTACACGAGGCACCTATATGAATGTTCTCAACAATTCCGGGCTTAACCAAAATGTCAATAGGAATAGTTCGAGAGATGTTTCCCAAATTTAACTCGGAATCAGGATGTTTCATTGGATTCTTAGGTTCCTTGACATATTCAGTCATAAAAATTGAAGAGAAATCATTTTCAAAACAATCATTCTCGGGTAAAAGCGAAGATCTGTGATGGAGATCTTCCCATGGGAAATCATCTACACATAGGATTTCACGAATTTGGTCGTTAGAGTGAACAAGTTCAGAAAACGTGATTAAATCTGAGGTTGATGTGAAAAGTGATTCCTCACGGACCACATTCATGAAGTGAATTTCGGTTGAAGATGGGTCGGCAAACGATTGCACGGCCTCATACGCAATTTCATATGGACTCAAAGGCATGACATCACCAAATGAGTCTATCTCAGATTCAGAAGGAATGATCCAAGGATCATCATAAACAATGGTGTCTAATGTAATCATATGAATGGTTGCAAATGAAGACGATGCGTTGATTGGAGGAAAAGGAAAAGTTCCCAGTAAACCGACATCTTTAACTAGTCCTACTCCAACATCCTTATATGGGATAGTCGTTTTACCTACATGCTGAATACTCTCAGAAGAGGCTGGGTCGGATGAAAAGTAAGCCAGCTAGTCTATTGTTACGGTCTTTCCATTATGTGGAAACTTTATTACTCAAAAGACGGATGAAACGACCGCTGTCATAGCGTAAGACCAACTTTGACCCAAGAGAAGGTTGTAATCTAGAGGGGCATCAACCACCTCCGCATCTAGACTAACAGTTTTTCCTTCAACCCCTATAGGCAAATCCTGTAGAATGCCGAAAGGATGAAACCCACGACCATCAAAGGCCTTTAGAATCATTGGGGATTGATTTAGAAAAGGAGAACCAAGCGATCTCCAACACTGTATCGACATAATACATGTTGAGGCTCCCTCATCAATTACAGTCCGATGAATAGGCTTGTTTTTTACTATCACTGGAATCTGGAAAGCCATTTGATGAGGCAAACGCAGTGTACTATTTTCTAGATTGAAAATTATGAGGTTCGAGTCTTGAACGTCAACAGCTCCTATAGCCGACAAAAGTAATTTACGTTGTGCTAGACATGATTGCAGCACTTCCAAAGCTGACATTGCTGAGGGTGAAACAGCTAAATCCTCAACAATGTTATAGTTCTGAGCCGCTCTCGCATGTGGATTGAAAGCTGAATTTTGAAGTATACCCTTGGTGGGCGGTTTGATTACCAAGTCTGGATTAGGTTTCTCGATCTGTAGTGGATTGGAACTGGGAGCTGAGGTTGATGGATTAGAATGAGAATATTCTGCTTCTTTACCATCAACAGGACTTTTACGACCATAATCTTGCGATCGAGTCACAATCCTAACATGGGACATCATCAGTATGGGTTCTTCATTGGCACTCGAGGACGAACCTATCATCTTACTGTCTTGAGCTGGAAAAGGATCCTTCAAAACAACAAGAGTTTGGGAACCTTTGACAATCTTCGCAACCTCTGCACGATGAGGGCAGTCTCTTGTAAAATGTTCATCGTCACAAATGAGACAAGGATAACGAGGTTTGCGCTTTTCATCATTGGATTCTGATTTTTCAGGTTTCGCCTTTGAATTTTTGTCCATTTTATTCTTCTTCTTTCCTTTCTTCTTCCCACCGGATTTTGATTTGGCTGTAGATGACTCTACAACGTGAATATCGGCGGAAATCTCTGCAGAAGAATCTCTTGTTGGGGAATCAGGCAAGGTTATGATAGGAGAAGAATTCTTGGAATATTTCTTCTTACTTTTAGTGTTAATCGTACCAATCATACCATCGGCGGCATGAGATCTTGAAGGAGCTACAACGATTTGATTTTGCTTGGGAAGATCGGGGATTTTCTCCTGTAACGTACCTAACTGAGTATAGAACAAGTCAAGGTACTGTGCTTGAGCAATTACTTGCTCCTCAGTAAAAACTCCGACTTTAGCTACATCTTCAGTGATCTTTGGCAACAAAGATTTTACAAACCACTCGACCAAGATCTAATCCGGAATAAACACCTTCACTAAACGCCATCGACATCTCCACTCATGAATATGATCTGAAATGTAAGTGGACGTCGATTGTTTTAACGAAGTTAACAATTCCGTGCCATTGTCATATCGGACTAGCAACTGAAAATGAGTTAAAAACAAGGTAGCTAACTGACTAAAATTATAAAAAGTGCCTCGTGGTAACTCAATGTACCACTTGGCTCCGAGACCAATCAGAGTGCACTGGAAAAGTCTAAGACGGATTGAATCATCTGAAATGGAGTTAGACGCACATCAGAGGTGGTCAGTCATCACATGGTTCGACGGGTCCTTTCCTGATTTACCTTCGAACTTAGGAATGTCACTCGGAAACTTATTCGGCATTGGCGGCCAAAACGGAAGATAATTAATGGGATCATTCGTTAGGCGCGACAAGTCAGGTAAGTCCAAAGTTGCGATAAATGGTAACTGATGATTAGGGTCCTTAAAACTCTGGGTCATGAGGCCAGCCCCAGGAGGAGGATATCCAGGATAACTAGGAATAGGAATTGTGTTTGGGATATTGTATCCTCCCGGAAAACCAATATTAACCGGACCGTACTGGGGTTGTTGAGGTTGTTGATAAGTGTACCCAGGGTATGGTTGATACTGATAGACTGGTTGCTGCACAGCAGGACCGAATTGGTACTGTCCCTGATACGGTTGATAAGTAAATTGTGGTTGACTTGTGACAACCGTACTTGAACCAGGTTTTCCTACAGGCATCTGAACTGAAGTTTGAATCGTAGATCCAGACGGTGGTAAAGATGTCTGAGGAGTAGATACAGGAACAGTAGAAACTAGAGCTGTCGATAATCCAGAAGTAGGTGGGGTAGATTGAACAGATGTTGCGGCAGTTGTAGCAGTCGTTTGGGGTGGAGTACGAGGTGTACTAGGCCCAGGCTGAGAAACTACCAAAGGTATAGAAGTTTGAATGTTAGACTGGACTGGTTGCTAGGGGGTACCAGAAACTAAGGGTTGTCCAGTTTGAGATGACAACTGTACATTTGGCTACAACACCTGTTGAGTTTGCGATGGATCCCACACTATATTCATTCCAGGGTACTGACCCATAACAAGTTGAGAATATTGAGGACCATAACCGGGTTGAGGGTAGGATTGATAATTGAAAGGTACATTTCCCGTTCCTTGAATGTACGTTTGACCGGAGGGTGGTTGGAAACCTTGGTTCGAGTACTGACCTTGAGGTTGATACCCTTGAGGCACGTACTAATACTGGGGTTGACCTTGAGGTATAAATTGATACTGGGGTAGACCTTGGGGTACATATTGAGTCTGGGGTTGACCTTGAGGAACGTACTATCCCGTAGGTATGTACTTTCCTTGAGGTTTCCCCCCAGATGCAAATTAGGTACCTTGAGGTTGCCCCCAGGCGATAATTGAGGCTGCCCCCCAGGCGGTAATAGGCCACCTTGAGGTGGAGAATTTGGAATAGAACCTGAAATCATAAGAATGTCTTCTACACTCAACGACTTAGTACCATTGCTTCCAGTTAATAACCCTTGCTCAATGGGTTGAGGAGATGCTCCCGAAAAGGTGCCAGAAAGGGACTGATACCTAGAGGGAACAGAAGGACCACTGTACAAAAAGGATTCAGGGAATTGAGTAAACACGGATGATTGTCCTGACATATTTAACAGAGGATAATAACCTCTGGGTGTTGGGTGATAAGGAGCGCGAGGTGGTGAAAAACTTAACCCTGGGTTTTCTAAGAAATTAGTCAAAGAAAGATACCAAGCACTGCTCCCAGGTGGACTATAAAAAATTGATTCACACTCCCTTAGCTCAATAACAAGTTGATTTCCAGGGATAGGGATGCCTACTTCTTCTTTCGGAGTAGCAAGTTCTTCAATAGCAATAAGTCCAGAAGGAAGATCTTGGGTGATTACTCTTCCTACCCTAGGTGAACCAGGACCACTGGAAATTGGAGAAACAAACCCCGATGTCGGAGTAGCAGCAAATTCACTTTCAGGCTCGGCTATTTTAGGTTCCTCACCTATATCACTAGTAGATGAAAAGCTACCAGTAACTTCGGAAACAGACACTAACTGTGGATTATAATCTGCCACTAATGTTTGAAAATCAGGATGTACTATCAAAGAATATTCTCCTTCTTTAGGTGACCCAACTCTACTGTCTCTAGGAGTTACGAGGACTTTCAAGCCTTCAAGCTGGCTCGGTACTTCCTCAGGAGGTTGGCCCCGAAGTTTACGGGACTTCCTCAGTAATTCAGCCATGTTTAAAAATCAGGAGGTTGGCCCCGAAGTCTATGGGACTGCCTTGGTAATTCAGCCACAGTTAAAAACTTTTAACCACTTCACATGCAAACAAAGTAAAATCTCAATGAAAAGCACCTAAAGTCTCTAAAGAACCAAACAAATTTGAATCACATGCCTAAAGAATCTAGGAGATCAAACACACACAAACAGTAACTTTTCATACTGAAAACACTAGTTGGTGATGAAATCCAACATCGCAGAGTTCAATACAGAAATGGCGGTTGGAACAGTTACCCCGGCAACCTGCTTAATGAATAGACTAGCACAAGTTCCTCCACTTAACCGTCTCGAGTGAAGAGAACCCCCCAGAAAATCCAAGTGAGTGTAGTCGACGTTTGCTCTAGGTACAGTGGGATCTTCCCACCACTGTCACCTCAGGAAGAATCCTAAAGAATATAGCCACTAAGGTTACCAACTGAAACAAATATACCTGGGGGAACAGTCTACGATCCGATATGTACGCAAGGGTAGAGTAGCAAGCTCAATCCCCTTGAAGGCTCCATGTCATAATCCAAGGTTTACCAACAAGTGACCCTAGGCTCCTCGGCAATGGTTAATCCGAGGTTTAACATTTTTAATACGTGAATATCTGGCGTCGTTCCCAATGAGGAAGGATTGATTCCCACACTAGTTCGGACACGATCTCGTGCTTCTCCTTTAAGTGGAGCTTTCCCAAAGCATAAATGCAACAATTAGATTTCTTCCCTACCACAAGATACAACTACTTGTTTGTTTTTACTGTCTTGGAGAGTTAATTGCTCTCCTACTCCAAGGCACTAGCCTAAGCTAAGTTGGTGTACGAGAGCCCTAGAAATAAAAATTTTACTAGATGAATTTTACTTTAAGCGTTATTCTTTATTGGTTTTTGCTTAAGTCAAAAGGTGCGGAGATGAAACTCGTGGTATGAAGACTCGACTCAAAATCACTAAAAATGCACCTAGGATGATTTAAACAATCTTTTTCTCTTCGATGAATTTCTAAACTAAGAAAGAGTTTGAGAATGCAAATACTTTGTAAACGCAAATCCTTCTTAAGAAACGAATTAAAAGAAGAGCTTTTGCCTTTTCCAATGCACTCAAAACGAGACAACTAGTTATTTCACAAAAATTTCCCTTTTTCGTTTCAAAGCACTCAACCACTACAAAAAACAAACTTTTTCCAAAATAGATTTTTTTTTTTATAAAACACTCAAAACTACAGAAATAACTAACTTTGAGATCTATAAATTATAAAGACCTATTTGAAGTCAAAGCCTACTAAATGGAATTTTTAAGGATGTTTTACTTAGCTAGATGTAAGCTAAGGACCAATTTATGCAGAATCACAAATCAGTCAAGAACAACCAATTTTGTTTTCTTTTTGAAAATGAAAATCCAAACTTTTAAACACAAGCTTTTCGAAGTTTTGTAAAGAGAAAACTCAAAGCGGATTCCTCAACAAGGGGAGATTTCATAAATGGTCAGACTCATAAGAAGGCTGGTAGAAACTAAGGTGATCTGAAGTCCCTACAGCTTCTAAGCTCAGAGCCACAACACAACCAAAATGAGAAACAAGCCCAACAAGCAAAACTCCTAGGAATTTCACCTAAAACCCTAACACTAAAGAAATCAACTTAAGGAAAGCTTCTGACAGGTTATATGTAGGTCTCGGTAGTGGATAACAATTTCTAAACAAAAACTAAGCTGACTAACAGAGGAAATCTTAGGTTTTTCAAAATTTTGACAGGGTCCACAAGCCCACAGTTGTCACAGGTGCGGTCCCGCTCTGTGCTAAAAGCAAAGGTGTGGATAGGTATGCACTGTGTCAAAAGGCTAGGATGCGGTCCTCTCCCAAAGCTATGAAAAACAAAAAATAGCTCTGGATCTACAAACTCTACCCAATTTTACACACAACAAGCCAAAAACACAGTTTCTCATGTGAAAGTAAAAACAAGGAAAACAATCAAGTCCCCAGCGGAGTCGCCATTTTGTCACGCGGAATAAGTCGATATTGCGAACAAGATAGACCTTCTTAGAATCTAAAGAAGACATAATGACAAGCAAACCAACCAGACACTATCTTTCTCTAAATATGCTTTTATAAACAATGGCAAACAAGTGTTTTTAGGGCCTACCTTAGTCCAACGCAAGTTTGTGGATGTCGTCGCTCCTTCGATCCAAATGAGTTCCTTTGTCACGAATTTGCAAACACGAACAAGGCAAACAAATTAAATAGCACCTGAAAATCCAATATCATAAAACATATTCAACATGAAAGTCAAGGAGTCCATGAACAAATAACATGAGATACTTGTTGAGAAAAATGAGTTTGATTGTATTAATTCAAAAGAAGAAGAACTTTACAACCTGTGCCTTGATGTTGTACAAGCTCCTCCCAGGGTCTAGCAAGAAGTCTCCTATACTTTGACAAGTTTCACTCACTCCCCAATGAAGCCAAAAAGGTATGTGATCTCTCCTCTTAAGCTCAACTAGGAAGTCTTGATTTCACCAGCATTTACCCTAAAAAATGTTCAGCTTCTAACCTCCTCAGCAACTAGCCCAATTCCTGAATTTATAGTGTAATGGAGGGAGGTTACTAGGTCCTCCTTCAAAGGGATAAAGCCCTCCTTCAAATGGATAGCTCCTCTCATCAAAGGATTAGCTCCTTCTCTTTTGGGATGCATGAACCACCTCAGAGCGAACAATCCACGTCAAAATTCCTTCTACAATCCTCTAGAATTAACCCAAAGCGAGTTTTTTAAGATAAAACTTGCGCCTTTTGACTTTTACAGGGGTCCGCACCCACACCTTTAGGGACAGAGCAGGCAGGTCCATAGTTTTTGTAAACAGAAGGTGCGGGACCGCAGGTGACAATGAGAGAAAGTGCAGAACCAGAGTTACATTGATTTTTAATGTCTTTCTCTCATTTTCAAAGCTTGACTTGAAGAGCTGAGGTCTGAGACTTGCTTAGGAGGACAGTATAAGTGATGATAGACCCATACTGACTGCAAATAATCATGGTGACAATATTTTTGTGTAACAAGACTAATAGTGAACTTTAAGTCATCAGTATGCATAGATACAAATCACATTTGCATTCATGCCAGTAATAGCACTTTGATCCAAAACAATACAATGAGTCTAAAACTATGGCTCCTCCTTGAACCAAACAGTCCCCTTTATTGACAATAAATCAAAACTATTTTTCTCCAAGCCAAAAAGCCCTTCTCCTTTCTTCAGAGGTAATACTTATGTGGCCTTGAACAACCCTCGGCCTTCCATGAACTTTCAGTTCCCTCTTGTCATTACACAGATTAGTATGTATAGATGTGAAAGGTTGGTGAAACTGTCGACAAGCTGAGGTCACCCTTGGTGGAGCATTCTCCTTCTTGTGGAAATGGATGGATCTCCTTGGAACAAGGGAGGACTGTGTATCATTTCTTAGCACTTGTGAGGAGTGGCTATCATTCTCTACCTTTTCTTTGAAAGAAACTAAAGATTCTCCCATCATCCCCACATCTAGCATGCTTTGTAATGTATCTTGTGATGATGACATCTTGGTGGATTAGCGTTGTCCTGAACGCTTCCATTGAACTACAAGAGCACCTTCATTATGCACTATGGCAGTCTGTCTCCCCTTTAGTAGAGTGTTTTTTGCAATACCGACCCTGGTGGTGCAAAGGGGTCATCCTATCATATAGCGCCTTCATCTGCGGCTGGATCCACTAAAACTCACCTGTAGAGATAATTCGTATTAGTTGTGATTATAAAATATGATATAAATGCTCAAGAATAGCTCTTGCCATCATCGAAACTTCAAAAATGATAAGGCACTACGAAATCAAAAGGATCTATCGTGAAAGAAAATGGCCCCTGGTTTAGCCAAAAATCATGCCGCGAATGAGTCACAATGGCACATCCCGATGGAACATTACATGCAACATCACCCCTATCAGATTTCCTTTGAAAAATACCCACCCTCAATATCTTCTAAAAACAAGGAAATACACAGGAAAACCTGAGTCTGACTGTTAGGCCAGACTTGAAACATTATATGCCCAGATTCACAATTGTCAGTGGGTCTGGCAGACAGAGGGGCACTATATATATAAGATTTGGGACAAGGCCGATAGCGATGTGCGATATAGCCCCAGATACGAAACATATATGAAATATAATTCATAATACTATTGGGTCCGACAGATTGCAAAGCATATGTGCATAAGACCCAAGCTCCCACCGATCTTTGATATGTGATGGGGATGTGGACCCAAAACACATATATGTTAAGGTTCATAAATCCCTTTGGGTCTGCAATGTTACCCTTCCCTTTGGAAAACACCTACCTCAACGTTTTTCTGGAAACACAAGGAATAAGCGAAAAACCTGTGTATCCGGCCTTATAAAATTAATGCGCCCCGTTTTATAATCATCGGCGGGTCCGAGTGGTTATGGTGCACCATATACATATATTCCGAACCTCGTCGATAGCGATGAGTGATTGGTCCCGGATCCAAAACATAATATACCTCTGTTAATATGGACGATTTGCAATTTGCGATGTGGTGGAGAACTTACTCGCATTGCTCTTATTCATTCATGATGAATCAATGTTGGCCCTTTAATCAAGGTGAAGTGCGATGAGTGAAAAGGGATGATTCATGTATGCTTTGTGAAGCACTTCAGCTATAAAGAGTTATGCAGGAAAATGAGGTGTGATAGAGGGTTTTGTGCGTTAAGTGCACAAACGACCATAGCGAAGGTAGGGGCGATTATATACATGGGCCTACTTTGCCATAGACACTTATGAGGATTGTGAAAGGTCCAATGAGGAAATGAGGGTGCAGGTTATAAATAAATCATGCTGCAAATATATTTTCAAGGGGAGGTCTTGACCATTACGAACTGAAGGATTAACCCGACATAGAATTAGAGTTTCTGAGATGAAAGCAGATCATTCGGGGAAGTGAAAAATCTAGCTTCAAGGGGATCCATTTAAAATTTTCTATCAGAGCTTGTTGTAATAGGGTGGTAGTTGTGGCCACAACAAATAATGAACCACTAGGTGAACCATTTATCTCTGTTTCCAAATAAACCTTGGATCAATAAAACATCAAGGTGTTAAGATAAACTTGAAATGCAAATTGTACAAATGAATAGGCATGGGTTCCACTTTAACATTAATTGTTTCAGGTGGGATAAAGTCAAATAGCTTCTTCTTATTGATAAGGTTTTGACAGGAATTCTCCAATGGTTATTATTATGGGATGTATTTACCTTCCTTTACCTGTTGCCTTCTTTAAAAAATCCTTTTGGGGCCATCACTGGTCTGTCAATACCCATTTAGGTGTGTACATCAGCTCTATATTATTCATCAAAATCGATTTAGATATGACTATATGCACTTTACATAAGAATTCCAGTGCTATATTTTCATATGGCTGAATGGGGCGCAGTCATGGATCATGCCATATTTTTAAACCGCTTAAGCAAGGTTGGGCTTGCTGTGTCAATTGGTACTCTGAGCACAACAATAGTCCCTATTCTAACCGGCTTCCCAAACAACCTATCCTTCCGGATTGGCACAAGGACTTGACACTTTATTTTCTTTTAACTAGATCCTTCCAACTTTAGGCACAAGGACTAGAGCGTAATTGGATTTGCCACATGATGAATGCAGTGAGTTTAGCCCATGAAAGGAGGTTTACCTGTAAACAACAGGTAAAGGACAATTTAGTGTGGTGGATGGGACGAATGGAGAATGACTATAAACCTTATAGGAAAGTATCGGCTAGGTCTGAGTAGGATTTATTAAAAAGGCAGTGTTCCTCCATGCCAGTCCAGCTGCTGCTACACATTTCTATTTTATAAATATGCCCCTACATGCTCCAGGTATCAAGGTTATCAACAGGTCTTACCTAGTTCTCAATAGATGCTAATGAGTGGCTTGATCTGAATTCCATAACTGATTTTCAGGTTCTCATGGCTTGATTGAAAATTTGTTTGATTTGCAAGGTAATGAGGGATTTAGAAACACTAGAATCATCAACAGGTTAATGAGGAAGGGAAAGTTTGAATGTGGCGAATGATGGCAATCTGAAAAGGTAAAAAAAAAAAACTAGAGTACCAAAATCAGTTAGCTAAAAAGGACTGTAATTTAAAACAGAAAGTGAAACTTTGCAGAGAAACAAGAAAGGAAAAGATGGAAACGTAATTAGACTGAAAACAAAAAGGAAATGCATTCTAACCTACTTAGCAGGTAACCACCATGTGGTGGCTATTGGGAATATCTCTTGAGATGCTGGCCAGTAACAAGGAGTTTTTCAGTTTCTCCCTATAAGGTTTTCAATCTGTAAGTTCGATGACCAATTTTTTCCACAACTTGGAATGGGCTCAGCCATGAGTGTTGTAATTTTGTGTGCTTACCTGTTGGGTCACTCATGAGAGGTGAAAAGTAAATAAATTTCTCAATGAAAGATGTCACCTCATCTTCGCCTGTATTTATAAGTTTTTCATGCTCCTTTTTGTTAATGGTTGTGTTTTTGAGTGTTCTTTTGTAATGAAGGAACTCAAGGATTTGATTATCACTTTTGAACGCCTGCTAATTTGAGATGTTATCAGTTATGGATGATCTGAAAATAAATTCAACATAAAATTTATTCTTGTTTAATCAAGGATTAGGCAAAAGTTTCGTAGCCATAGCACCCATCAGATCACCATCATGGTTGTACTTTCAAGGTATGTATGTGACATTGAAAGAATCAAAATTATCAATTAATCTCCATACCTCATGTTGTTACCTCACCAGGTGTGGCGGACTGCAGTGTATCTTTTTCTTTACCTAGTCCACCATTATCTGTGGGACATCAAAAACTCTGAGATTTTTGACATTCCTTTCAATGGCTCTTCTCAGGCCTTTCAGTAAGCCTTCATGTTCTACTGTGTTACTGTCGCATGTGCATTCCAACCGGCTAGCCATCAGATGTTGGTTCCCTAGTGGGTCAATGAAAATGCTCCCAACACCTGCACTTTCAAGACAATTAGAGTCATCAAAGTGGAGTGTCTCAAAAATAAACTCTAATGTTACGCTAGAAGAACTACTTCCTATGAAATTAGTCCTATCATCTACTATAATACAAGGTAATTCATCAATTGGATTATGGGGGTGTTTAATTCTCTCTTCCAACTGTGAGTTTCTCAAAACCTCCTTGATTGTTTTCGCATGGCATCCTCCGAAACAGGTTTCTGTGGCATCAAAATCAAAACCATAATTCCCAAGGATAGAGTTATAGAACATTATAGGTTCATTGGGGCTGTTTAGTTCTATTACCACGTATTTCATGTATCTTTCTCTATCGACTCTAAGCATATCACCTTTTCCCCTCTAAGGTAGCAAGAGATGGGGCCAATCAGTTGAGAAATATCCATTGAGGTTTGATGACCAGTCCCTACTAAGTAGCATTCCATAAGTCTCGGGTATGTCAACGACCACTATATCAATGACTTGTGTGTACTATGGTTTAGCAGCCATACGAATCAACACATTTTTTAATTCCCCAATTACTTTCACATTTGTTCTGTCCAATTGCATAATTCGAGTTCCAGTTTTCTTGGGCACTGACTGCAGTGTTTTAGTAACAACGTAAGGTATAACAGTGGATGAGGCACTGGAATCTACCAGGCAACTGTGTACATTCATGTTAAAGATTTCAAACGTGATAAGGAACGGTGGAGTCATAGATTTTGATTTCCTCCCTATCATGGTTGCATTGACATCTTGCGGCTTTTGATTTATTTTAGATAAAGTGGCCTCCATAGCTGATGTTATTTGGGATGCAGTAGAGGTACTTATAGGTTTGGACAATGGTTTCTCAGCTTGGCCATTGGAGGTGGTGGGGGTTTTGCAGTTCCACTCATTCATAGCTTTCAGTAGAAAATCTCTTTGATGCGATAATTTTAATAAGTCAAAATAGGTGATATTAGCCCTAGACTTCTTGAGATCATCCACAATATTGTAATCCATGTTATAAACAGGATATGGCAGAGTAAACATACATGTTTTTCCATTCTTAGGTGGGAATTTGTCGTCTTTTGTAGTCTTCGTTGCAGTGGGAGATGCATTTTCTTTCTCTGGGTGACTTGCAATAGGGGCATTCTTGGATTGATTGCCAGGTCTACTCTTTTCGACAGGAACTCTGGGAGCGAATGATTTCACAAGGCGAACATATTCGTTTGTTCGCTCTAAGGGCTTTGTTGCATCTAGGAGTGGCCCTTTACTCCGCATGTGGATTTCATTAGCGTTGATTTCTACAGTGTTATCCCCTTCTTCTTCATTCTCATTACTATGGAAATCCCACAACACATTAATTTGGGTTTCCTCATCCAAGGGTTCTTCTACTTGGTATCCTTCTTTGTCTTCTTGTTCTAGTTCGAGCTTTGGTACAATTTCTTCTTTGTTAAGGAGTGATCCAATAAGAGCCACTCTTTTGTGTTTAAAGCCTCTTCATTAGGTGGACTAGGCAATGAAAGTTGACCATGACCACCTTCTATTTTCTTTCGATAGAAAGGTTTGAAGGGTTTTTTGTTATTATAACCTCCTCCATTCCCACTTGTACTCTCTCCAACATTTCTTTTCATATCGATGACTATGTTTGTTAGTTCCTTAATGATCCGATGCAAACCCTCCACATCTATGGTATCCTTTTCTTTGTTCTCAGCCACTTTGTTGCCACTCCCACTACTCTTCTTGGATGATTGAGAGGATTTCTTCACTTTAGTTATATAATGACATGCTGTGAGGTTGATCATTTCATTTTCGACTTTCAGCACTTCATCGATAGCACCTTGTAAGGTTTTCACATTACTCCTTTTAACCCACATCATTGTAGGGACAAGGAGAGCAGAGATATCGAACTCCACTAGCACCTCCTTAGTAGGTCTACTGGTGGCTAGGATTCTGCTGAACAAGGTGTTGAACAAGATTTTAAAATCCTTAACCTTCTCCTTGGTTTCCATTTTCTGATCGGACAATTCAAAAACTAAGGCTGCGAGTGTTTTGTCATCACCAAACTTGTCTAAAGAGGCCTGTTGAAAAGCATCCCAAGAGGTGATTGACCCTATTCTCAAGTTGAAATACCATGTGGAGGTTGCACCAGTCAATGTAAAATAGAATAGGCAACACTCCACATCTTCATTGGCGACCCCCAACCTGCGCGGTATCTCCCTGCTGAGGGTGGAAATTAGGTAACACTCTTTTTGCATTTTTGGGTAAGGGATGCTGCTGCCTAGGTACCGGTACAACATCCTGTGCAAGCCAGGGAGGGAGTGCTCCTGGAGGAGGTGGGGGCTGATTCCCACCTGGAGGAGGAGGTGGAGGTTGATTCCCACCTGGAGGGTGAACGTTGGCCATACTATGGACAGGGAAGTTTTGGTTCGAGGCTTCTCCATTAGGATTCTCAAAATCAAGCAAGGAGTTACCTTCAGAAGGGGAATCCTCAGGAATTTCTTCCCAAGGGGTGTCAATACTTTTCAAGGATTCTAGCACAATATCTTCGAGAGTAGAAGATACAGATGTATCTTCAATTAGGGTAAAGATCCTTGGATTTCTCTTAGTTATCAGAGGTAAAGAGAGAAAGCTGGGAAGCTAATAGAGAGGGTAAGGGTAAGCCCGAGTGAGAGTTATAACTGGTTGTTCCTGAGTGATAGGATATCCACATAGTCTCCCTTCTTTGGGTGATACAGATACAAGACTAATAGGGATCTCTGATTCTTCGGAATGAGGCTTTTTCAGATGTGTGGCAAGATCTCTCTGACCTTTACGATCCATACATTACTCTTTTCGTATCCATGCACAAATTTATAGATGAAATCTTGAAAAACTATGGACGACAGTTCAGGCCCTCCTTCTAGCACCAATTTCTTGACATGGCTAATGTGAACTATGCTAAAAAGGAGAACTAACCCAATCGCAAGCCCCAATAATACCTACTTTCATTTGGAATGGCTAGCTCTGACAGGTTTTAAGCGACCCCATAGACTATTTGAACATGTTGAAAGATTGCTTCCAGGAGGAAGACTTCTATTAAATCAAAAAAATAAAACAGATAACCTCTATGTATTAAATCCTATCTATACTACTTCTAACTACTCTAATCTAGTCTTAGCAATCCTAGTCTATCCTACAGAAGCATAATATATAGGTTTAAACATCATATATATGTTCGACAGGAGCGTGATAAAGAAGATTAAACATCATGCATAGATTCAAGTCTAAATGAATCAATCACTGAATTCACAGCTGGAAAATACTACATTAAAGCTAAATTGCAATCGAATCACTCATATAGGAATCCACATTCTTCGATGGAATTAAAACTTGCAACTGATGTTTAACTTAGTTTCAAATCAGAGACCATTCACAAGCTAACCATGAAACTGAATCACATTCAATTTAACAAGACTAATAGTGAAATGTAAGTCATCAATAGGCATAATGCAAATCACATTTACATTCATGCCAGTAATAACACTCTAATCCAAAACAATACAATGAGTCTGAAACTATGGCTCCTCCTTGAACCAAATAATCCCCTTTATTCACAATAAATCAAAACTGCTTTTCTCCAAGCCAAAAAGCCCTTCTCCTTTCTTCGGAGGTAATAATTATGCCGCCTTGAATGAACCTCGGCCTTCCATGACCTTTCAGTTCCCTCTTGTTTTTACAGAGATCAGTATGTATAGATGCGAAAGGTTGGTGAAACTACTGACAAGTTGAGCTCACCCTTGGTGGAGCGTCCTCCTTCCTGGGGAAATGGATGGATCTCCTTCCAAAAAGGGAGGACTGTGTATCATTTCTTAGCACTTGTGAGGAGTGGTTATCATTCTATAGCTTTTCCTTGAATGAAATGGAATATTCTCCCATCATCCCCACATTTGGCATGCTTTGTAATGTATCTTGTGATGATGACATCTTGGTAGATTAGCGTTGTCCTAAACGCTTCCACTGAACTACAGGAGCGCCTTCATTACGCACTATGGTGGTCTGTCTCCCCTTTAGTAGAGTGTGCTTTGTAATATGAACACCAGTGGTGGAGAGGTGTCATCCTGTCATACAACACCTTCATCTATGGCTAGATCCACTCAAACTCACTTGGAGAGATAATTCGTATTAGCTGTGATTACAAAATATGATAGAAACGCTGAAGAACAACTCTCGCCATCATCGAAACTTCGAAAATGATAAGGCGCTTTGAAATCAAAAGGAGCTATTATGAAATAAAATGGCCCCTGGTTTAGCTAAAAGTCATGTCGGGAACGAGTTGTAATGGCACATTACACACAACATCAGCCCTATCAAATTTCCTTTGAAAACTCCCCGCCCTCAATATCTTTCGAAAAATAAGAAATACACAGGAAAACCCAAGTTCGGTGGTTAGGCCGGACTTGAAACATTATATGCCCAGATTCACAATTGTCGATCGGTCTGGTAGACACAGGCGTGCTATATATATAAGCTTTGGGACAAGGTCGATATCGATGCACGATATTGCCCTAGATCCCAAACATATATGAAATATAATTGATAATACCATCAGGCCCGACAGATCGCGATGCATATGTGCATAAGACTTGGGCTCCTGAAGATATGTGATATGCGATGGGGGTGCAGACTCGAAACACATATATGTTAAGGTTCATAAATCCCTTCAAGTCCGCAATGTTACCATTCCTTTTAGAAAACCCTAACTTCAATGTTTTTCCAGAAACACAAGGATATAAGCGAAAAACCTGTGTATCCGACCATAAGGCTAGACTTGAAAATTAGTGCACCCAATTTTATAATCATCGACAGGTTTGGGTGGTTATGGTGCACCATATACATAGATTCCGGACCCCACTGATATCGATGAGCGATGGGTCCCGGATCTGAAACATAATATACCTCTATTAATATGGCCGATTGGTGATTTGCGATGTGGTGGAGGACTTGCTTGCATCGCTCTTATTCATTCATGATAAACCAACCTTTGCCCTTTGATCAAGGTGAAGTGCGATGAGAGAAAAGGGATGATTCATGTATGCTTTGCGAAGAAATTTGGCTATAAAGAGTTATGAAGGCAAATGAGGTGCGATAGAGGGTTTTGTACATTAAGTGCACGAATGACCATAGCGAGGGTAGGGAATCGGGTGTTAGAAGGTCTAGGAGCACTTAGGAGTCAATCTCCAAGATAAGAGATGGCTAGATTTACTCAATGTAATTATGGGAATTTCAATGAAAAATGATAAAAAAGCTAGTGAGGGTGATGATGGAACAAGAGATCACTAAGGTGGATGAAGTAGAAGGTTGTTGCTGGTGATGAAGTTTGGGTCTCCTCCTGAAGTACCTACTTTTCTTAAAACATGTGTGTCTTCCAAGAATTATGGGACAAGATACATTTTCATAAACCTGAAAAGCATGAATCAATTGCCTATATTATGCATGAAGAAATTTGTTGAAGGGAATGAAAGCATGAGTGAGATCTTATTGCAGAAATGAGATGGAAAAATATGGCAATGAAATCTGCCTTGGAACATTAACCAAATACTGAATCAGAGACAACAAACTCCAAAGCTCATGCAAGAGCTAGAAATCTATGTTTTTGGAGCTGTTGAAGGATCCCTTCCTCAAGTCATGGTCCTAGAGGGAGGAAGTGAGGTTGAGACACCTGCAGACAAACTTATGGTGATCCTTTTCCTCCTTGCTAACATGCTATTTGAAAGAAGGCACAAACGGAGGCAAACTATCACACAACCAATCTAATCTACACGGTTGTAATGGAAATGCATCTACTAAGGAAATGACCAATTAAACTATGAATCTATACTAGCATACATGTATAATAAAGAGGAGCCTTGGCTTCTAGGGTTGGACCCTAACCCAAGAGCTTCAACCCTCTGAGTTAACGCAGTACTGGCTCAAAGAAACACTCATTCTTATTACCAAAACAATGGATTACATCAAAAACTATCACAAGTATTGCAGCCTGAAAATAAAGTGGAGTTTTAAAATAAAAAATCTGAATCCTACTGAGGTCCCAGGCCTCTCTATTTATACATCTAAGGTCTCCAATGAGTTCCATAAATTAGGGAGGCTTACCTCCCAAACTTGAGATAAACTTGTGCTTTCTCTTTCACTTGCTCGACTGCCTTCTAGTCCTCGTGATTTGGTTGTTTGCACTCTGAGATGATGGAGGAATATTTGAATGTAGGGGTAGTAAATGAGGAAGATTTACCTCCTATAATTACTCTCCCTTGTCCCATTCGAGTTTTGACCATGATCTTTGCCAAAATTCCTTTTATTTATCCTTTAATCCCGCATTAAGTGCAAATTAGACCACAAAGCAAAATATACAACTCTAACTCATCTCATAAACAAAATATAATCAAAAGTATGCAATAAGTAATGAGAATAGTTGGTTTGACTAAGCTATGAGGTGAATTAAGGCCCATATAATTACCCAATGCTGAGGCTCATCAACATGTTTGGTTCAAATTATTTTCCACTCATGGATTTATCATATACATTTGTTACTAATGGAAACACAGTAAAAACATTCAAACTCCTCATAATGAATCTCCCCCTGAAATCATGCACTTTCAACCTTTTCGTTGATCATGTTGACCCAATCTTCATTTCAGGCCTTTTGATTCACCATGCTTCTATGACAACTCATATTCATCACCGTTTTATGTAACTCATGATGCTACCGTATGCACCCCCTTAGACCAGTTAAGCCTCTAATTTCTATTATGTAATATTTAGTGGTTATACAATAAGTAACAATGGATTTCACTAGGACTTTCTTTTATTTATTCAGATTCTAAAGAGGAGGAAATTTTTTTCACCCTCTTACTTTTTCCTACTCTTATTTTTAGTATATACACATTATCTAATGTTCTAATTGCTCTTTCTATCAACTTCTTTAAGCCTTGTTTTCGGATTTTCAAACCTTTAGAATTGAACATGACTTATTTTCCTTCATCAACCATTTAACTCACATTTAGGATATTATGCTTTCATCCTTCATCTAACAACACATCAGTTGCATTTGTTTTCTCAACACCAAGTTTGGCCTTATATTTTACTAACATCTTAGCTCGGGAATTGTATCCATGAATAACATGGCCACCTTTGATTTCCTTCAAGGAGAGGAATCTACCTTTATCTTCTGACATATGATGGGAGAATCTTTTTTCTATGTACCATTTTTCATTTTCTTCAAGTGTGCATAGAGCATGGGCACACTTCACTTATTGTTTCTTATTATTCCAAACTTTGGTATGATTATTTTTTATATGCATGTTCTCCTCTGGTTTTAATATGATGAATACAATCTTCTTGTTGCATGAATTTCCTTGACGCGATCAACAGTCTACAATCTCTATCCATGTGACCTTTTTAGATGTATAACATCTGACATGGTTAATATATGAGCCAATAATATCATACACTCTATTGTTCAAATTACATCTCTATTTTGCATTGACATACTTATACTCCATACATGAGATCTGCAATGAACTACCTTATGTCCATGAGGGCTTTACTCAATGAACCTTTGACATATCACGTGCATTCGTGGTATACTAAAATATACTCCTAATTTCACTACATATTGAAAAATACCTCTAAAAATAACATTATTTTACCTCCAACCAATACGAACCTAATACACCTTCCCGATTTGTAAAACGCCCACTTTCACTAGATATTGTACATATCCATTTTTTTGTTAACACTTTTTATACCCCTTTATATTTTTCATTAACTTTGAGCTCCATTTTTTTATACCTGGCAATACAAAAACCCTTTACCCGCTATTATATTCTCAATATATTATATTATTTTTTCCTCAATATGTATCTATGGAATGCATGTGGTTAGTATTGATTCCCCAATGAGCCCCCCCGCTTAAGTCCAAAGAAGATGTTACATGCAAAACAGTAATCATAGAATGAATTTGTATACCAGAGGGATGATTATCTCTTTTTCTTCCTGACCTACTATATACTTTTCTAATAATATCTAAACAATATGCTTCTATATTTGGCTCGAAAATGTCCATTGTCATGGTCAATGTAACATTCAACCTTATCCATCAAAGGAGAAAATGGATTAATATTCCCACATTTGAATTCTTCCATTCTTCTGTTTGAGTGAATGATATTCTTGACATAGGTGCTCCTCTTGTTTCATTTCCCAAGAATTTATTCTACTACTTTCTTCCTCTCTTGCTACCCATTTTACTCTGATTTTCTACTACAAGATTTTTTGGTATTGCATTATGTTTTCCACTTTCGTGTGGACTAGATTCTTCGTTATCAACTCCAACACTAGATTTGATAAAGGGAGATATTTGGCTATTAATCATGTTGTCCAAGAGCTTGGTACTATTCTCCAACTATGACTACTTGTTTATGTTTTCAAGTTCCTTCCTTATTGACAAAAATGCAACCTCTAGTTTTCCATATCGACCCTCTCTTTCTTTTATCTAGCTACCCATCACTTCTTGAATTCTTTTCGTTCCTTCTATCTTGAACTTCCGTCTCATGACTTATCCTTTACTCTCATTCTCCTCATAATTTTTTTTTAATAATCTTTTCTAATATTTGTTCTCAACTACGAGACTTTCAATTTGGATAATTAGCTTTTCTATGACAACAATTCTTGATTCAAGTTCATATTTAAGAGCCAATACTCTATCACATTCATCATCATCTTCTCTATTCAACTCCGAATGGCTACCCACTAAACCATTTAATCCATAGCTAAGAAATATCTCACCATGGTCTTGGTAGATGGGTAGCTTACCTCTATATCTAACTTATTGCATCACATATGCTTCTCCTATTCGTTATTTTTTTATTTCTCCTCTTGACAATCTATTGTATTCACACTAGGAGGATGGGTTTCATCTAGACTGAGAAAAATTATTTTAAGACCCCTTCTTCTTCAAGTTATGCTTCTTTTTGTTCTTTTCCTTCTCTTTGTTTATGCTACTGATGTCTCCTACATACAAGACCTGGAACATATCCCATATATATTTTGTATATTGTAGATCCATTACCTTCTCAAGATTTCCATTATGGACATTGCTGAAGAATACCCATTCAACTTGGGAATTTTTCTATTGCACTTGCTTTGAAGGGGAATATTTACCATAACCTTTAGATACCATACACGAAACATAATATCTACATGTTAACATTTGAGACTCGATATTTTCTCTCCATACCTAATAGTTTTCAGCTCTAATTTTAGTCACACTTTGATGATCCATAAAAACAAAATGCCAGATCTACCTTACAGTGGTCAAGCTCCACTTGTAGGTACCTTCTCTAATACCAATTGTTGGGACCTTGATAATAGTAAGAAGTGGAGGATGAATCAATACTATACAATATGGATAATTTATTTAATATTTTTTAATTTTTTCAATTAAATAGATCATCCAATTATTACTAGCACACTATACAACATATCTAGACACAAAACATGAGCAAAAAACATGCATGCATAAGTAAACCATGAGAGAAAAAAATAAACCATGATAAAACATAAACCAAACCTCTTAGCGTATGGAATGAATGTGATATCATGTTACCATATAATGATAGGTATAAAACATAAAGAAGAGGTGGGATATGACCAAATAAGAAATGAAAAACTAACAAATCTCCTACTTCAATTGGTGAAAGTCAAGGAGGAAAGATTTCGTGTAATCCTCAAGAATGTGTGGAAAAATAAGGTATGGGTATGTGCAATTGAAATAGGACCCTCTACTAGGGAGTATATGACTTATGAAAATAAAGAGATATATGTCATACAAAGAAAGAAAGAAATAAAAAGGTTCATATAACTAGATTTTCATAATGTTCAATGAAATCTCGATGGAAAACTAGGTAAACATTTTCAATATTAGTGATCCTAATAATTACTCTAATAAAAAATGATGTTATGAATATTTGGGAGTCTTAAAACGAATTTATCCTCATTCTCAAAGAATTTTTACTAAGGATATAAATATGGTCCACGATTCTATCAAAAAGATAGGGGTTTCCTTCTTTAGAAATCCCTTCTATGAATCTCTAGATGATCTAATCACTAATTAAGACATGGTATATATCAAGACAAAAAGAGGTTCTTATAGGTCTACAATAATAGGATATCGGCCCTTAGGTGAAAAAATACATTATCCCTTCTTGAAACTCAACCCTTGCTTAAAACTCTATTAGCCCTTCCTCCATCCCTCCATCATCAATATTAGGCAATAATCCCATCCTACTTTTTATAGAACCCAAAGAATATTTTGGTCCTTTTCCTTCAAATTAAATCCATTATTTTTTCAACACCAAGTGGCCATGGATATTATCAAATTTTCATGAGCATCATGCATGTCATCTTATCCCTTATTTATGTGGGAGAAGGAAACTAAAGTAGCTAAAGTAGGTCTAAAAGTATGGGCCCACTTAATCCTCCTCTCTACGCTAAAGTTTAGAAAGGATTGTGGAAAAACATTATTTTATATTCAAGTTACAATGGAAATAGTTCAATACACTCTTAAAATCTTTAAAAAATGAAGAAGAAATAACACAAGAGTTGTTCAAAACCCAAGAGAATATGAGGCCAATTTGAGACTCAAGTTGTTATGCAACCAGATCACAAGACAAAAGAAAAGATAGATGAATGACTTGAAAATTAGCCTCTTTGAGCAAGAAACCGCCTTTCATCACATAAATGAGAAATTATTGGATGATATAAATGATAAGAATTCCTTGGCATATATAGGACCCTAAGAAGTCACAATATAACCAGAGCTTACATAACAATAATAATGTAAGGACACAACAATAACAATAAAGGTGCTCTGCTAGTATTATAAGGACTTAACATGCACCTTGCCTTCCAAGAAAGTTTTGTCCACAATTCTTGTGTAGTTTTGGATGCATTTGTATAAAATTTGCATCCTCCAATGTGGAATCGTCAGTGAGTAAGTTCTTCCAATTAATATTCTCTTAAATTTATATATTTCATAGTTTTCAAGTTATTGTTTTAGTGATTTCTTTAGGCTCCAGTATGATTTTTCCCTCCTCATCAAGTTCTGGCAATATCGTTTAAACTAGTAGCTTGTCACCAATAACCTTCTTTAAATATTGAACATGGAAACTAGGTGTACTCGAGAAGATGTAGACAACTCCAATTTGTATGCCATAGTACCAATATTTTGAAACACCTTATAAGGACCATAGTACATGGGTGATCTTTTATTATCCTTCTTAGCTTGATTGAGGTATATTTGTTTGTATGGTTGTAGTCATAAAAATACACAACCACCTATCTCAAAACGTCTTTCACTACGATGTTGATCTACTTGTTGTTTCATTTGATTCTACACCATAGGAATTATCCTTTAAGAGTTGGAGAAATTGTTGTTGATTCTCAATGTAATCTTCCACTACTTTAACCTTATCATTTTCCTTTAAATAAGATGTGATGGAGGGTGGATGATATCCATAGAGTTCGAATAATGGGGTCATTTTTGTTGTAGTGTGGAAGGAAGTGTTATACCACCATTCAGCAAGAGCTATCCACTTGACCCATAGTGTTTGTTTATTAGATACAAAGCAACAAAGATATCCTTCCAAAAATTTCTACACTATATCAATTTTCCCATCATATTAAGGATGATAAGATGAGTTATGAGCTAATTGAGTATAGAGGAAATAAAAAAAATCCATCACAAAATTTCCAATCAAAATGAGATCCCTGCCACTTACAATAACCTTTGGGTTTCCATGTATCTTTTGAATTGTTCCCATAAATGCAACAATAACTGTATTGGATTTAAAAGGATGAGATAATGCACAAGATTTTTCATACTTGGTAAGTCTATCAACTACCACCATGATGACACTTTTTCCTTCTGACTTGGGTAAACCTGTGATAAATCCATCGAGACCTCCTCCCAATGTTCACGTGGAATGGCTAAAGGTTGTAACAAACTTGAGGTATAAATTCTCTCAACTTTTTTTTTTTGGCAAACCAAACATGCTGCGACAAACTTTTGAATATCATATTTAAGGCCATCCAAAAAAAATTTACCAACACATATTTTGGTGACAGAGAGATTCCAACCAAATATTCTATGGACATTAGAGCCCTAGCTTTAAGGTTACTCACTACCATTTTTTAAGCTCTATGGTTGGATTCTAACTACTTGAATACAAGATTTGGAAAACATGGAAAGAATATGGTTATCAATTACTATCCTCCATACCCAAACCTAGATGTTACCCTTAGTTTATCAGGCCATTTAGATGAAAGTGGCATCATTTTTCTAATGCAAGACGATGCTTATGGCTTGCAAATACAGAAAAATAGAAAATGGGTTGTTGTAACACCCATAGCTAACACACTCATCATCCATTTGGGAGATCTACTGAAGGTAATTGCGGAAATATGATTTGATATAATTTTACATCATTGAAAAGGATGGCGATGGAATTATTAATGGCAACGATTTTTCAGGTAGTGAGCAATGGGAGATTCCATAGTGTTGATCATCGAGCAATAACAGAAACGTCCACTACACGTATATCAGTTGCTACGTTTTATGTCCCTTCACACTATTCCTTCAGTGCTCCTGTAGCATCACTAGTTGATGAACAACATCTGGCTCTGTACGAAGGATTTAAGGTTGAAGAATTCGTGAGAGTTGTCTATGGAAACGAATTTAAAAATTGAATACACCAAGGATAATGGTGAATGAATTTTACTTTTGAATTTCACTTAGAGAATCCATCGCTAACATTATCACTATCTGCTTGAATGGCAGTTGGTTTCCATGCTTTAGCCTATTTATAGTAATGTGATTTGTCAAATATCCATGTATAGAAGAGGGTATATGTATATATCTCATATGTGATAGGTGTTATTAGGATATTTAAAAGTTTGGCCTTTGCTATTTTTAAACAAATAAATTAGATATGAAATAGTTTGGCATTACGATTTAACTTGTGTTTATATTTTTAGGCGACTGAGACTTTTATGTTTTTTTATTCTTGTTCGTTGTGTTTGTTGGGTTATGCAATGTAATATTGTATAATAATGTGTTAATTTTATATCACATACTGTGATTTTATATATTAAATAATATAAAACTTATATTTTAATGAGTTTGATTTTCTGATAATTCTAATTTTAAATTATATTTTAAGATTTTAAATACTTTGATAATTTAATATTTAAAATAGATTTTGATTAATTTTCAATTTTTAAATATCATCATACATATGCACAAACATGAGGATATCTAAAACTAGGAATACACTTTAAACAACAAATCTTAATACGTATATATGGAATTATTTTCTTGTTCTAATAATAATCTATATGTAACAACCATGGTGAAAGTTCCATGTAAGAATATATGATAACTACGGTTGATGGGACACGTATTCCAAGCTGAATGGTGGCCAAAATACCCTAGTGGGTGTTCATTTGGATTTTTAAGGCTAAGGAAATTGGAAAAAAAAAATCTCTAAGGCTTTGAAAAGGCATCAGATATTAATTGGCATTTTATTTATGAAAATAATGGAAATTAGCAGAAAACGAAGGTGAAATTTCACAGGTTGCATGTGAGGTGGAAATTGAAGGAAAATAATCGAAAATGAAGAAATTAGAGGCCTCATTCATAAAAGGCTTCTAAGGATCCATTGGTAACTTTTTTTCAGTTTAGCTTTGGAGCTATCGCATCGTTCTCTATCTCTGACACTCTTGGACACTTAGAGTTTTCTTGGCTCACTTTTGCATTGGAGCAAGAAAGGAAAATAAGGCAAGGCGAGCAAAGATTAAGAGGCGAAAGGTAAGATCGCGTAGCTACAACAGGATTCATTAAAGGTATCAACTTGCATATGTATTTTCCTAGCTAGTTTTGGCATGCATGGGAATGCATGTGTTTCTTTTCCATCATGGCATGTGTTTTTCTAGGTGTGACATTATTTTAAGCCTAGCCTTCCCATTTCCTGATAGATTTGATGAGATGGGTTCTCATTCGGTTTATGTGGGATGACAAAATTCGATTCAAAGTTTAGTGGGGTGGATCTCCAAATTGACAAACATATGGTCTGATTGGTCCCTCAAATGGATTGTGGATCACAAAGCCACTGGCATAGTAACCCCTGAACCAGACTATGGGTTGCGTAAATCCAAATTGTGTGCCTCAGTGGGCCTATGAATCTTTGTCGGTGAATAAGGAAATATATGGTAAGGAAAAGAGGTGGGTTTTCTCTTCATTGGGCCTAGTGGTCCCAGGATGGGATGCACAGTAAAGCCTAGAGAGCATGTCTCAGTATATGGCCTAGTGATCCCTCGATTGTACTGTGGATGCATGGTAAAGCCTGAGAGACTAGGAGGCAATCAAATTCCTCATGGTGTAGGCAAAGAACTCTGATGGAATCCATGTTTATTGGTGTTTTCGATGTGTTCTATGAGTCCCACATTCATGCTTGGAATATGGCACAATTGTGATTGGTTGAAGAAATAATTGACTGATCCAATCTATGGTCGGTTGGAACATGGTAGTTCCATATATGGTTGTTTTATTGCATTCATTAATGAGAAATTCATCCCCTTGATTTTCATGTGTAAATGTACTGATGTATATCTGGATTTTGATCGCTGATATGTTTATGGTACTTTTGTTCCTATTATGTTGGTTATATGTATATTCTATCATAACATCTATGTATGGCTCTCAAAATTTTTTTACTTGTATATGAATGGATAATGTGTTTATGACCTAATATATGATAAGACAACAAATGACATGAGGGAAAAATGGCTCATAGAGATTCTCAGGTAAGTATGAGATCCCTACACTTAATTATGTTGTTTACACTTGTAATTTATATGTTGATGATATGTTTGACATAATTACTCTCATGGCTAGTAGGGGTCTGGTTATGGTTCTTTCCAGCTTATTGCTTTTGCATCATTGTTTCATTGTAATTTTACTGATTCTAATCTATCAGTCCATTCCGGGGAGTGACCTGGGCTCTGGGCCTCAAAAAATGGCTTAAATCTCGGGGTCCCAAACATGGAACTAGCCAATTTGGTCTTTGGTCATTAGCTGACAAGCCTGTGAGAGCTACTTTGTGTCTCTGGTCACTCCCTTGCCCACAGCATGAGAGTGACGATGGCCTAAGAGGTCCAGAATATCAATGGGACTGAAGGATAGGTTGTCTGAGTAGCTGACATGTGTCTTGAGGATTATGAAGCTGATGTTGGATGATTGTGTGTGATTTTTCCATATATTGCACTTCCTTAAGGTCACATAGGTGGTCGAATCCAATAATAGTAGCCTCTCATCTCATGTTTACCCTGATTGGCATGGTTACTTAGGTGGATGTACGAGGAGGGTGTTACAGGGTGGTATCAAAGCATGGTTCAACTCTCAAATGGGATGGGTGCTGTGTGTTGGTCATGCATGAATTTCAGTTGCATGTGTGTGTCCTACGCTTGCATTCCATGTGCATGTTGCATTTCATAATGTTGATCATGGTTGTAGTAAGATTGTCATGAGGAACTTGATGTTGATTTTGTGGAATGCATCGTTGTGAGTATGTAACTGGTTACATATTGTTGTATGTCACTTACAAGTTGATTATATGTCACTTGATTATATCCTTATATGATTGGTTACATTCTTGTATGTTTGGATACATGTATCAGTCTTGTAGGTTGGTTACAAGAATTGATCGCTTATGCTTGACTACATGCATTCATGTGTATGTGTAGTTGATCATGTATTACTTATGCATGTGGTAGTGTACAATGGATTACTGGTTTTTATCATGCATGAGGTCATGGTTTTTGAAGTTGATATGGTCATGCATCGATGACTAGACTCTATCTAGAATGATGTGTATATGGTTTGGTACTCATGTATTATATGCCTAGATGGAGTTATTATGCATGTATGGTCTTGGTTATACTTATGCATGAATAGTAGGTCAAACATGACTTGTCGAACCTTGGTATGCAATTTAGGTCATGAGGGTGATATTGGTATGTTATCATACTATTGTGTTGGTTGAGAGAAAGCGAGAGATGCAGATCATCATAACGGGGTTTCAGAATTGGTCTTTGGGATAAGAGAAGACCGTCATACATGTATTGTATGTTTGGGATGCAGGTATGTAAGTCAATGATTGCTATATATATTAGTTTTATGTACATGTCTTTTGATGTTATGGTTACATTCATGATAGATGTTAGTGATTATTGTAGCTATGTGCACATGTGTCCGATAGTCAAGAGTGATAGTAACATGTAGTTGTATGCATTTTTATTGTTGTTTTATATTAGATAACCTTATGATTATGTTATATGTTGTTGATGAGTATGCTATAGGTTAACTTGTTGTTGTTAGATGATAGTTATCTTGATGACTAGGTTATATGATGTTGATGAGCATGATATATAGCTTATGGTTGTTAAATGATAGTAACTTGATGATTAAGCTTCATTAAGATCTCGACATCATATGTATCATGCTAAATTGGATTGGCCTATGTAGATGGTTATGGCTACAACATTCAGGTGTGAGTTAAATTATTGTGTTGCATTGTGTGGTACTAATCTAAATTGATGGTACATATGTGATTGCTTTGCATAAATGACAAATGCTTATGAGCTTATGATGTGAACATGTTATCTAGTGGTTATTTTGGATCTCATGACCTTGTTTATGATTGAGTTGATACCTCATGAAGTTATATTGTTCTAATTAGATTGATTGTGCAAACAAGATAATCTTTCTGGAGATACATTAAGGTATGAGTTTCCTTATGTCATCTAGTTGCTTTATTTAACATGGTATGTTTGGAAGTTGGTTGAATGTTTGATGAATTTCATAATATGAGTATGGGTTAAAATGATATTGTTTTTGGATGATTATACTATTTCATATGTGTTGAGAGAATTGATATGTAGTTGAGTATAGTAGGTGGCATTTCTAGCATTATGTTTAATGACTACGAGTTGACTATGGTTCTTGTAAAGGTTGATTTCAAATTTATAGATATGATTGTCTTGAGAGTTGTAACATGTGGTTAACATGTGTGGGAAGTTGCAGGGTACTATGCTAAGTACTAGCATGACAAGGTGAAACTTGATGTGTTTATATAACTAACAGTTGCGTGATGTGGCAGTGCATAGTAAGACTAAGTTGTAGCAGGGTAAGGGCAAAAGAAAGGAATCGGGTAAGAATTCCTCTGGCCATGTTTAGAAACCCTAATTCCAAACGAATGAGTGATTTTCATACAAGAAGTCTTGTTAAACTTAATATTGTATGACATTATGTGGATATTTTCTAGATCATTAACATGTACTTGATAGGTAAATTAGCCAGTCTCTAGTTACAGGTGGATCTATCAAGGGAATTGGATCCCTTCAGAGATGGCATGGACGTATTCTGTTACAAGGCAATGTGCTTGGCACAACAAGGTAAGGTAACTAGTATATTGCTATATATATTTATTCACTGACACTTGTGTGTTTATGGTAGTATCATGTAGGGGATTGCATGGGAAAGAGACTGCCATGAAATTCTGAAGAAGGCTCAGGTTGAGCACTACCTTTGAAGCACTAGGAACCATGGGATTTAGTAATGGTGTTTGTTATCAATATTTTTCTATTGGTATTTCATGATTTATTATGCTTGATTTGTGTCCTTGTTTATGTCTAGTGTATGGTCATACCACTTTGTGTGCGGAATTGTGTTGTTATTGGTTTTCATGGTTTTGTTCTTGTTTGTTTCTTGTGCTTGCAATTTATGTTTTGTGTCTTGGAAATTGATTGAGAAAGAGGAAACTTCATGGAGCTTGGGGAAAGTTGTGTGGTACCCAACAGGTAATGTAAGACACAGATGAAGCTCGGTGCATGAGTAAGCGCAACAGAACATAACAATATGATAGTCGGTTAGACTCGTTGGGTCCATTGTAGTAAATGGATGGTGGCAGTAAAGTCATGAGAATGGTGATAAAAAATGTAAAGTCAATGGATATGAGGCATCAGATGCCTTGGATATGTTGGGAACAACTATTCTTAATGTTGCGCATGTGTTGCATGAATAAAGGAAATTATCTTAACCCTTGACCTTGATATTTGGTAATTATGTTATCATCATGATTATGCTAATGTTTATATATGTATACATGTAAGTGTGTATGTAAGTAATGTTTTACAATGTCGTCATGGATCATGGATATTAACACTAACATTTATGTGTATATATATGTATGTATGCATATCATTGTTTGACAGGATCATGATTGTTTATGTTAATATTTACGTATATGCATGTATGTATCCATGTATCTATGTCACTCTTCGATAGATCATAAAGAATAATTCTTGTAGGGAAATGATTTCTTATGTAGGCATATGGTATGAAGAAGTTCATGGATATGAGTAATCAAGTGGGAAGAATAGTCATTACAAATATATGAAGTCAATATCATGTGGGTATGAATTTATATCGAGGGATATATGAACAAATTTAAAGTAGTGCAATATGCAACATGCTGGGACAAGCATAGATATCACACTGTGAGTAAGGTTCCTTGGTAGAGACAATGTGATTTTGGATGTGAGGTACTATTACTCAGCATATGTTGTATATGTTGTACATGTTGCATCTATGATGTTGTGTACATGTTGGATATGCAGTGTTGTGTATAGATGATGTTGTGTACATGTTGGATATGCAGTGCTATGTACATATGGTGTTGTGTGCATGCTTGTACAAGTGGTGTTGTGATAATGTGGTGTCATGTGCATGTGGTGAACGTTGTGTTTTGTGCATGTGGTGTTGTGTACATGTCATGCGTGTGATGCTATGTACATGTGGTATTGTGTACATGTTATGCATGTGGTATAGTGTACATGTGCTATTGTGTACATGTTGTACAGTACTGCAATGCACATGTGGCATCGTGTACATGTTGCGCAGGTGGTGTTGTGTACATGTGATGTTGTGCACACGTTGTGCAGGTGGTGCTTTGTACATGTAGGATTGAGTGTGTGTCATACATGTTTTGTTGCAGGCTTGTAGTACTATGTATGTGCATTGTGTAGTCATGGTATCGTGACATATGCATTCATTCCATTGCAGTTTATATATGTATTTGTGTTGTGTTGTATATCGAGTCTATGTGTATGCATTTTTTGTTCTCCCACATTATGTGTGCATGTATGTCTTATGATGTACATTGTGTATATATACATATTGGGTCCTGCTGTACACTGAACGTAGGAGTATGTATTGTGTTGTGTTGTCCACTAGGTGTAGGTGTATGTGTGGTATGTTAGGTATAGGTGCATGGTATTGTATGATGTGCGTGGTTGTATGTGTGTGATGCATGATATGTGTAGTGCACATGGTTGAGGAGAAGGCAAAGGGTGTTTGTTGGGTGTGGCAACTGATCCAGAGTGCGTATAGAATAAGGAGAAAGGTAGAAGCTAAGGACTGATTAAAGCATAAGTATCAGTATTTTATTCTAGTTTTATTATGCATGTGATTTATAAATATGGTATACGATGATTATATGTGATCTATGATTGTGGTTTATGATGGTTACATGTGATGTATGATATTGATCAATGATGTTATTATTTGAAGCTAAGCAGATTTGATATGTTTATACATGATGTTTTGATCAAACAATTAGTTTGACTTGTTGTGATAGGAAGCGAACAAGATTACAAGTGTACCTTATTGACGAGCTACCACCGAGTTATGCTTTGAAGTTATTTCAATTTATTTTAAATATAATGGAATTCATGAGCTTGGAACATGAATGTATGAGCATGCCTAGTTGAGTGGTTGAGATTGACTGCAAGTATTAGCAGAAATAACAAAAGGAATTGAAATACGTAGAAACATGCTGGTAAAGTGCTTCATGAGCAAGGCCATTGTGGGACACTGGTACCCAATATTGTCCATTAATTTCCATGAGCATGATATGATTGGTATGATGGTTTTGAGGCAGGTATATGCCTTGGTTTTGTATCTTCCGATGTGAGGAAGACTTTCGAAGTGATGGATCACCTGCAATAGGGCATTCGAGTGGAAGTTTGAAGGTTAGTAACTGCACTAAAGGGGTAACTAAGTGCCCGAGGGACTGTGTAGCAGAGAAGGAAAGATAAGGGATAGATTTCTTTTGATCATTAGCATTTCCACATGGAATCAAATCCACATTGGGAGTGCACCCTAGAAAAATGGACCGGTAATTGTTCACTGAGAGGATAAGTGGCATAGGATTATAATGTCAGACACTAGATGCAAATTTTACTTTGCAGGGATTATGGACTTCCTGGGAAGGAGGTGAATCTTGGTATAACTTTGAGGGTGGAGGTGTGATCATCTAGATTCCATTGGTCTGGATGTAGGTACCATATCCCTTTTGTTTGCTCGTTTAGTAAATGAGCATAATTTTATATTATTGTAAGTATTGTATCAAGCTAGATTTATAATGCTCCATAGACAATATGGTTATTTTTTGCTTAAAGAAAATGTGTATGTGTATATGTGGTTATTGTAAATATTGTAATGAGTTATGTTATAAATCTCGAGTAAACTATATGATTGTAATGTTTCAGTAAATATTGTCAATATTACAATGAGCTATGTTATGAAGCTCCATGGGAATTATGTTATGTTTGTAGTGATCTTGTTGCTTATAGGTTTCATTGAACACTGAGGATGGTGCTCCGCCAAGGGGAAGGGTTCTGTAACAACCCTGGTGAAAATTCCATGTAAAAATATATAATAACCACGATTGATGGGACATGTATTCCAAGCTAAATGGTGGGAAAGACATCCTAGTGGATGTTCATTTGGTTGTTTATGGCCAAGAAAATAGGCAAAGGAAATGGCTAAGGCTTTGAAAAGGCATGAGGGATTAATTGGAATTTTATTTATGAAAATAATGGAAATTAGAAAAAAATGAAGGTGAAAGGTTAGAAGTTGCAAGTGAGGAAAAAATCGAAGGAAAATAAGGGAAAATGAAGAAATTAGAGACCTCATTCATAAAAAGGCTTCTGAGGATCAATTGGTAACCTTTCATGAGTTTATCTTTGGAGCTCTCTCATTATTCTCTCTTTGTCTTACACTTAGACACTTTGAGTTTTCTTGGATCACTTTGGCATTGGAGCAAGAATGGAAAAGAAAGCAAGAGGAAGCAAAGATCAAGTAGGGAAAGGCAGGATCAAGCAGCTAGAACAAGCTTCACTGCAAGTATCGACTTGCATGTGTATTTCCCTTCCTAGATTTTGCATGCATGTGTTTATTTTCTATCATGCCATGGGTTTTGCAAGGTGTGACAATATTTCCAGCCTAGCGTTGCCATTTCCTAATAGATTTGATGAGATGGGTTATGTCATTTGTGTTATTGGGAAATCTAGTGTCCACTCGGAGCTGCTAGTCCCACTAAGACGGGTAGCTATCTTAGAAACAAACACACTAAAACTACTTTCGTTTTCCTTTATGGGAAATAGATAAGAGGGGAACAAAGTTACCAACCTCAGTCTTGCGCTTGGTTTCTCGTTTGGTTCCTCTCCCTTCTGACAGATCTTTGCCGCTTGCTTCCTTACTTCAGAGAGCACCTGTAGAGTCAAAGCAGCATAACACTATCGAAGAACGGAGATCTACAATCATAAACAATATAGGACCAGATATATATTGACCACACAAATGCATATATCATCAAACATACAAGAATGTGGAGGAAAACTTGAATAGCTTCATTAATAGAAAGAATAGCAAAGAGGATTGCAACCAATGGTCCTCACCCAGCGTCATCTTCCAAGCATGAAAGCCCTTATTCACCTCATGAAAATCTTAGGTCACCCAACACTATGATGTTTCACGAAGAAACCAACAACACTTCCTTACAAAATACAAGATTCCAGGCTCTGTATGTCTATGATGAAGGATCCATATATAGATGTTTGCAGGGGGGTGAGTCAGCTGTTGGGTTTTTTATTAGTGTCCTTTCTATGATAGTTCTTGGTTCCACTTGCAGATTCATGATCTCTTACTCATCCCTGGGCGAATTCAGAGAGGCAAGTGTCATAGGAGAAGTTTCTAGAAGATTCCACGATGATCCACCTTGCAAACTGTCTCTTCCATTTGTCTACTCTCGCTCATCGCACCCTACAGAAGGGCTATCCAGTATGCATCGAACCTTTTACACTGGGCAGGTGGGATGCATTGCACCCTTAGCAATGGGTAGTCTGTATGGTCCAGTTTTGACCAATTTTGAGCAGTTTTCCATGCAGAACTTCTGGTAGATGATGTAATCGGCTGACCTTGCTCCTTTAGGGTGTGAAGCAACACTTTTAGGGACTTAGAATCCCTTGGTTTATGGACATGTATGATTGGGTTTGTAGTGCCCAAAAATTTCTATAACAGTTGCCCCCTAAAGCATGAGGTAGTTAATCTTTTGATGTCGGGTGAAATCCTATATCATGAGGATCTAAGGTTTTTCAAGCTAGAAGGTGACCTGTAATAAAATACAATACAATACATTATCTTCATAATATTTTCATGATCTGGCTGAGGCGGGCATTCCCATGCTCAGCTTTATAAATTCATTTTCATGTACATAGGACAGAAAATCGTCTATGTAGCAGACTGATGATACGGATAGAGTCATCATCCTTTGATTCAGATGATCATCTATTCGGCAATGATGTATATTTGATGTCTTTATTTCCTTGAATGTATCACAGCCCAGATGGATGAAACTAGATCCAGGGTCTTCTAACTCATTCAATCTTCACCCAGAGTACAAGTCGATCCATGTGAAAGATGTTCTCGAGTCGAACATGGAAAGACATCGCCTGATGACCAGCCAATGATGTAAGTTGTTAACAGGCACGAGAGGAATCACCGATAATGATGACGACCCTCAAGGTACGATAGTACAATTCACGTGGTGTGAAAAAGGGACTTGGCATCAAACACCACATAAAATCTGTTGGTCGAAGGCCAGTGATGTAAACCTATCGCCGGAAGTGAGAAACTTTCCATTGAGGCATGCAAGCTTCAAAGTACTGAAAGGGTTGTTCCTAGGTCAACTTCTTGGATAATGAGCTGATGTCAACAAGAAGTGACCAATCATAGGAGGGCCTTAATGGATCCCACATCTATGACATGGAACAGAGCAAATGATTTTTATGGAGGTGAAAACGATCTGATGATGCAAAGTTCAGGGTGGCGGTCATGAAAGAATGGAGCATGAATGTATTGCAGCGGATAAGACACAGGTGGATTCTCTGAGCGACTTCTCTTGAACATATCGGTGACACTTGAAATGGATTGGTAGCGTTAACCGCAAAAGTGGATGGTGTGAGGGACCAATGGTAATATGACCGGTGAACGGAATAACCCAACCTGACTCAGTCATGGAGTGAAAGTGTCATGTTCAAGAGCGACTTGCTACCAATAAAGTTTCTTCAAGTTTTCTTTTCAATTTTCCCCAGTCATTGCTGACCAATACCTCTTTATTTTTATCAAGCTTGAGGAGGATAACATATGCTTGTTCTATAATTCACCCTTCAGGCGAACCCATCGCTATGTTTTAACGAGCCTATCGATACTGAAACTCGTTCTTGTCTATATGACAAGTTTGTCACTATTGGTTTTAACAAGTTTAACGACAATGATAACTTGGTCCTTTTTCAATTTTAGAGAGTCTGAAAAAGGGACAGAAAGGAAACTCCAATAATCCTTTTTCGTCATATAATCCCTTAAGTCCGAAAAAGTATGAAATAATATGAAAGGGATGAATTTTCGATAGTTTTAACGAGCTGAACAAGACAAGTGCTCTATCTTTTTGTGTAATAATCCCTCGGGTCCAAAAAGATTAAAATCTAGAGGAGGGATAGCACATCCGGTAGCTTTAATGAGCTGGAGAGGCCAATCGCTCAGCAATATTTTCATATTTTACCAGTCAGATAAAAAGGGCTTAAAGGAGACTCATTTCTTGAGGAACGAGTGATGATTTTGGGTAGTAGCTGATTCCAGGTAAGGTTTGGAATTTTCCAATCATGGAAGTGTCACAAGGATGGCTAATAAGATCACTCGTCGTAGATTTTCCTCAAAAAAGGTAAACAATCAAATCGAGGTGTATGATCAGCCCAAAACAGAGTGGAGGTGATGATGAGAACACGACCAAGGCTCAAAAGCTGATGATAATCCATTCACAATGGTTATTTACTGGAGATTGGTTCATTTTTTAATGAGCTTAAACTCTGGGAGAAACAGTTGCTCATTGTTTAGGTTTAATTTTTAACGAGCTTGAACTTCACAAAAAACTGCTCGTGCCAGTCATATAATAAGGACATCTCATCGATAGATTGATTTTTTAGGGAGCTTGCACCATTCGAAGCTATGCCCTGACTCCTTTTATTATTTAAGCTAAGAATGACCAACTACTGTCCTAGGGGTTAGTTTACTACTAAGGTCAGGTAGAAAATTTTTTCCTTTACTTTGCCAATGCCATTTGGCCCCTGCGAAGGTGAACGGTCGATTCGACCACTCACCCAACTTAAGAAATGGAGGTTAGCGGAACTATAAAGGTCGCTTTTCAGTTGCACAAGAAAGGTTTGCATTTCCCTAGGTATAGCAAAGTAGAGTTTCCAGGTTACCCCTCAATTTGTAGACAAAACATTTGTTCTATCGGGAAAGGCCTACCTTTTCAGGTTACCCTTCAATTTGTAGACAAAACATTCGTTCTATAGCGAAAGGCCTACCTTTTGACGGAGGTATCTTATTCCATTCCAATCCCCTCTTCCTATATGGACAGGGATTGGACCAGTCATATATCCTTCGTAGAAACCTACTCTATACCTACAGTTTCCCTGTCGAAGCAGGCTAGGGTGCACACCCCCTGGGTTTCAGTCATGACTCCCGAATTACTCGCATTCTTCAGGTGGTCGGACTGGAGATTGATGAGACATTATTTGCGTGGAAATACCATTTACGGATGGTATTTGACTATTAGCTATGTGTGAGATGGGGAACGAAAGTTGGTCTATGAGCTGGACCACTTGGCCTTCATGCGGAAAACACATTACTAGAAAGAGTTAGGAGGCAATGGCTCCCATGCAATAAATATAGTCACGTTTGAGGAGTAGATTATAATCTAGAGGTCCTTGGACTACCATTACGTTCATATAAATGGTTTTCCTTTTCAACGTTATAGGTACATTGGGAAGGATCCCTAACGGTCGACTAGTTCTTTTTTTGAAGCCCGTCAAATTTCTCATTTAAGGCAGAAGCGATGGCGAACCAAGTGCTTTCCAAGTAGTCGAGGAAAGGATACTCACAGAATCCCCTTCATCTATCATGGTACCGGCCATGACCATTCTGTAAGCTTGTACAACTATTTAGAATGGTACACTAGCTGGTAAACGGGGTCCGCCTAGTAGATTCCAATCGAAGGAAACGATTAGGTTGCTTGGAGGTGGGACCGAATAGATGGCCGGATATGACTCTGACGAACTTCATTCCTACAGTAAAGGAATAGGTAGATTGCCCCTATGTTCATCAGAGTCTGTGTTTACGAAAAGAATTTGAATGGTGTCGTTCTCATTCTCTTCAGTGACTGTATCATTTGAGGATGGACCTTCGGAAGGCAAGACTGGGTCGACTGCCGCCTCAACCTTTTGAATTTTGTATGGTGTGGATTCAGAGGGTTTATCCTCAATGATAGATGCTTCGACTGACCACAATGGCGTGTCAGTCAGATTTTCAACTAGTGATGGATTCAGGAAGAGTTTCTTGTATCCAGGAGGAAGTCGTAGCGGTAAAGCGGGACGGTTATCCAAAACTCTTTTAGCCTCGTCTAGGAAGGGACAATGGTGGATGATGTGATCGCCTTCACACAGTTTACAAGGAAATTTACATTTCCTTTTCTGTCCAAATACTTTGCTTTTACTAGTTGATGGTGTACTTTCAACATGATCCTCAAAGGTTGATGACACCGGATTGTTCAAATGAGGAGGCCAGTCCCTTAAGATCCGAGGGATGCAAGGACAATCTCGATGATAGTGGTCTCCTTTGCAAATGACACATGCAGATTTAGGCTTGGAGCATGCAGTGTGTGGATTTTTGCTAGACGATGCTTGGTTACTCCTTTTTGCCTTTGGCTTCTTCTTCTTTTCTTTCTTCTCCTTCCCCTTCTTCTCCTTTTTAGTTACATGCTTTTTAGCTTTACCAGCTTCATCAAGTGAAGAAGAAGGAGGAAAGGGAGAAACGAACAAAGTAGAAGGTTGGGGGGTAACTCTAGTATCATCTAGTTGCTGACTAGATTGTTCAGGAGTCACGACATTCTGAATGACGGAGGTCGAGAAGAGCCATATTGGAAAGCCAATTGTCAATCTCGGAAGTGAGAATGTGGCCATATGGGGTGCACCAACATCTCCCCAAGAGGAAAAAGGACTAGGATTTCCTCCAAGGGGGAATCCTTGGCTGGTGGACTCCATTTTCCTCAACCTAAGACCAACACGGGAATAGTAATGTTATTCTGATTAAAATAAATTTTAGACGCTTTGAAACAACTTGTTTTTTCAATTTTTAAGAGTTGAGAAAAAACAAAAGATGACTCTAGTCACCTTCGATTTTTAATGAGCTTGAAGTGACAAGTGCTCAGATCGACCTTTCCTTTTCAAGAGTCTGAAAAGGAACGAAAGAGACTACTCTGGAAATCTAGATAGAGGGATTACCAAACCAATCGCAAAACTGCAGAATAATTTATATGGTACGACAGTAAATTTTCCCGAATGCTGTGTTCAATGCATTACGATCGATAGGGCGGCAGACATGGCTTCCTAAGGATAAAGGATATAGCCTATTGTGGTCTCCCAATATATACTCGACGGTACGTGGGAGCATAAGTCCGTACTGGCACTTGTCGTCTCAAAGTGGAGGAATCACCCAACCAGCAATGAAAGTAATAGTTACCAGGCTTTATGACATCAGAATACGTCTCTAGCCTAGAATTCTAAATGTTGTGCGTTAGGTTCCAAAGCATTTTTATGTTCATTGAATTTATTTTACAGTTGATCTTGCTTAAGAAATTTGCCTTTCAGGTTCACCGCAAGATGTATATGTACAATTCCTAAAATGAAATCTAAGATGATAAGAAATAATTAATCTTCTTTTTGCAATGAAAATACTAGCTACTAGGGAAAGAGAAATGAGATTCTTTCAACGTAGAGCAGAGAGCACACACTATATGCACTGTCCTAAATCAAACCAACAAGCAGTCTAAATGCAAATGCACATGCATGTAATTTTTTTTTCGCTTTCTTAATGTGTGAATGACAAAAAGAATGCTAAGCACAAATCTGAATTATCTTTTCAAAGCGACAGGACTAACAAATTTATCTTCAAAATGAAAGGAAGATAATGACGACACTTTGCGATTTTGAATTGAAAATTGCTTTCGACACTTGAAAAACTACTAATCCAAATCAAATACAAGAGTAACAATATAATCGACTATCAAGAACAATAGGATTCTCTTCTTGGACTGAAAATGACACTTGCGACACTTTCAAATCACGAAATGACAGTTCGATTACGCTACTTCTTTGTAAAAGAGAACTGAAAATGGTGCACAATACATAAAAACATTCACAGTTCTTTGCACCATGGAGGTAGAATAATGAAAAGAAGGGGGTTCCCACAATGGTATACTGATCACAGACAGTAGAACTCCTGAATAGAGTTGAAGAGAGTGAAGAAAAACCAAAGTCTGAAGGCAAAATCAGCCTTTTCTGATCATCACAACTGTTACATAGGGAATCCAGTATGAATCCCACCTACTGCACACAGGAGGTGCGATGCATACTGATTTCCTTGAAGAGAGGGTGCGATGGTACCAGGACGAGACTTCACTTGGTTTTTTATCACAGTTTGCAGCTCAGTTCAGGGATTTAGGCCAAGCAAGTGATAAGTAGTAAATATAAATCACAGGGGCTGATCTAATGAGGTTACTAGAGCCACCACTAGGGCAATTAGGATGTTTGCAAATTGGTTGTTTAGTTTATAAACAAAAACCGGAGATAGACTAAAGCGACATTGAACTACTTTGCACTTGCATAGCAAATGCAGTTCTAAGGCTAGCTGGTTTGACTTCAGGTTCCGTCTGTAAGTTTATAAAACAAAAAAATATAGACAAGAAAACAAGCTATTCATCCCCCAGCGGAGTTGCCATTTTTTTATTGGGAAATCTAGTGTCCACTCATAGCTGCTAGTCCCACTAAGACGGGTAGCTATCTTAGAAACAAACACACTAAAACTACTTTTGTTTTCCTTTATGAGAAATAGATAATAGGGGAACAAAGGTACCAACCTCAGTCTTGCACTTGGTTCCTTGTTTTTTTCCTCTCCCTTTTGACAGATCTTTGCCGCTTGCTTCCTTGGTTCAGAGAGCACCTGTAGAGTCAAAGCAGCATAACACTATCGAAGAACAAAGATCTACAATCATAAACAATATAGGACAAGATATATATTGACCACACAAATGCATATATCATCAAACATACAAGAATGTGGAGGAAAACTTGAATAACTTCATTAATAGAAAGAATAACAAAGAGGATTACAACCAATTGTTTTGACCCAGCGTCATCCTCCCAGCATGAAAGCCCTTCTTCACCTCATGAAAAGCTTAAATCACCCAACACTATGATGTTTCACCAGGAAACTAATAGAACTTCCTTACAAAATACAAGATTCCAGCCTCTGGATCTCTATGATGAGGCATCCATATATAAATGTTTGCAGGGGGGTGAGTCAGCTTCTAGGTTTTTTATTTGTGTCCTCTCTCTGATAGTTCTTAGTTCCACTTGGGGATTCATGATCTCTTACTCATCCCTAGGGAAATTCAGAGAGGCAAGCGTCATAGGAGAAGTTTCTAGAAGATTCCATGATCATCCACCTTGAAAATTGTCTCTGCCATTTGTCTACTCTCGCTCATTGCACCCTACAGAAGTGCTATCCAGTATGCATCGCACCTTTTACACTGGGCAGGTGGAATGCATCGCACCCTTAGCAATGGGCAGTCTGTATGGTCTAGTTTTGACCAGTTCTAAGCAGTTTTTCATGGAGAACTTCTGGGAGATGATGTAATCAGTGTTTGGTCAATTTAGTGTGATCTAAATTGCCATTTATAATGTCAGCCCGGGGTTCGTAAACTGACGAAGTGAAGTGTACTATATGTACTAGATAACCATTTCTTTAGTCTTTTTTCGTTTTTAGTTTTTTTAAGTTTGTTTTTGGATTTATCTTTCCCTAATGTCAGATGATGAAAAGGTGATAAAGCAAGTAAATATGGATGATTATGGTGATCTCTAAATGGTTTTTCAAAACTTAAAAGAAAGAAAGCTTTAGAATAACTGCAATGAAATCAATTCTTAAAAAGAAATAAAGACATTAAACAATGAACTAATGACATCGGCCCAGTATCTTTGTTGTTGAATGAAAATGAAAGTGAAATCTACACTAAATTCAATTAAAAGTAAGAACAACTAATCCACACTATTTCAACTCTTCAACTCAATCTTCCTTGTGAAAAGATATCATGAAATGTTAAGCAATGTGAAATCTAAAAGAAGTTAAACTGCATAAAAGAAACTAATCACACTACTTTAACTGTCTTGACCTTTTTCCTTTCAGCTTAATTTACCCTGTGAGAAACAGTCATGAACAAGTCAAGCAATGTGGGATCTAAAGCAAACTAAATCAAGCTATAATGAGTGATATTCTGGTTCCTAATAAAGTTATTTGATTATGGAAAGAAACCGTAATCAGATGAATAGCATGATATCTAAGAGCAAATAAATGTACAACTTAAGGAAATGACAGTACTGGAAATCAAACTTCAGAAAACAAGAATCAACGACAAAGACAAGATGATCTCGTATGCCAACAGTTATAAAAAGAAAAGATGAAAAATTGCCCGGGCTACCTAAGAAAACCTGCAGAAAACACTGATCAGTTGTAACCATAAAAGAGCAGCAATGAAAATGTAAATCAACAGAAATCAAAAGCTTTGTTATGTACAACTAATATACATGATGAAATAAAACACAACATTTAAATGACAACTGTACAGATAATATACATGAAAAGGAAAAAAGTAATGCAAGAGTTAAAGGACAACTGTACAAGGCTTTAGTGAGCAGGGGCCCTCTACCACTTCAGCCGATTCAACGAACAGCTACAAGCTTAAGTTTAAACCAGTCTTCTCATATATTAAACAACAACGTAAAAGTGCAGTGGGGAAATACAACAACTTCGAATTACATTACCAAAGATTAACTTTTACAGCGTTCATGGATGCGTTATTTATAAGGAAGGAAAGCTAAACAAATTAACTAAATCTACACTATTAACCACGCTGCCAGAGACACGTAAATCCTCTTCAGCCCGGATCTAGGTAACTGTCATCATGTTTATTAAATCTGAGAGGTATGGCTGTTGGACTCACGCTACTAGGATGTCTTCGTGGCTGAGGACTGTGCCACGTAGCTTCACGTGCTCAAAAACAGAGCTACGCAGAGCTGTGCCAGCGCTGAACACTTCCGTTGACTATCCTTTGCCCCTTGTTTGAACACAGGCTTTTATGGGCATGCTGGATGATCTGGAGGGACACGTTCCATGTACTTGACTCCTGTAACTTGCCCATGTGGCTCGTTTCTTCAAAGGACACCTGTAGCATGGTGTTTGACAAAATGGCTGCAGAATCCTGTGCTGGCTGCAAAAACCTGGGTCGGCTGCGGAAACTGAGAAGCTTCCGCAGCTGTCTGAACAAAATTCTAAGCCAAACAACAATTATCAGCGTAGTTAGAAAACCATGTCAAAAGCTCCTTTTTAAACTAAAATACAATGATTTAATCAACTTGGTGGATGAAATGAGTGGAAAAAGAAGGCTAAGAGGGTGTATAGGAAGGTTCAGGTTCAAGGCTAAACATACCCCCACTCTGAAGGTGTTGCATGTCCTCATGCAACCAAAATTTAGTTATTTTCCCTTAATCCATATGCTCTGAGGCTTATGCAAGAACATCTAGCCCTCTTCTCTTTCTCTTTGATGCTAAAATGGTCCTTGGTTTCCTAACTAGACATTTGAACTTAAGATTAATCAATGCGCTGCTCAACTTTTACACTTTTTCTTCAGCTTCCTGTTCTTCTTTTTCCACAGTCCTAAATGGAGCATAGTGTTATCATGGACAATCTTGTCTACCTTACTCTGCTCTTTGAGTGCTTCATTTTCCTGTTTGATGTGCCTATTTAGGACTTCCAATTCAAACACTTCCTGTTTTAAAGACTGTACTTGTGCATCAAGTGGCAAGGTGGTGCTTGGTCCTGCATCTGATTGTTCCAAGGACTCTAGGTAGTTATATGCTTCTTGCTGATTAGAATCTACCTCAGGTGTCTTTCTCGGCCTAAACTCAAATTCTGGTGAAGGAGGACTGCTTTCTCTTTCCACCCGAAAAGGGCTTTCCTCACGTGGAGGACTTGGCTCAATGCTTGGCTGATTTGGAGATTTCTCAAGTGTCTCTTTATCTAAATCAATAAAGTGAGACTTTTTTTCTTGGGCTACACTCTTCTTTCCTTTTAGCCTACTGCTCCTCCTCACGTGTGGACTAGTGCTCTTTTCCTGTGCACTCTATTTTCCTTTTCATTTCTTTGTTATGGCAGCAGCTTGAAGATGTACCAATATTTTTGCCAAAGTTTGAGAATCTTCCTCTATGGATAGCTCAGGGGATGGATAGGTTTCTTGAATGGTTATTTTGCCTTTGTCCTTCTTCTGTTTCTTGTTTTTAGCTCCCTCCTCTTCTTCTTTCTGAATAGTTTCCTGAATGTCTATTGTAGGAGAGTCTTGGGCTGTAATATTCTTTTCTTTCCTCCTACTTCTCTTTGGAATTTTTGGGGAACTGCTTCCAGAGGCTTCAGTCAGTTCTTGGAAGTGGTTTCTTGTCAAAAACTTTTCCCAAGTATCCTTAGTGTTTTTCAACTGATCTTCAATAAGGATTTTTATGAACCCGTGATGGTAAAGATGGGGTTCAATATTGCCTACGTGTTTTTGAATAATAGAGCTCATTTTCTTCAAGATTGATAACAGAAAATAAGGTAAATTAAGGGTATAACCTTCCATAAAATTCATCATTAGCCTGACATGATACATTTACATGGAACCAAAACGACCCTCGCATGTGATAACTTTTTGGATAAGTAATAACAGAGTGGACCATTCTTCTTTTATTGCATGCATAGGGATTCCTTTTGTAAATACAGAGGTATCCATACCTAGGTTTTGGAGCATGATTCTCCATCCTTGATCATCCACACTTCTGTTTTTGAACCACCTTTCACCTTCTTGTGGGAGACTTGTTGTAGCTGCTATTGTGGCCTTGGTCACTCTAAATTTTAAGTCTCCTATCTCCACTGCGTGTCCATTAAAGGACCGTGCAAAGGCTTTAGTCACTTCTTTGTTATAGCCCCTGAACTTTTGAATGAATCTCAGCCACCTTGCTTTCTTCAACGACTCCTTCGTTTGAGGATAACCCTCCAGGTATTTTGGTCCTTCCGGTTCAGCTCTTAGTAGTTTTCCCATTCTCGTCTTTAAATTCCGACTGAAAATTCTACTGCGTATGAAGGTTCAGGAAAAAAAAATGGGCTGATTACGGGATTCTTAGGGTAACTGGAGTGGCCGTAATCGAAGTTCAGGATGTATGTGGTGACTGTAGCCAGGGTTTGGAGCAAGCTATAGTGGATGCAGCGGAAATGGAGAACAGGGAATGGTATGAGTACCGAGGGAGTAAAGGGTAAGCAACAGTAACGAGTTCAACATCGAATGCATGCGGGAGTGAAGTGATAAATGGGAAGAATAACAGCTGAGTCCTTTTGAATCGAATGACTTGCACACACGTCTCAGCAGACGGCTCCGGAAATTATGGTGAAGGAGAGTCGTAGTACAGTAGGTCACGTCTCAAAAGTACGGCCAATAAATGGGAGAGCAGTCCATAAATTTAGAATGATCATGGGACCGTTAGAAATGAATAAGGTGTGTATGGAATGATATCGTGGAAGAGGAGCGGTATGGGGCTTGCCGTATCAAATCATTGCATTTAGTGGAACTTGCCATGGTTTAATAACTATGCATAATAATGACATTGAATTGTTATTTGGTAGAGATTTTTGATCATACCTTTGCAAGTTTATCATTTCTTGATTAAGGCTTCTGACCCATTATTGTTCTTTGATCTTGAAGATGCCCCATGTCTTTGCTGCACTTGGTGATGATGACACTAACCTTTGACTGTGATTTTTTTTGAAAACAGAGTGATGCCGGCTGTAGAGACAGAGTGATTCTGGCTGCGGAAATCATTTCTGGCTGCGGAAACGGTTTCCAGCTGCGGAAACGGTTTCTAGCTGCGGAAACTAAGACAACACCCCTTTAACTGCACAAAGATAGTTAGAGAAGAAATAACTAAATAAAATAGTCCTGAGAGGGACTTTTATTGATGGAATGAAATGAAATGAGTGGAATGAGATGGAAATGAAGTGGAGTGAAGGTGGAGATGAAAATGAGATGGATGAACTGAAATGGCAAATGAGGTGGAGTGAAGATGGAAAGAGAGAGAGATTTTCTTTTTTTGGAAAATATAGAGTGTCAGGTGCCCCTGATTTTCACTCTACATTTTCTGTATAAGACTGGCAATATATGATTGGTTTTCAGGCTTATACAAAAGATTTTTTTTTTCTTTTTTTTTTTTTCAACTGAAAGAAACAAAGACTAGGCTGATGGAGGAGAAGGATTCCTCTCCACCAGCCTCATTGCAGAATTTTCTTGAAACATTTTGACAAAGTCGTCTTTTGAGAGTGTCTTATGATAAATTTTTAATCGGTAGCCATTCACAATGAGAGGAGTTTGAAACTCATCAATGGTCTTGACTCGAACTGCTCCATTGCTAAAGACTTCGTCAATCTCATATGGTCCAAGCCAATGAGTCTGAAATTTTCCTTTGAAGTCTTTAAACTTGGAATCAAACAGTAACGCCCAATCTCCCTTTTGAAACTTTTTCTCTTTGATATATTTGTCATGCCACTTAGTTCGTTGGTGCTAAACTAGATCAGTCCTTAAAATTGCATCTTGTCTTATTTCATCTAGCTCATTCAGCTGCTCCATTTTGTGCTTTTGGGCTTCTGCAGATTCATCCCCAACTGAACTGCCATCTTGAAAGTCTTGACTTGAAACTCAATGGGGAGCAGGACTTCTTTCCCATAAACAAGTTCATAGGGAGAATGTCCTGTTGTGTTCCTCCATGTAGTTCTAGAGGCCCATAAGGCTTCAGGAAGCCTTTCTGCCCAATCTCTTCTGTGGAGATGAACAGTTTTGGTGATGATGCTCTCAAGAACTTTGTTTGTAGATTCCACTTGACCATTTGCTTGCGGATGGTACGAAGTAGATTTTCTGTGCTTGATTTTGTATTCTTCCATCAGCTTCTCCATCAAGTTAGATGTAAATTGACTTCCCTGATCTGTCACAATTTCTCTTGGGACACCAAAACAAGTAAAAATATCCTCAAAAAGAAATTGAACAACTGAATTTTCAGTGGCAGAAGGAAATGCCTTGGCTTCTACCCATTTAGTGACATAATCAGTGCAAACCAATATATATTTCTTTTGTCTAGATGGTGGATTAATAGGTCCAATGAAATCTAAAGCCCATTTTTCAAAGGGTTCAATGAGTACCTATGGCTGTAATGGCATTTCATTTGAAAGAGTCGGTCTCCCAACTCTCTGGCAGCTGTCACACCTTCTAACATATTGTTTTGCATCTTTGAAGAGAGAAGGCCAATAATATCCTAAAGAAAGGATTTTATAAGTTTTCCTCTTGTCAGCGAAGTGTCCACCGTATGGTTCATCATGACATGCCTTGAGGATGTCAGGCATTTCATCTTCCCGAACACATCTTCTGATCACACAATCTAGCCCTGTTTTAAACAATTCATTAGAAATCCATGAATAATTTGAACTCTCCTGAATAATTTTCCTTTTCTCATTAGGAAATAAGTGTGGAGGTAGCTTCCTTGTAACCAAATAGTTAGCAATATCTGCATACCAAGGAGTTTTAGTAGTTACTGCAAACAGATATTCATCTGGAAACTTATCCTCTACAGGAGAATCTTCGTTAGTATTTTGGATTCTAGACAAGAAATCAGCTACTGTATTTTGTTTCCCTGGTCTATCTAACACAGTAATATTGAATTCTTGTAAAAGTAAAAGCCATATTGTAACTCTTCCATTAGTAACAGGTTTGTTCATGAGATATCTAATTGTAGAATGATTAGTATGGACAAAAGTTTCATAGCCTGTTATATAATGTCTAAACTTGTTGATTGCATGAACAACAACTAAGAACTCTTTTTCAGTCACAGTATAATTTAACTCAGTAGGAGTCAAATTTTTACTGGTGTAGTAAATGGCATAAGGAACTAAATCCTTTTGACCCAACACAGCTCCTAGAGTTGTATCTAACGCATATGTAGAAATATGGAAAAGAAGTTTCCAATTTGGCCCTCTCAAAATGGGTGCTTCAGATATTCTTGTTTTCAAAGTTTCAAATGCAGATTGACAGTCAGGATCCCACTTGAATTCACAGTCTTTTGTAAGTAATTTGAAGAGTGGAGATGCTATTTTGGTGAAGTTTTCAATAAATCTTCTATAATATCCAGTAAATCCAAGAAAACTTCTAACATCTCTTTGACAATTTGGAATAGGCAACTTGGAGATGACTTCAACTTTTGATCTATCAACTTTAATCCCATCTCCTGAAATATGATGTCCTAAAACAATCCCTTCAGTAAACATCATAAAACATTTTTCATGACTTAATGAAAGGTTTGTTTCTTTACATCTTATAAGGAATTTTTCCAAATTTTCTAATGCCTCTTCAAATGAATTACCATAAACTGTAAAACCATCCATATAGACCTCTACACAATCATGAATTAGATCAGAAAAGATTCCTAGTACTGCCCTTTGAAATGTTGCGGGTGCATTACATATTCCAAAAGGAAGTACTCAGTAAGCAAAAGTTCCCCATGGACTGGTAAATGTGGTATTGTCCTGATGTTCAGGTGCTACCTAAATCTGATTGTAACCACTAAAACCATCCAAAAATGAGAAATACTTTTTGCTTGCTAAAGTATCTAATACCTAATCAATAAAGGGTAAAGGAAAGTGATCCTTCAAAGTTGCTTTGTTCAATTCCCTGTAATCAATGCAAACCCTCCATTTACCATTCTTTTCAGGTACTATAACCAAAGGAGAAACCCACCGGCTATCTGAAATTGGGTAAATGAAGTTTACATTAAGTAACTTTTGGAGCTCTTCTTTCACTATCTCCCTAAGGTTTGGATTCATCCTTCTTTGAGGTTGTCTGAGTGGTCTACTGTTTTCCTCAATATAGATGTGGTGAATGCAAGTCTTAGGGTCAATACCTTTCATGTCGGTATACTCCCATGCAAATGCAGTAGAATGTTTTTGCAAGATTTTGGTTAACTCTTCCTGTTGTGATTTTTTCAAGTTTCTTTTGATATTCAATGTTTTTCCTAGAAAAATCTCAATGGCCGAACTACCAAATTCTTCCATAGAGAAAAGAGACATTTGTCTAGATGATAGACACTCAATGTCAGAATCCAACTGAAATTGTATGTGGTCATATTCTGAAGATGGTTCAAAGTTTTCTAATGTGTTCAGAATTTGACTATCTTCATTGATTTCAGAAATGGTAAAGACAGGTTGTATACTATCTTCATCATCAACCCACTCATTATCTCCTATTTCTGTAATTGCTTTTGCTAGAGGATACAGATTGAACTTCTTTGTCGAATTACCATCAGAAATATACATATCCCCAGACCTACAACTGATAAAAGCATAAATTGTCGCTAGCCAAGGTCTTCCTAAAATAAGAGGATGTCCTCCTAGATTACTCTTGGGAGTTAAAATCATGATATCCACTGGATATTCCCAAGAGTCTAAGGAGACTGGAATGTCTTCTAATACACCATCTGGTTTAATAATTGATCGATCTGCAAGTTGCAATAAAGTAGGTGTAAAGAGAAGATTAGGAAGTTTTAGCTGTTCCATAATCTGTCTACTCATGATGTTGATAGCATCCCCTAAATCAATCAAAGTATTTGGTATTTCTACCCCATTCATATGTGTTTTGACAATTGGACTACCGGGATCTACATATTTCTGCATAGTAATTTTTCCCATCATGATATCTACAATTTTCCCTACCAGGTTGATTCTTCTTGTATCTCTTGGTTTCCTTCCTGGTCTTTTAAGACTCAACTCCTTTATTGTTTTTGCTAGAATAGGAATCTCTTTAATGACTTGTAACAAGGTAATCTTGATACAGACATTCTTTAATTCATCTAGAAAATTATAGTCAAGCAACCAAATTTGTTTTTCCACTCCTTTGTCAATTTATAATCTTTCAGGAAAAGCAGGTGTGGATAAAGATGTAGGTTGCTCAACTATGGGAGTTGTGAGGGTTAACTCTTTTTCTTTTTCTTTTTGAGTGTTTGGGTTTTGAAGAGATGCTTCAGAACCCTTATTGGCTTCAAGAGAATCTTCCTCAAAAATGCTTTGCTTTTGAGCATTTATAGAAGGCTTATCTAGGACTCTACCTGATCTGAGTTGTACTTCATTGAGAGGAATAATCATATAGGTAGGAAATTGTTGTCCTTCTACCATATAAGCATTTTGAGGGTTTTTAGTATTGTGGTTTGGCAATGGCTGGGAAGGAGGTTGATTTGAATTATGTTGGAATGGAAGCAAGAGTTGAGAATTTGGATTCTGTTGAGAAGGTTTTTGTTGGATGGGAAATGGCAATGATAGTTGTGGATTTTGATTTGGAAGCTCTGGAGCTTGTTGGTTTTGAAAAGATGGGGGATATTGATAAAATTGAGCAAATCTCCCGTAATGATTTTTCATACCTTGTACCCATGATTGAAAAGGATTTTGAGGTTGGGACCAAGGTTGTTGCCAAGGATTCCAATTTGGTGGGGGTTGAAAGTTCATAGAGTTGCTAAACCATTGATTTTGTTGCCCCTGCCAAGGTATCCTTGTAACAAAACAGAGAGATTCGATTGTATTTGGATCTTCTTGAAAGATAGCTTTGAGCCCAAGAATTGAAGGACAATCCTTGGTCTCCTGATTCTCTGAACAAATTACACATGTTTCTACAACTTTTGCATCCAAGGGACATTCCCTTAGAGCATGTTTCTTCCTACACTTTGGGCAAAAGATGGCCAAAACCTCAGCTGCTGCTTTCTGCCTATTGTGAATCTTAAGGGTGTCTAGTTGCTCACTAAGACTCCCTAAGATGTCAGTTTTCAATTCATCAAGCATGTTGCCAATCTCAGCCCTACTTACTGATCCAGTTGCAGATTTGTTTTCTCTGATGAGAGAAGGACCTCTAGGCGCTTTTTGAGTTTTATATTTCCCCCTCGAGATATGGACACATAGCTCTGTTATATCATGAAGTGGAAGTTGAGATATGTCTCCTTTTCCCATCATGTTCAAAATATCTATCCATTCATCTCTAATGGATTTTAATAGAAGGGCTTTCAAGGTCTCCTCATCTAAGTTACTCATTTTTGCTCTTTTCAGGTTGTATTGAAATATTTCAAGTAAATCCTCCAAGTTTTCATCTTCTCTTTGCACCATTTTGAATACCTCATTCTTGTGATTGGTGGGCATACAATAGTCCAGGTACCTATCCAAAAATGTTTGTTTCATATCATTCCAAGTCCTAATGGATCGAGTGAGTAATCCCATGAACCATTTCGAGGCTGCTCCTTTCAATGCTGAAGGAAGCAGTTTGAGTTTTTGAGAGTCTTCCAGATAATCATAAGTTCGACACACGACTTCAAACTCAAATAGAAATGTTTCAGGGTCCTCATTCCTTAACCCATGGAAGTTTGGGAGGACAGATGGTGAGATGTTTTTCATTGTGGCTCAGGAGTCCTCATCGACTATAGGAAATCCGAATGAGTTATCTCCATCCCTATTTCCCCCAATGTTACCTCTACCTCCTCCATTGTTTCCTCCTCCTCTACCTCTACCTCTACCAAATCCAGTTGCTCCTTCCTCTTTCATGGTAGTTTCCCTGGAGACTTCAGAGTCTTCTGGTTCCTCTACTAAGGGTGAACGAGAAGGAATTTCTCCCTCTTCTTCTTCAGATGATTTTACTTCTTCAATTACAATTTGTCTCTTTGTAGAAGGAAGGAAAGGATCTCTTTCTAATTCATATTCAATGGAATGTGTGGGAGAGTCGACTCCTGCCTCTTGAATTCCAGGAATCCTAGGGCTAGGAGTGTAAGTTGGAGATGATGGAGGTGTCTCTTTTCTATTCCTTGAAGTAGATGGACTTGTAAAAATCGAACTCTTGTCTCTAGCTAAAAACCTTCCCCTAGAATCTCTTGCTCTATGCATGTCATTTTTTTTTTCTTCAAGTCGGACTAATAATTCTCTTTCTAATCTTCCAGGTCGCTCTAGGTGCAAGAAGAGAGCTAACTCAAGAAACTATTAAACCAATAAATTTGTCTTTTCTGATCCTCCAGATCACACTAAGTGTAAGAGGAGAGCATACTTTGAGAGGTTATCAATTTTCCTTCCTTGAAATTTTCTTGTTTTTTTTTTTTTTAAGAATTTGGCTACCTAATTTCACTTCCCCGGCAATGGCGCCAAAATGTTTGGTCAATTTAGTGTGATCTAAATTTCTATTTATAATGTCAACCCAGGGTTCGTAAACTGACGAAGTGAAGTGTACTATATGTACTAGATAACCATTTTTTTAGTCTTTTGTCGTTTTTAGTTTTTTTAAGTTTGTTTTTGGATTTATCTTTCCCTAATGTGGGATGATGAAAAGGTGATAAAGCAAGTGAAATATGGATGATTATGGTGATCTCTAAGTGGTTTTTCAAAACTTAAAAGAAAGAAAGCTTTAGAATAACTGCAATGAAATCAATTCTTAAAAAGAAATAAAAACATTAAACAATGAACTAATGACATCGGCCCAGTATCTTTGTTGTTGAATGAAAATGAAAGTGAAATCTACACTAAATTTAATTAAAAGTAAGAACAACTAATCCACACTATTTCAAGTCTTCAACTCAATCTTCCTTGTGAAAAGATATCATGAAATGTTAAGCAATGTGAAATCTAAAAGAAGCTAAATTGCATAAAAGAAACTAATCACGCTACTTTAACTCTCTTGACCTTTTGCCTTTAAGCTTAATTTACCCTATGAGAAACAGTCATGAACAAGTCAAGCAATGTGGGATCTAAAGCAAACTTAATCAAGCTATAATGAGTGATATTCTAGTTCCTAATAAAGTTATTTGATTATAGAAAGAAACCGTAATCAGATGAATAGCATGATATCTAAGAGCAAATAAATGTACAACTTAAGGAAATGACAGTACTAGAAATCAAACTTCAGAAAACAAGAATCAACGACAAAGACAAGATGATCTCGTATGCCAACAGTTATAAAAAGAAAAGATGAAAATTGCCCCGGGCTGCCTAAGAAAACCTGCAAAAAACACTGATCAGTTGTAACCATAAAAGAGCAGCAATGAAAATGTAAATCAACATAAATCAAAAATCTTTGTTATGTACAGCTAATATACATGATGAAATAAAACGCAGCATTTAAATGACAACTGTAGAGCTAATATACATGAACAGGAAAAAAGTAATGCAAGAGTTAAAGGACAACTGTACAAGGCTTTAGTGAGCATGGGCCCTCTACCACTTCAGCCGATTCAACGAACAGCTACAAGTTTAAGTTTAAACCAGTCTTCTCATATATTAAACAGCAACGTAAAAGTGCAGTGGGGAAATACAACAAAGTCGAATTACATTACCAAAGATTAATTTTTACAGCGTTCATGGACGCGTTATTTATAAGGAAAGAAAGCTAAAAAAATTAACTAAATCTACGCTATTAACTACGCTGCCAGAGACACCTAAATCCTCTTCAGCCCGGATCTAGGTAACTATCATCATGTTTATTAAATCTGAGAGGTATGGCTGTTGGATTCACGCTACCAGGATGTCTTCGTGGCTAAGGACTGTGCCACGTAGCTTCACGTGCTCAAAAACAGAGCTACGCAGAGCCGTGCCACCGCTGAACACTTCCGTTGACTATCCTTTGCCCCTTGTTTGACCACGGACTTTTATGGGCGTGCTCGATGATCTGGAGGGACACGTTCCATGTCCTTGACTCCTGTAACTTGCCCATGTGGCTCGTTTCTTCAGAGGACACATGTAGCATGGTGTTTGACAAAACGGCTGCGGAATCCTGTGCTGGCTGCAGAAACCTGGGTCGGCTGCAGAAACCTGTGTCGGCTGCGGAAACTGAGAAGCTTCCGCAGCTGTCTGAACAAAATTCTAAGCCAAACAACAGTCATTAGCGTAGTTAGAAAACCATGTCAAAAGCTCTTTTTTAAACTAAAATACAATGATTGAATCAACTTGGTGGATGAAATGAGTGGGAAAAGAAGGCTGAGAGGGTGTATAGGAAGGTGCAAGTTCAAGGCTCAACAATCAGCTGAGCTTGCTCCTTTAGGGTGTGAAGCAACACTTTTAGGGACTTAGAAGCCCTTGGTTTATGGATATGTATGATTGGGGTTGCATTGCCCAAAAATATCTATAACAATTTGGTTTAGGTGGGATGGCTGGATTGGATTCGAAGTTGAGTGGGTTGGATCTCTGAATTGACAAATAAATGGTCTGAGTGGTCCCTGAACTGTATTGTGGATCAAAAATCCATTGGCCTAGCAACCCCTCAACCTAACTTAGGGTTACGGTAAATCCAAATTGTGTGCCTAGGAATTCTTCTTGGTGAATGGATGGATATACGGTAAACCTAAGAGGTGTATTTTCTCTCTATTCGGCCTAATGGTCCTGGGATGGGATGCATGGTAAATCTTGGAGAGTATGTCTTAGTGTAGCGCCTAGTGATCCCTAGGTCAAACTGTGGATGCACAGTAAAGCATGAGAGACTAGGAGGCACTCAAATTCATCATAGTGTAGGTGGAGAACTTAGGTGGAATCCATTTTTATTGGTGTTTTTGATGTTTTCTATGAGTCCCACATTCATGCTTGGAATATGGCATGGGGGTAATTGGTTGAAGAGAAACTTGGATCAACCAATCTATGGTTGGGTGGAATGTGGTAGTACCATCTCTGGTTGGTTTATTGCAAGCATTATGAGAAATTCATTCCCTTGATTTTCATTTGTAAATGTATTGATGTATATATGGATTTTTATGGCTGATATGTTTATGGTACTTTTCTTCCTAACATGTATATTTTGTGACAACATATATATATGAATCTTAGAATTTTTTTACTTGTATATGAACCAATAATGTGTCTATGACCTAATCGATGATAATGCAAGAAATGACATGAGGGAAAAATGGTTCATAGAGATTCTCAAATAAGTATGAGATCCCTACACTTACTTTTGTTGTTTACACCTGTAGGTTACATTTTATGATATGTTTGACGAAATTATTGTCATAGCTACTAGGGGTTTGGTTATGGTATTGTTTAGCTTAGTTATTTTGCATCACTGTTTCCCTATACTTGTACTTATTTTAATCTATCACACCATTCTATGTAGTAACCTAGTCTATTGGCCTCAAAATGTGGCTTAAATCATGGGGTTGTTGGCAGAGAACTGGGAACTTTGGTCTCTAGTTGCTGGCAAGAAATGTTGTGACAGTCACTTTGGGTCTCTGATCGCTCCATTCCCCATAGCATGAGAGAGATTTTGGCCTGAGAGATCCATAAAAACAGTGGGACCCAGGTATAGGTTGTTGAATTTCAACAACCCTGGGTCTAGGTTAGAGTCTTAAAATCACTAACACCACCAAACCAAGAATCTCAACCATAAAATACCTTGCATAGTGGAAATATAAAGCAGTAAATGACATATGCACAATATACATAGTTTTAAACAAAATTGTACAATAATCTACAATCACCAATATTTATTATATTAATCTAAATATGAAGAATACAATAGTATACAGTTAGAAGATGCATTGGGAAACTTGGCTACAACACTTCTATGTCATATCTTATCATACTGGTTTGATGCACCCATACTGCTAACTAGTAGTGCCTTAGTCCATCAAGGCCACCAAACATTGAGACTCTAGGAGGGATGCCTCCTATCACTAATGCAAGTCACGTCTTCTACAATGAATATGAGCTCATCAACTGCTCTTTAGGTTGGCCAATTCCCAAGCTCTAGTCTACCAGGCTAGCAAAAAATTCTTCCATCAAAGTGTGTCACTTAGGCATCATCCTTCCCCTAACCTTTAGTTTCAATTCATCCTTCAAGATAGTTCATCAATGGACACTTTAGGTAGAAAACACGCTGCCCTCCAGTAGTCCTATGGCACCCAATCTTGTCATTGCCAGATCTGCAGCTAATATGACTTTTCCTCACCTCAGAATGTTGTATAAAGGGATCCAACAACCTACAACAAGTCTGATCCAAGTCTTGTCCCCAAACTATTACCCAATACAAACAAAAATCTGTTGTTGTGTCTCCTACAACTTTTCAATTTTCGGGACTGGTTAGGGAATACACCACAGCCCCCAACCACCAATAAATTACCTTTCGTTTTTGTGGCTCCTCTTCCAAGGTTTGATTCTTGTTTGTGCTACTCTCCTAGGGTAGATTTAGCCCCAAACTAGGGACAAACTCCCAAAGAGGACTATGACACTCCTTTCCAGTCCAATCTAGGCCTGCGACAGCCTCTGGGAGGACTGTCCACCCTCACAACAATTCCAACTCTCTTTTCTGCTCCCTCTAGGTCTGCAACTTCTTCAAACAAGGTTGTGGCTCCTCCAAACAACCTTTTAGGCTATGTTTTTCACCAAAAAACAAACCACACCCATGCATAGCAAATGAAGCCTCTTGTTGAAGATTTCAAACCCTAAAATAGATGTGTTCCTTCTTGCTAGCTTGATCTCCAAGCTCCATCTTATTTCAGAGCTCAACAAGTTTTGTTCTAGTCATGAATTTGAATTGTTGGATACCTAAAATGTCTCCAATCCTTCCTCAATATATTGCCTTTAAGGCCTCAAACAAATCACATGAAAATACATGTCATTTGGATTTTACTTCAAGTTAGCCTACTTGAAAATTCTAATAATAATTATGTCAACGTAAAAAAAAATTCTCTCTAACGACAACTCAGATTTGGGTGATTTGTATGCGTTGGAATCATCTTTCTGAGTGCTATCATCCTCATTGATCACATGCCGTGAATCTATCATATTTTTTTCCCTAAAACACGATGGATGCCAAAACCCAACACTTGGGTTCTAAGCCCACAAGCTACCCTTGTGGTGCTTTTCCCTCCAAATCCTGAACCCTGGGGCTTTGAGAACCTCCCAAGATACACAAATCAACACTTCCCCTGTTATGAAACCAGCTCAAGAAAAGATAGATCAACGCCTTAGAATTCAGCCTCTTTGAGGGGGAAACCTCCTTTACATTACATAAATGAACAATTCTTGGATGATACAAATGAAAAGACCTCCTTTCTATATATAGGAGTCTAAGGGGTTATAACATAATCAGAGCCGACATAACAATAATAATGTAAGGGCATAATAATAACAATAGTGGGCTTCTATGGGGCACAATAGTAACAATATGGGCACTACATGGGTACATCAATATAATAAGTGGGTTATACTAATAACAATAAGGGGTTACACTAGTAGTATAGGGGCCTAACATGCCCCTCTCCTTCAAAAAGCGTTGTCCTCAACGCTTGAGTAGTTCTTGATGCTTCTATATAAAATTCTTGTCTTCCCATGTGGAATATTCAGCGGGTAAGTTCTTCCACTTGATGAGATACTCTGAAATTGATCGATTTCGTAGCTGTCGGGTTCTTGTTTCTGTGACTACTCCAGGTTCCAATATGATTTTTCCTTCCTCTTCAATTTCTGGCAATATTGCTTGAATTGGGATCTTTTGCAACTTTTGAATAAGTGGCTATACTTCTTCGTTCTTCTTCCATTCATCCATTGCTTCGTTTATCCAATTTGGTTGGATAATATAAATAGCACAAAACAATGCTTCCACATCCTCATCCTTGGAGTGTCTTCCCATTTGGTAAGGTCGCCATTTTTTAGGTGCATGTAGTATTGCCAACATTTCCTTCTCATAAATAGCTTGCTTGAGATGTAGCAGTAAAAATACCCAATCGCTTACATCAAAGAATTTTTCACTACGATGTTGATCTACCTGTTGTTTCATTTGATTTTGCACCGAAGTGGTGTTATCCTTTAGAAGTTGGAGAACTTGCTGTTGATGCTCGATATGATCTTTCTCTGCTTGAACCTTTTTCTTCTTGATATGTCCTTCTATCTTTTGAGGAGAGGTAATTTCTTCCAGTCCTTTAGAAGATATGGTCGGATTCATTTCTTGATGCTCGATGTGATCTTTCACTTCTTGAACATTTTTCTTCTTGATGTGTCCTTCTATCTTGATAGTTTGAGGAGTGGTAATTTCATCCATTGAATTACAAGATATGGTTGGATTCATTTCTTCTTTCTCGATGTGATCTTTCACTTCTTGCACCTTTTTCTTCTTGACATGTCCTTCTATCTTGAGAGTTTGAGGAGTGGTAATTCTTGCCAATGCTTTACAAGATATGGTCTGATTCATTTCTTCTTTCTCTGGGGTGGTGTCCTGACGTATGTCCGCTTCCTTTGATGTTTCTTGATCCTTTTCTTCCTCCTCTTCATATTCTATGTAAAATAATTTCTTCTCAGCACACCTATGACGTTTAGTGCATTTGCTATCACAATTGTAACAAAGCCCTTTTTCTCTTTTTTCTTCCAATTGTTGTGGTGTAACCCTTGTAGGTTGTGGAAGGCTGGGAGAAACAACACTTCCATCTTTATTGTTGTGAGGGGTATGCTTCCCGGTTTCCATAATTTTGCTTTCAATTATGTCATAAAGCCCTTTTACTCTTTCCAATTGTTGTGGTGTTGCTCTAAAGAAGTGTTATAGACATTTTTGTGCCTTACAACATGAAGCATGAAATGTCAATAATCTAAGGGATCCAAAGTCCCTAAACATGTTGTTCCTACCCCTAGAGGAACAAGGTCAGCAAACCACAGCACTAAATATCAGTTCTCCACCTGAAAACACTCAAAAACAAGCTAATTCTGGATCATGTCAGCTGCTCCACTGAGCATCTGCGCTGAATGTCAACTGCTCCACTCTGTACCTGCGCTGAATGTCAACAGTAATGAAGGCTACCTGCACTGGGCGAGATTGGCCAAGTGGCACAGTCATTCCTCAATGTGTCAATGCCCAAGAAGCTTCCAAAATGACACTTGGATCAGGGAATTCGCCTTGTGATGAGTAAGAGGATCTAGATCTCCAAGTGGAAGCAAGAACCTCCAAGTGGACTCAAGAACTGAAGAATAACTGAAGTGGGAGAGGACACTAGTCAGCTTCATGCCAGCCTCAAGTTGACTCATCCTTTCTCCAAAACTCCTATATATAGAGCTCTCTAATGAGGTCTAAGGGGGCTGGAATTTTGTGACTGTAAGGAAGTGCTGTTGGTTTGAGTTTAGAACTATTGGGTGATTTGCTTGAAGGAGGTGAAGAGGAGATTTCTTTCTGCTGGGAGGTGTTGCTGGATTGGGCCTCTTATGGTTGTAACACTCTCAGAACTTTACTTCTTCCATTAATAAAGCATTTGAGGTTCTTCTATATGCATGTGTCTCAATGGCGTATTGATACTTGTATATTTGATTTATTCTAATCCTTGAATCAATTATGAATGTATGCTTCTTGTAGTTTCTCCCTCTTGTTACTTTGCAGGATCTTGGTGTAGCTGGGCCAGTGAAAGAGCAAGGAGCTGGGAGCAAGCAGCAAAGATGGAAGATTGGATCAATCATTAGCGGAAGACAATGGTTAGAGGATCTCTTTTTCCTCTCTCTTACATCTCATAAAGAAGTAATTTCGAATAGCTTTGCATTCGGTTGTTGCTGAGGTACTATCACCCTTAGAGTGGGATAGGGTCATTCCGTATTGGATACTTTTCCCAACAACAAATTGGCGACTCCGCTGGGGATCGTATCTTGTTGGTTGTTTGTGTTTTTGCTATTCATTTCATAACACAGGGAGTACCGAATCGAACTGCATTTGGAGCTTTCAAATGCAAAGTAGAGGGCAGCTACTCTAGCTCAGTTGCTGGGCATGTTTATGATTTGAAGAGCTGATCCACAAGGACTCTAAATAGCTCTTAGTGATAGATTTTCATCCTCCTTTTCATCCCTTAGTGTGTGCTTGACTGATAGCTTCTGATTTGGCCAAAAACTGTGAATTTTTGAGCAATCCGTGACCCCGAAACTGAGAAAAACGAAAGTTTATCTCTTCAGTGCAGGCACTGTGAAGGCAGTCTGCATTTCAGCGCAGTTCCCGAAGGGGCTACCTGCGCTGAATGTCAAACTGACAGTGTACTACCTGCGCTGAACCAGTTTTGCCTAGTGCTACTGGGGTTCCTTGTTGTTTATTGCCCTGTTTTCATCCTTGTTTTTGCAGCCTGTTGTCAGTCAATGTACCTATCTAAAACCAACTTTCCTTGCCACTATTCCGCCTCGGTTGTATAAAGAAACTGTATTTTTTCTTTGTGTATTTCTTATATCATTTACATTTTCCCGTAACGAAAGTGAACTAGTCTTGCTGTGGCCTCTTAGATCTAGACCTGTGATAAGTGTTGTTTTGATCTTAAGAGTTAGTTTGTTTGCTGTTCATAGCTGATTGAGCTTTTGCTTTCGTCATATGGTTTGAATTTATGTATTTCTAGTGTCGAAACAAGTAAATCTTAAGATGTCTTTTGATTTTGGACAAAGCTTGTTTGCTTTCACTTGAAATTGAATTCGAAATTATACAACAGCTTTCTTTTTGTAGTACATCAACATTAAGAAAGAGAAAAGAAATACCTGCATTGTGCATTTTGCATTTGATAAGTTTGCATGATGATTTAGGGGAAAGTGCATTAGTGTATGCTCTTTGATCTGTGTGGAAAGATGATGTCTTTCTTTTCCCCCAGTAGTTAAGATTTTCATAAGTTGAAAAGATTGAAAAAGCTTGCTTCTCATCTTTAGACTGCATTTAGGAGTTGTACCGTACATCTCGTGGTGATCCATAAAGGCAAACTGCTAAACAAGATCAACCTAAAATGAATTGAATTTACATAACAACGCTTTGAAACATAACGCAAACACATAGAGGTCTAAGCTAGAGACGTGTTCCCGCGTCGTTAAACGTGATATCTTAGCGTTGAGTGGTTGGGTGATTCCTCCACGGTGAAGCGATAAGTATCAATACGGACTTGTGCTCCCATGTACCGTCACGTATATATTGGGAGACTCCTATAGGAACAAAGCCTTTATCCATAGGAAGCCGTGTTGGCCGCCCTACTGATCGCAATGCACCGAACACAGCATTCACGAAGATCGACCACCCGTACCGTAAAACGTATTCTGTGGTTTTGCGAAAGGTTTGGCACACCCTCTGCCTAGATCTCCAGAGTAGTTTCTTTTGGCCTTTTTCAAACTCTATAACTGAAAAAGTCCATCCGAGCATTTGTCACTTCGGGCTCGTTAAAACATCGAAGGAGACTAGAGTCATCTTTAGCTTTTTCTTGACTCTTAAAAAGTGAAAAAGCAAGTTGTGTCTAAAGCGTCGTTATAAAATTTATTTTAAACGGAATAATCATCACCTTTCCCTCGTTGATCTTCGAAGTTAGTCTATCACCAGTGAAGTTCCTGTAGAATCGCTAGGCGATCTATTGGATAGACTCAATATGTCTGAACAACCGTCGACGTCTAGGACTGTGTCGTCCGACACAACAGCGGCAGAGCCTCCTGCCGCTACTCCAACGATGTTCGCTGGTATACCATCTGTCCCGGCAAATTGTCCTCAACAACAAGCCGGAGTCCCATCAGGGACGACGACATGGTTAGTTCCTATTTCTTCATCCGGATTATCATCTGGTATTTCTTATGTTGAAACTCAACAAATTGATCCAATGTGTCTTCAAAGGCCAATTTACCCTTTAAGTACTGGATTTCAACCGTATGGAGGGAAGTATGCTCTTTCATTGTTCCCTCCTAGAGAATAACCATATGGGAGTTTACAACAAAGTTCAGGTCAAACTGGAATTACATCCAGCGGTTGGGTACCAATACTGCCTCGACAACCAGGGGTTGTATATTCGATGCAACCAGTGCACCCTGTGTTGGATATTCCCACCACACCTGCTATGGTGAATGCGTCGCTAGTACAAGCACTACCTGTTGTATGTCAACCCCAAGTTTCTCAGGTTGCAATACAACAGCCTCTTGTCTCAACAACTCAATCACAATCTCAGGGTAGTGCCTCCTTATCTGGAGCGACTTAGGCTCAAACAAGTACTATGACTCCTCATCTTGGTCAATCATCCAGTATTGGTCAACAGCAAATGGTCCAACAACCAGAGCTGGTTCAATCTCAACAACTGCCATTCCAACAATCATATCAAGGACCTGAGCAACAAGTCTTTGTAAGTAATGGGCAACCATGCTATAATGGTTATGCCCATCAACCTTGTCAAAGTTGCCAGCATTATGCTAGTTTGCAAAGACCCATTGCTCAGGCGATACCATCTTGTCCTGGATACGCTTCGCCTAACCTGAACCAACAGTTGCCCTTTGTAGCAACTCTAGAATTACCAGATCTAAACCGGCTGACGAATGATCCAATTGCTTATGCCCCTTGGTGGCCAGCGATTCCGCATAAACTTCCATCAGATATTCCTAAATTTAATGGAAATCCGGGTGAAGATCCGTCGAATCACGTGATGACATTCCATCTATGGTGTTCATCGAACACTCTGAATGATGATTCGATAAGACTTCGCCTCTTTCAGAGGACGTTAATGGGTCCAGCGGCAAAATGGTACATTGAATTGCCTAGAGCTTCGTTCGACAACTTCAGTACCTTAGCCACAACCTTTTTAACCCATTTTCAATTACCGATAAGGTATGAAACGGGAACAGAACTCCTTACCAACTTCAAACAGACGACTGCCACCCACATATCTGATCATATACATGAGTGGCGACGTCGTCGTAGGATGGTAAAAACGTACGTTCCCGATCAGCTATTAGCTGAATGGTTTATCAAGTCATTACTTCCTGCCATCACAGAAGATGTGGCAAAGGGGGGAGTCGTAACGGAAGAGCAGGTTATTGCTCGTGCGCAATATCTGGACTTGGTCTATACTCAGTCCGGCACGCTCTATGACAAAATACCTAATGCCCCTAGACCGGAATTTTCAATTCCTCCTCCTCCTAAATCAAACAATGACTCTCACGCTAGCGATGGCGTGATTGGAAAACGCAAGATTTCTAGTCAAAATGCAAATGAAGAACTTCTTGCCTCGGAAGTAAATGCCATGGCGACCGACAAGGGCAAGCAACCAGGGGGCAAGAAGAAAAAGAAAGGGAGAAAAAGGAAACCCCCGACAGGGTATCATATATGCGATGAGGATCATTGGACGAAAGATTGTCCGCATATAGCTGAAGTTAAGAAACTCTTTAGGAGTTCAAAAACCCCAGCAGTATTGACTGATCCGTTTCCTAATCCGGGTCAAAATCTGGTTGCTAATCAAAATGCTTCCCGATCCCAAGTGCTTATGTTGTCTACCTCAAAGGAGCAAATTGATGCTTTGACAAGGAATAAAGATTACGGGTATCCACAGCTGTCGAATAACAAGGCCAATGAACAACCTAGTAGTTCGACAACAACTTTCAACGAAGTTGTGCCACCCATCGTTCCTAAGCCAATAATAAACTCGCCAAAGGGAGTAGTACACAAATCGACATTTAATCCTCGTGCAAAAGTAGCACAAAATTATAATATAGTAGAGGACTTGGCCCAATCGCCGTCCGCTATGTCGACACTTGAGGTACCGCAAAATTGCCACTCCCAAGAGCAAGCTTTATTATCAGCAATAGGTGGGATTGGCCCAATGGATTCCAATCTTGTGGCCTTTGATCATAAAGGATATGACCCTCAGTTACCAGCTCAACTAGCTTTCCTTATTCAAGTGAAAACCCTCAACAAAACTGTTAATCAAACAATTATTGATGAGGGGGCATCTACATGTCTTATGTCGATGAGTTGCTGGAAAAATTTAGGCTCACCACCCTTGTCGAAGTCATCAACGATGTTAAAAGCATTTGACGGCAGATCATACACTCCATACGAGATTTTAAGTAACTTGCAGGTTGAACTGGGGGGCAAAACAGTATGAATTGATGTTGAAGTAATCGATGGAAACCTCGATTACAACATCCTACTGGGAACGCCCTGGATATATGCCATGGCTGCAGTTGTGTCGACCTACTTCAGGAAGATTGCATTTCCCTTTCAAGGAGGAATTACAATTGTCGACCAACAAACTTTCCTCCCCGACAGTTCACAAGTTACGGGAAGCATTCCAATGATCCATGGAAGCAATCATTCGCTTCAAAATATTGGAGTAGTTCTCCTAAAAGACCCTTCCTTAATGGGTACTTTTGCCCTACCGCCTGCAAGTAATCTGATGGAAGTGGCCATAGTGGAAACCTACAATATGAAATCTTCTATATCTAGTGGATTCAGAAGATTCCTAAACATTTTGTCAGCGTGGATCATCGCCCTAATAGAAATACTGTAAATACAGTGGGCACCGAGGACGGTTCTTATCTTGTGTCAACCTCGTTAAAAAATGAAACAAGGAGTCATGAGGATAGTTCTTTTACTGTGTCAACCTCATTAAAAAATGAAACGAATCCCCTTTTCAAAGCTCAAAGGTAAACCTTCATTCCAACCACCAAGTTGAATGCAATGAAGCTTGGGGGGCATGCACCTCGATTTGCATTATTATGCTGGGGGCATGCAAACATCCGAGCAGTTTTAGCACATAGTTCATGCTCGTTAAAAAATAAACATAATATTGAGCAGTGTTTTGGCACATTCAAGCTCTTTAAAAAATGAACCCAGTACCGGTAAATAACCTCTGTGATCGTAAATTTTATCAGCCATAAAAGCCTTGGTCGTGTTTTCACCTACCACCTCCACTTTCATTTGGTCGATCGTTCACCTCCATATGATTGTTTACCCATTTTTAGGAACAGCTACGAAGAGTGATTTCACCTAGCCATCCTTGTGACACTGCCGTGATTGGAAAATTCCAACCTGTACCTGGAATCTGCTGCTATCCCTGTTTATCACTTTTTCCTCAAAAGATGAGTCTTCTTTGAGCTCTTTTCTCCTGACTCGTAAAAATATGAAATGTTTGCCGAGTTTTGGCCTTCCAGCTTGTTAAAAGGACCGAAAGAGCTATCCCTCCTCTAGATTTTAATCTTTTTGGACCTGAGGGATTATTGCACAAAAAGGTCGAGCGCTTGTTTTATTCGGCTCGTTAAAGTTATCAAAGACTCATCCCTTCTGTATTGTTTTATATTTTTTCAGACTTAAGGGATTAGATGACGAAAAAGGAATTTTGGAGTTAACATTCTGTACCTTTTCAGACTCTCTAAAAATGAAAAGGACCGAGTTTTCCTTGTCGTTAGACTCGTTAAAATGATTAAATAGCGACAAACTTGTCTTTAGACGAGAACGAGTTTCCCTATCGCTAGGCTCGTTAAAACGTAGCGATGGGCTTGCCCGAAGGGCAGGTTATAGAACAAGCATATGTTATCCTCCTCAGGCTTGACAAAATAAAGAGGTACTGGTCAGAAATGACTGGGGAAAAATTGGGAGAACCTCAAAGCTTTAATGGTAGCAAGTCGCTCTTGAACATGACACTTTGTCCTCCGTATCACATCGGGTTGGGTTGTTTCATTCACCGGTCTCATCACCATGGTCTTCGCCAAACCATCCACATTTGGGGTAATGCTACCGATCCATCACATCAGTGTCGTTATATGTTCAAGAAATGTTGTTCCGAAAGAGTCAACCGTGTCCCATCCACTGCCATACATTATCCTTCATCCACCCATGATCGCCACCCTGAATCATATTTCACAGATTGTTTTCACCTCCACTAAAATCATTAGCTCCGTTCCGTGTCATTGATGTGGGATTCATTAAGGCCCTCCTTTGACGGATCGCTTCTTGTCGACTTCAGCTCATTATCCAAGAAGTTGATCTAGGAACAACCCCCTCAGTACTTTGAAGCTTGCATGCCTCAATGGCAAGTTTCTCACTTCCGGCGACAGGTATACATCAATGACCTTCGACCAGAAGATTTTGCGTGGTGTTCGACGCCAAGTCCTTTATTCACACCACGTTAATTGTACTGCAGTACCTTGAGGGTCATTATCTTTATCGGTGATTCCTCTCACGCTTGTTAACGGTTTACATTATTGACCGGTAATCAAGCGATGTCTTTCCATGTTCGACTTCAACGCAATTCTCACATGGATCGACTTGTACTTAGAGTGAAGATCGAACGAGTTTGAAGACCCCGGATCTAGTTTCAACCATCCGGGCTGCGATATATATTCAGGAAACATAAAGACATTTGACATGTACATCATTGCAGCAGATGATCATCCTACTCAAAGGATGATAATTTCAGCAGAGAATTATCAGACGATCGTCTGTTATATGTACCAAAATGAATTTATAAAGCTAAGCATGGGAATGCCCGCCTCAGCTAGATCATGAAAGCAGAATGAAAAATAATGTATTGTATTGTATTTATTACAGGTCACCTCTCAGCGATTGAATGAACTTCGGATCCTCTTGATAAAGCATTTCACCCGATAAACGACCTCATACTTTAGGGGGCAACTGTTATAGACATTTTTGTTCCTTACAACATGAAGCATGAAATGTCAATAATCTAAGGGATCCAAAGTCCCTAAACATGTTGTTCCTACCCCTAGAGGAACAAGGTCAGCAAACCATAGCACTAAATATCAGTTCTCCACCTGAAAACACTAAAAAACAAGCTAATTCTCGATCATGTCAGCTGCTCCACTGAGCATCTGCGCTGAATGCCAACTGCTCCACTCTGTACCTACGCTGAATGTCAATAGTAATGAAGGCTACCTGCGTTGGGCGAGATTGGTCAAGTGGCACAGTCATTCCTCAATGTGTCAATGCCCAGGAAGCTTCCAAAATGACACTTGGATCAGGGAATTCGCCTTGTGATGAGTAAGAGGATCTAGATCTCCAAGTGGAAGCAAGAACCTCCAAGTGGACTCAAGAACTGAAGAATAACTGAAGTGGGAGAGGACACTAGTCAGCTTCATGCCAGCCTCAAGTTGACTCATCCTTTCTCCAAAACTCCTATATATAGAGCTCTCTAATGAGGTCTAAGGGGGCTGGAATTTTGTGACTGTAAGGAAGTGCTGTTGGTTTGAGTTTAGAACTATTGGGTGATTTGCTTGAAGGAGGTGAAGAGGAGATTTTTTTCTGCTGGGAGGTGTTGCTGGATTGGGCCTCTTATGGTTGTAACACTCTCAGAACTTTACTTCTTCCATTAATAAAGAATTTGAGGTTCTTCTATATGCATGTGTCTCAATGGCGTATTGATACTTGTATATTTGATTTATTCTAATCCTTGAATCAATTATGAATGTATGCTTCTTGTAGTTTCTCCCTCTTGTTACTTTGCAGGATCTTGGTGTAGCTAGGCCAGTGAAAGAGCAAGGAGCTGGGAGCAAGCAACAAAGAGGGAAGATTGGATCAATCATTAGCGGAAGACAACGGTTAGTGGATCTCTTTTTCCTCTCTCTTACATCTCATAAAGAAGTAATTTCGAATAGCTTTGCATTCGGTTGTTGCTGAGGTACTATCACCCTTAGAGTGGGATAGGGTCATTCTGTATTGGATACTTTTCCCAACAACAAGAAGGTGTTGCTCTTTGTATCCTCATAATGTGCTATCATTTCCTGTTGGCATTATGGCTAAAGTGTTGTCCTTGATGGCAACCCATTCAGGTGATAGATCACAGTACTTCAATTTAGCAGCAGAGATTGATGATCAGCTATCAAATATTGAAGAAAATAAGGGGTACGTAGGTACACCTTGCATAAGGTGCGTACACGCAGGTCAATGTTACATAAAGTGCGTACATACCCGCAGTTATCCCGTTCAGGAGGTGCGTACCCCCAGTGCACACATTTCAAGGCAAAGAAATTCACATGTGGGGTTTTCTCATGTTTTACTCTTGGTATTTAGCCGACGGTATTGTGTTATTATGGTGTTGGCTCGTGGTATTGATCCATGATTTAAGGAAGAGCTTTCCTATATAAAGCAAAGGAGATCATTTGGATTGTGCAAGTTTTTGGCTGAATATCTTATGAGGGCTAGATCTGGTCTAGATCTAAATAAGGCAAATCTACTAATGGACCGAGATCTCTTCGGCGCATGTTCAGATCTGTAGATCTGACTGTCTGGGTTATTTCTGAAATCTTGAAATCATCTATGCCTGAAGGTACGCAGGTATAGTGAGAGAAAAGTGCGTACATACGCAGGAACGAAGCGTTTCAGGTGCGCCGGTACGCAGGCACAGAAGGGTTTCAGGTGCGACGGTACGCAGGCACAGAAGGGTTTCAGGTGCGCCGGTACGCGGGCGCAGAAGGGTTTCAGGTGCGCCGGTACTGTCACACGGAATCTGTCAAGGGTGCGGACACGACTGACCTTCCTAGAAGTCTAAGACGTTCTAATGACAAACAAGACAAAATGGAGTGATCTTTCTCTAAATACACCTTTTACAACATGAAAACTACAAGTGTTTAGGCTTACCTTATTCCAAAACGCTGTTGTTGAAGTCCGTTCTTGACGATCCGGATGAGCTCCTCCTTCAAGTCAATTCCTGCAACCACAAACAATCAAACAATTACCAAGCACTTGCATTTCATATAATAAAACATATATTCAACATGCAGACCAAGGAACACATGAAATAACTCATTAACACAAGCTATTGAGAAAAATAAACCAGTTTGTATTAATAACGAAACAAAGAAACTCTTACAACCTGGCCTTGGTGTTGTGCAAGTTCCTCCCAGGGTCCATCAAGGGTTTTCCTCTACTTTGACAAAGCTCACCCTCTCCCAAGTAGAATCAAGTGAAGACAATCTCTCCTCACAAAGGCTCTAATGGAAGACCTAAATCCTGCAGCATTTACCCAAAGAAAATGTATAGCTCCAACCTCCTCTCCTTTTGGCTCAATGCCTTTATTTATAGTGCTGTAAAGAGGTTATTCAGGTCCACTATCAATGGGATCATCCCCCTCTATGGGTGGGATAGCTCCCTTATTGATGGGATAAGTTCCCCCTTAATAGAGATACATGAACCAACTGGAGGCGCATCCATTTCATCAAACCGACCTCTAGAATGTTCTAGAAGTAACCACAAGTAACTTTTTCAAGATAAAACTCACGCATTTTGCCTTTTACAGAGGGACGCACCTGTCCCTTAACATACAGAGCGTCCATGGACGCAGATTTTGTGAACATGGTCAGCGTCCCCGCAGGTAAGGCTAGAGAGAACCTGCGACCCCAGAGATAAACATAGTTTTTACAAGACTTTCTCTCTTCTTTGAGTTTGAGATGGATAACAGAGGCATGAGACTTGCCTAAGAGGGTAGCATGACTGTTGATTTGAGCCATACTAACTGTAAGTAGTCAAGGTGACATTTTTTAGTGTAACAGATTGCCCCCTAAAGTGCGAAGCCTGGAATAGAATAGGGTTTTGTAATTCTAGGAAGGGTGAAGCGCTTTATCATTTCAAGGATTGCCTTGTGGATTTTCTGGTTGGAACCTGCAATTTTCAACACAAAATACATGGATAAGATTATATCATTACTGAGGTAGGCATTCCCATACTCAGATTCAAAACTTTAACTAATGGACTAACTATTCTGATACAGGAATGATCTTGCAGTACATCATTTTTATAGACTTTTGTAGATACAGTATGGACGCAGCCATCTGTTTATGATAAGTCTACATAGACAATGAATACAAAACTCCTCGCAGCCTGGATGGTAGAAACTAGATCCAGGGTCTTCACTTCTACTTCCCGAATTGGTACGATTCTAGCCATGTGATTAAATGATTCGATGTCGAACATGGTAGAAACCACTTGATTACCAGTTAATGATGTAAACTGTTAACAAGCGTGAGAGAAACCACCAGTAATGTCAATGGTCCTCAAAGTACCAAGCACAACCCGTGAAATGTGAATAGATGTTTTGATGTCGAACACTTCACGGAATCCTCTGATCGAAAGTCAATGATGTAAACTGACGTCAAAGGCGAGAAACCTGCCATTGATGCATGCAGACTTCAAGGTACTGTCGATTCCTAAGTCATCTTTCTAGATAATGTGTCGATGTCGATAGAAAGCGACCCGTTGCAGGCAAGCCCGCAACACGAAATCATTGTTCAAGTTGAAGAAATGTTGCTGTAAGGACTGACTCAGGGATGGTCAAATGGATGACAAGTATTTTGCAGATGAAAGTTTTGCTTGCAGACCTCTTGAACACATAACGACACAACAGATGGTTTGGTGACGAATAACTCAAAGTTGATCCCTGAACCCGGTTAAAGATTTTCAAAGTGATTTGGTCAACTGTGAGGTAAAAGATTTCCCAACCCAGGTGAAATGAAAAAGTGTCGTGCTCAAGAGTGGTAATAAAGTTTCGTTTGAGACAAAAGGTGACAAACAGGTTCATTCTTCTCTTTTTTCCCCCACCATTTCTGGCAAGTACCTCTTTATTTTTAACAAGCTTGAGGAGGATAACATATGCTTGATTATAAGCTCATCCTTCGGATGAGTCCAACCTAGTTTAAATTCGAACCCTAGGAAGGAGTGGTTCATTCCTGTTTGTAATTGAACAGGTCCTCTACTGTAAAAGTTTAACGAGCCCAGTATAGGAGAAACTCGGCGTTTTTCAATTTTAGAGAGTCTGAAAAAACTAAAGGAGACTCCACGTTGAACTTTTTCGTATATTTGTGTCGCAAGTACCTCTTTATTTTTAACAAGCTTGAGGAGGATAACATATGCTTGATTATAAGCTCATCCTTCGGATGAGTCCAACCTAGTTTAAATTCGAACCCTAGGAAGGAGTGGTTCATTCCTGTTTGTAATTGAACAGGTCCTCTACTGTAAAAGTTTAACGAGCCCAGTATAGGAGAAACTCGGCGTTTTTCAATTTTAGAGAGTCTGAAAAAACTAAAGGAGACTCCACGTTGAACTTTTTCGTATATTTGTGTCCCTCAAGCCCGAAAAAGTATAAAATAATACCTGGGGGAACCGCTTGATCTTGCGACCAAGGAGTACTTTCATAATAGTGTCGTTAATCTGAAAAGTAAAAAGCGATCAAGGACACGTCGTTTTATTTCCTTATCGAGTTTGAAACGACAAAAACCCGGCAATCTTTTCCTGATTTTGCGGTCAGAAAAGAGCTAAAAGGGGACCGTCTTTTAATTCCGTTTTAACGAGTGAAAAAGAAACACTCGGCGATCTTTTCATGTTTCAGGAGTCAGAAAAGGGCTTAAAAGATGACTCTGAAATTTTGTTTGTGAAAAATTACAATTTCCCTCGAAATCCTTTCGTCCTGCACAAAAGCGACACATTACTCATACCTGTTTAAAATAGGCAAAAATACATTTGAAAACATCTTTTCATGGTAAAAAATGAACTAATTCATCCAAAAAACCTATAAAAAGACCTTTTACCATGTCATTTTTACCGTTTCACTGTTGAGGTTGAAAAAGGAGCTTTTGACAAGAAACTTCCCATGGTTGATGCGGAAAATCTGACCGTCGGAATCGAACGCCGCTTCACCGAGGTATTTTACACATCCCACTCTTCATTTTTATCCGTTTAGTTTTTTGTTTTTGGTCTCTGTTTCATTTTTTGGGGGGGTTTTGGGTTCAAAATGCGCCCCTCGGCGGACGCAGGTGCCCTTCGGGTGACCTGCGTCCCCCGACTTTTTCTCACACGGGAAAAAGGTCGGGGGACGCAGTCCGCCTTCAGGCGAGCTACGTCCGGACGCCCTGTGCTACAAAGCCGGGGTGCGTCTTCCGCAAAGGGCGCATTTCAAAACCCCAACTCTCTCAAAAAACCACCAAATTTGCTCAAATTAATTTCTAATTGACTCTTTTGATGTGCAGGACCTAAAACATGTTAGACTGGAGAGAGAGAGAGCACGTAGAGGACGATGAAGCTGCGATTAACCACCAACCCTCTCTGGATGCCTTAAGAACATGTGGATTGTACAAATATTGGACCATACCGGGCATGAGGGGCCAGGTAAGATTTTTGGAATGGCTGGTTGAGCGATGGAACGTTCAAGATCAATGTTTTTACATTGGAGGGCACCAGCTCGAGATAGAGCCCTCGGATGTATACTTTCTCACTGGCTTGCCAAACAGAGGTGAGCAACTCAACCTTGCGGGGACCAGGCCGGGTGGCCAATCCCTTGATGATCTCCGCGAGGAGTGGTGCAGACCAGGGACTCGCCATAAAAAAGGCGTGGAGATAAAGCACATCGCTCTGGCGGAACTTAGAGTTATTGCATTTACGGTCACCAGGATTTGTGGCGCGGCCGCCTTGCACATTGCCTCCGGATCCCAAATGCGGATGGCAGTTGACTGTTACCAAGGCACCATCTTCAACTGGTGCGAAGCTGTGTCGGCTCATATGAAGAGCCAACTAACCAAGGCAAAGAACGGACGACTAAAAACTTTTGGATATGGGCCTATAGTCGTGAGCTTTGCCTTGGAGAGAGTTCCTATGCTGATCCCTCAGCAACTCACTGTTGATGACTTGGGTCCTCGGGAGCCAAAGCTTGTTCGATGGGTTGCGGTGATGGCCCGGCATCCTGACGAGGGTGCTGCAGTGGTTCGATTCTCGGACAGTTACTTCGACTGGCTAGAGGGCCAACTTTTTGTGATACAAGACTTTCCATATGCCGGAATGGATTTCAGAGGTGATCCGGACATGGTTCTTCCACAGGGAGAACAATGGGATGACAGAGGTACTTTCATTTTCACAAGTTTTCTAATTATGTATTTTTATTTTTCATATATATCGTCTCAAAGTAACAGTAAAATTTTAAAAATGCAGATGTTGGACCACAGCGTCCAGCCAATCTCCGGCCTTACGACAGACGACATCCAGCTGCACCGGCACCGGCCCCACAGGACGCGGCTGCGGAAGTACTAGCTGATTTGGAGCATGATCTAGAGCGTCTCACGGCAGATATACCTGAGACTACTATGGATGATATTCCTATGAGGCTTCAGCGCTTCGTAGTCGCGGTCCCTGGACCGTTTAGGAGATTTTTGCGTAAGGTAGCCCGCGCAGTGGTGTCGTACAGAGAGCACCACCAGTGATTGACTAGTCACTTTTGTAGTCACATGTGACATTTTTGACTTTTTGTACTATCATTTTGCCGATCATAAGGTGTGTTAAACCTATGATCGAAGACGATGTATATTTTTTGGACACACTTCTATCTATATCTATATATCACTATTACTGGCTTATCTTGTTTAACATGTATGATGAAATGTCTTTAAATTTACTTGCATGATTATTATAAATGTCTGTCCAACACTCGAGAAGCAATTGCATCTGCTAATGTATTCAAAGACCTTGGAATATGTTGATATTCAATGTAATCAAATTCACGTTCCAAGAGACGCACTCTCAAAAACAACCTTAATAACACAGGATTTCTAATGGCATAAACTCTATTAAGCTGTAATACAACAAGTTCAGAATCTAACCTCACTATCAAACGTCGAATTCCAAATGAAATAGATTCGGATAATAATTCAACCACTGCACTGTATTCTGCAATGTTATTCGTTGTTTGACCGAGGCTTACCCCATGCATAGAAACTAACTCGTCAGAGGGTGAATAGATAACCCAAGCTGCGGAAGAGATATTCCGTGTACTACGACAAGCACCATCAGCAAATCCAATGTATGTTTGGAGAGGCGTCGACATCTACAATATCAAGAGTAAAACCAAGATGAGCCAAAATAATGACGAAAAACCACACTTGCTAAGCTAAGCACACTGACTAAACTAACACACTTGCTAGCTAGAAAGGAAATCTAACCTATCTAAAAATTTCTCCATCCATCATTTTAAGCATAATACCTCTTTAGGTAAAGTCCATTTCTGGGTTTGCCCAAAGAGTCCCCATCAAAATCAACTAACTCATAAGCCCCTTTTGCTAGCTTTCGCTTTACAATGTAGGGCCCATGCCACATGGGAACGAATTTTCCAGCACCTAGCTTATCGTTCGCTTGATCATATAATAGTACTAGGTCTCCTTCTGAAAAACTTCGAGGAGTTACATTTTTATCGTACTGGGCTTTCATTCGTTTTGCGTGAGTCTCGATGGCTAAAGTAGCGTCACGTCGAGTCTCATCTAATTTAGCCAAGTATAACAACCGTTTCTCCTCTTCGGAAGTAGCTGGAAGTAATTCGACAGCCATTTGAAGTGATGGGATTTCGCACTCAATAGGTAACACAGCTTCTAAGCCATAAACTAGCTGAAAAGGGGTGAAACCTGTTGAATTTTTCACTGAAGTTCGATATGCCCATAGCGCCGAAAATAACATGTTATGCCAATTCGTTCGATGGATACCAATGATCCGTCGAATCATGACGACTAGAACTTTGTTGATTGACTCAACCAAACCGTTGGCTTGCGGATAATAAGGTGTAGAGCTATCGTGGCGCAAACCAAGCTGGCTTGTAAGCTCAGTCATCATGACATTTCGAAAATGGCTTCCATGGTCCGTAATGATTGCTTGTGGGACACCAAACCTAGTTATGATATGATTGAATACGAAAAGTGCAGCTGTCTTGCCGCTTGCGTCGAATGTAGGCATCGCCTCGGCCCACTTAGTAAAATAATCAACCGCAAGGATGATATACGCATGCCCCCCGGCCGAGTGAGGGTTACAAGTAATAAAGTCAATGCCCCATTTGGCGAATGGACCAGCGGCAATTATAGGGTGGAGAGGAGCAGGTGGAGCGCGCATCTTGCGATCAAACACTTGACAGTTGTGGCATTTTCTGACGGCAAGGATACAATCTTTAAACATAGACGGCCAGAAATAGCCAGCGCGCAACACCTTCTGAGCTGTGGCATACCCAGACATATGACCGCCACATGCTCCAGAGTGACAATCATTCAAAACTCTCTCAGCCTCATCGTGAGTTAAACAACGTCGAAAAACTAAGTCTGCCCCCAGGCGATAAAGTGTATCTCCAATAATTCTGTATTGCTGGGATTGAAACCGAATTTTTCGACGGTTTTCCTTGGAAGCTTCAGGCCGAAAGGTTTGGGTTTGGAGATAGATGATTATATCCCCATACCACGGATCTACAGTGCTAATAAGAAACAAAGATTCGTCCGCAATGGACTCCTCTGCCACAGTCTCTGTGTCAGCACTCGGGAAATCACACATTAATTCCGCGAAGACTAAAGATTTCTTAGACTTGGACTTCTCAAACTCCAAGTCGAACTCTTGCAGGATGACGATCCATTTAGAGTACTTGCCCCCTAGCAGTTGTTTTGTCAAGATATAAATCATAGGGTTGCAATCCGAAATAACAGTAGTTTTGCGGAGAAGAATGTAGTGACGAAAACGCTGGACAGCTTGAACGGCTGCCAGGGCCAATTTCTCCACATGTGAATATTTTAACTCAGTTGGATTTAAGGTTCTGCTAAGGTAATATATCACATGCTCTGCCTTGAATTCATCTTCTTGAACTAACACCATTCCAATGGTGGAATGCGAAGCTGCGAGGTATAAGAAGTAGTCCTGGTTGTAGTTGGGAGGATGCAATAACGGTGCATGGGTCAACGCGTGTTTTAATGCATCAAAAGATTGTTGAGCAATCTCGTCCCAAAAGAATTGTACGTTCTGTTTCAACAACCGTGTAAAACCTTTAGTGACCTCGGCGTAGTTAGGGATGAATCGGCGTAAAAAGTTCGCTTTCCCTTGCAAACTTTGGAGTTGGCGCAAACTCGAAGGAGGAGGCAATTGGATGATAGCCTCGACTTTCGAGGGATCGACGCGAATGCCGGTTTTGGAAACAACAAATCCCAGCAATCGACCTGTTTCTATACAGAAAACACACTTGTGGGGATTCAACCGAATTCGATAATGCCTACACCTCATAAAGATTGCTCGTAAATGGACAAGGTGATCAGCTCGGTGTAAAGAATGAGCAGGCAAATCATCGAGATAGGGTTGCACAATGTGCTTGATGTCATGAAATGCATAAGACATGGCCCGTTGAAAAGTAGCACCGGCATTCTTAAGGCCAAAAGGTAATTTGCAATAAGCAAATGTCCCCCATGGACAAATGAATGCCGTTTTTGGTTGATCGGCAGGTAGAATATTGATTTGATTATAACCTGAGAAACCATCCATGAAGGAAAACATCTCACTTCCGGCACAATCATCAATAATTTGATCGATATAAGGCGTAGGATAGTTGTCTTTTGGACAAGCTCGATTGATATCCCTATAATCGATACAGATTCTTATTGTTCCTTGTTTTTTATTGACGGGAACAATATTCGATACCCAATCCGTTAACGGGATCGGATAAATGAAACCTGCTTTCAACAGCTTTTCGACTTCGGCTTTGATTGCAGCTGCTTTTCGAGGGTGAATCTGACGCAACCGTTGCCGAATGGGTTTAGCATCCGGGTAGGTTTTGATTTCATGAACAACAATGGCAGGATCGATTCCTGGCATTTCCTCGTAGGACCAGGCAAACACGTCGCGGAATTCTTGGAATAGGGCCTTGTAAGTTTCAATTTCTTCGTCAGTACATGCGGCACCTATATGAATGTTCTCCTTAATTCCGGGCTTCACTGATATATCAATGGGAATAGTACGAGAAATATTCCCTAAATTCAGCTCTGAATCAGAATGTTTCGTTGGATCCTGAGCGTCTTTGACATATTCAGCGGTAAAGATAGATGAAAAATCATTTTCAAATGCATCATCCTTAGGTAAAAACGAAGATCTGTGATGGAGATCTTCCCATGGTAGATCATCTACACTTAGGATTTCGCGAAGTTGTTCGTCAGATGACACTTCTTCGGGAAACGTTATCCGTTCTAAGGGTGAGGTGAAAAGTGACTCTTCACTGACCACATTCATTTGGTCGGTTGAATGAAAGTCGGTAAAAGACATAAGAGCTTCATAAGCAATCTCATACGGACTCAACGGCATAACATCACCGAGTGAGTCTAGCTCAGAGTCAGAGGGAACATACCAAGGATCATCATAAATAATGTTTTCTGACGTGATCATATGAATTGTTGCGAACGAAGGGTCTGCATTGAGTGGAGGGAGAGGAAAAGTTCCCAGTAAACCGGAATCCTTAACTAAACCTACACCAATGTCCCTATAAGGGATTGTCGTTTTACCAACATGCTGGATAGTTTCTAAAGAGGTTGGGTCGGATGAAAAGTATGTCAGCTGATCAATAGTCACGATCTTACCGTTATGTGGAAACTTAATGACTCTGAAGACCGATGACACGACCGCTGTCATAGCATATGACCAACTTCGACCCAAAAGAAGGTTGTAGTCTAGAGGGGCATCAACCACTTCCACATCCAGACTAACGGTTTTACCTTCGACCCCTATAGGCAATTCTTGTAGAATACCAAACGGACGGAACCCACGGCCATCAAAGGCCTTAAGGATGGTGGGGGATTGGTTCAATGAAGGAGAACCAAGCGATCTCCAACATTGAATCGACATAATACACGTAGAAGCTCCCTCATCAATCACAGTCCGATGAATAGGCCTGTTTTTGACTATCACTGGAATTTGGAAAGCCATTTGATGGGGGAGACGCGGTGTACTACTTTCTAGATCAAAGATCATTAGGTTCGGGTCCTGAACATCGACAGCTCCAATAGCCGACAAAAGCAATTTTCGTTGCGCTGGACATGATTGCAGCACTTCGAGTGCCGACATTGCTGAAGGTGAAACAGCTAAGTCTTCAACAATGTTGTAATTCTGGGCTGCTCTCGCATGTGGGTTGAAAGCAGACCTTCGAAGTACACCCTTGGCGGGCGGCTTAATCACTAAGTCTGGGTTAGGTTTCTCGATCTGTAGTGGATCGGAACCAGGAGTTGAGGTTGATGGGTTAGAGTGAGAAGATTCTGCTTCTTTACCATCAACAGGAGCCTTACTACCATAATCTTGCGATCGAGTCGCAATCCTGACATGAGACATCATCAAAATGGGTTCTTCACTGGCATTCGAAGAAGAACCTATCATCTTATTTTCCTGCTCGGGAAATGGATTTTTTAACACAGCAGGAGTCGGAGAACCTTTGACTATTTTCACTACCTCGGCCCGATGAGGGCAGTCTCTCGTAAAATGATCTTCTTCACAAATAAGACAAGGATAACGAGGTTTGCGCTTTTCGTCATTGGTTTCCGACTTTTCCGTTTTCTCCTTTGGAGCCTTGTCTGCTTTAGCCTTCTTCTTTCCTTTCTTCTTTCCACCGTTTTTGGATTTGGCCGTAGATGACTCTACAGCGTGAATGTCGGCGGTAAGTTCAGGAGGAGAAGACTCTCCCGTCGGAGAATCAGGCAAAGTGATAATTGGAGTATTGGAGGTCTTGGAAGACTTCTTCTTACTCTTCATAGTCACGATACCGATCATACCATCAGCGGCATGAGATCCCGAAGGAGCAGCAGCGATTTGGTTTGACTTTGGAAGATCCGGAATTTTCTCGTGTAACGTACCCAACTGAGTGTAAACTAAGTCAAGGTATTGTGCCTGAGCAATGACTTGCTCCTCAGTAACTACGCCGGCCTTAGCTACATCTTCAGTAATTCTTGGTAATAATGATTTTACAAACCATTCAGCTAAAATTTGGTCCGGGATAAAAACTTTCACTAATCTTCTTCGACGTCTCCACTCATGGATGTGATCAGAAATGTACGTGGATGTCGATTGTTTTAGCGAAGTTAATAATTCTGTACCATTATCGTATCTGACTGGTAACTAAAAATGAGTTAAGAATGAAGTAGCTAACTGGCTAAAGTTGTAAAAAGAAGCCCGTGGCAACTCAATGTACCACTTGGCTGCGAGACCAATGAGTGTACGCTGGAAAAGACGTAAGCGGATAGAATCATCTGAGATGGAATTTGATGCACACCAGAGGTGGTAAGTCATCACGTGATTAGACGGATCCTCTCCAGACTTACCTTCGAACTTGGGTATATCGCTGGGCAACTTATTTGGCATTGGCGGCCAGAACGGAAGATATTGAATTGGATCGTTCGTTAGGCGCGTCAAGTCGGGTAAATCTAAAGTCGCAATAAACGGTAACTGCCGGTTAGGATCTCTAAAACTCTGAGTCACAATACCAGCCCCAGGAGGAGGATATCCAGGATAACTAGGAACAGGAGTCGCATTTGGGATATTATATCCTCCTGGAAAACCAGGATTAACCGGACCGTACTGGGGTTGCTGAGGTGGTTGATAAGTGTACCCAGGATACGGTTGATACTGGTAAACTGGTTGTTGGGCAGCTTGCCCAGGTTGATACTGTCCCTGGTACGGAGGTTGAACAAATTGAGGTTGAGTAGTAACAACCGTACTTGTACCAGGTTGGCCTGCAGGCATCTGGACTATGGTTTGAACCGTGGGTCCAGACAACGGTACAGATGTCTGAGGAGCGGTTACAGGGACAGTAGAAACCGGAGCTGCCGATACTCCAGAAGTAAGCATGGTAGATGAAGCGGTAGTTGCTGCAGCCGTGTGAGGAGGAGTACTAGGTGCAATTGGCGGCTGAGTAACTACGGAAGTTACAGGGGTCTGAACACTTGACTGGACAGGTTGCGGTTGCTGGGGTGGACCAGGAACTGCAGGTTGTCCTGCTTGAGGTACCGACTGTATACTTGGTTGCGACATCTGTTGACCCTGTGACGGATCCCATGTTAACATTCCAGGGTATTGACTCGTAACAGGTTGAGGATACTGAGATCCATAGCCGTATTGAGGATAGGGTTGATAACTGTAAGGTGTAGTCCCATATGATTGCCCTTGAGGTGGTTGATAACCTTGACCAGGGTATTGACCCGTAGGTTGATAACCTTGAGGTAAATACGAATACTGGGGTTGACCTTGACCTTGAGGTTGGTATCCTTGAGGTTGATACCCTTGGGGTTGATACCCTTGGGGTTGCCATCCTTGAGGTTGCCATCCTTGAGGTTGATACTCTGTCCGCACAAACGACTTTTTCCGCACAAAAGACAATCTCTCCTCACAAAGGCTCTAATGGAAGACCTAAATCCTGCAGCATTTACCCAAAGAAAATGTATAGCTCCAACCTCCTCTCCTTTTGGCTCAATGCCTTTATTTATAGTGCTGTAAAGAGGTTATTCAGGTCCACTATCAATGGGATCATCCCCCTCTATGGGTGGGATAGCTCCCTTATTGATGGGATAAGTTCCCCCTTAATAGAGATACATGAACCAACTGGAGGCGCATCCATTTCATCAAACCGACCTCTAGAATGTTCTAGAAGTAACCACAAGTAACTTTTTCAAGATAAAACTCGCGCATTTTGCCTTTTACAGAGGGACGCACCTGTCCCTTAACATACAGAGCGTCCATGGACGCAGATTTTGTGAACATGGTCAGCGTCCCCGCAGGTAAGGCTAGAGAGAACCTGCGACCCCAGAGATAAACATAGTTTTTACAAGACTTTCTCTCTTCTTTGAGTTTGAGATGGATAACAGAGGCATGAGACTTGCCTAAGAGGGTAGCATGACTGTTGATTTGAGCCATACTAACTGTAAGTAGTCAAGGTGACATTTTTTAGTGTAACAGGTACGCAGGCACAGAAGGGTTTCAGGTGCACCGGTACGCAGGCACAGAATGGTTTCAGGTGTGCCGGTACGCAGGCATAGAAGGGTTGTAGGTGCGAAGGTCCGCATGTAGTTCAATGGACTCAGAGCGAGGTACGCAAGCTAGCAGTTGAGCAGGGTGCGTACGTAAGCAGGCGAGCAGTTGAGCAGGGTGCGTACTGTAAGCAGGCAAGCAGTTGAGCAGGGTGAGTACTGTAAGCAGGCCAGCAGTTGAGCAGGGTGCTTACGTAAGCAGGCGAGCAATTGAGCAGGGTGCTTACTTCTCTTAAAATCTTTGTTTATCATTGTTGTGTTCTGGGTTTGGTCCTATTATTGTTGATCTGGTTACTATAGTTGACTGGGTGATTCTCTTATACTCGATGATTATTTGATGCTTATGGATCCAGTTTGAAAATTTATGAAAAGTGGTCCTTGTAAGAAAAGAAGTAGGGGGTTGTAGCTCCCTTCCAGGAGAGACTGAAAAACGAGAGAGAGAGTTGTAGCTCTCTGCAGGTTGCAGCCTGCGTACTGGTAAAGGACTGCACCAGTACAAAACCATTGTAAAAGGAGTTTCTAATTTGAAAGAAGATAGAGACATGTTGCAGCAGGTGGTTTTCACCCACATTGGGTTTCCACCTTACATCTTGTGTTCTTTGGTGTGACTATCTATTTTCTTTTGTTCATGCTCATTATTTTATGGTACTGACATGCAAAAATAATTCAAATAACAAATAAAGAAGATTTATTAAAAGAATTAGATAATACTGATTCACCCCCCCCTCTTAGTATTATTTCCAACATTTCCTCCGTGAAAATTGACCACGTAACAAGTTTTTTACGAGAACAAAGCCCTTTGTACCATAAAAATTGATTTGGTTCTAAATATGAAGATGCAATACATACCTTTTGTAACAGTTGTACACCATGTATATCAAAATATTGCTCCATCTGAAGTATCCAATTTACTGGATCCTTGACATCAAACTTCCTCATCTTGCTTTTTCTTGATTTTAGGAGCTCTACCTTGAAACGACTGTAACTCTGTACTTTCGGATCTTTAAGTTCTGAAATTGTGACCTGTAGTAGCCCTCTGTGTCCTCTTTCCAATGCCACAAGTCTGATCCAAATTAGATTCTCCAAGAAAGAGTTATGCACAATCTCCCGCAGTGACCTGATTATAGACTATTTCAATAGAGTGAACTTGTATGAAATACCACGTGTCACTGTTTCAACCTTTGACTTTGAAAAATATATAAACTGAAACTACAGTCCATCCTCTTTCTCTACCTTCTTACGAAATTTCAATCCGATGCTCAGAAAGAAAGTTATGACGACAGGTCACCTGTTTTGAATGTAATTCAGGAGTCTGCAAAAAGACCAACTTCCTCAGATCATATCTCCGAAAATATCACTCGAAATGCTCTAACATTCGGTCCCAAGGTTCAGTGTCAATTCTTCTCAAATGGGTTTTTTTTGCAACTTTTGAAACGTCACAGAACACAAGTTATAGCGAAAATGCCACGATGACCTGTTTAGAGCAGCAAAACCCTAGAATCCAAAGCTCTGATACCAAATGTTATGAAACCAGCTCAAGAAAAGATAGAAAAGATAGATCAACGCCTTAGAATTCAGCCTCTTCGAGGGGGAAACCTCCTTTACATTACATAAATGAACAATTCTTGGATGATACAAATGAAAAGAGCTCCTTTCTATATATAGGAGTCTAAGGGGTTATAACATAATCAGAGCCGACATAACAATAATAATGTAAGGGCAGAATAATAACAATAGTGGGCTTCTATGGGGCACAATAGTAACAATACGGGCACTACATGGGTACATCAATATAATAAGTGGGTTATACTAATAACAATAAGGTGTTACACTAGTAGTATAGGGGCCTAACATCCCCTTAGCGAGGGGAGGTACTTCCAAGACTAGGAAGTATCTCCTCATCATCATCACTGCTCACAACACTTTCCCCAATCCTGGAGCTCACAATCGCAACAATCCCTACATGGTGAACTATGCCCTTATCAGAAGTGTCGTTGTCAATACTAGAAGCAAACTTCTTCTTCTTCGTATTGAGTAACATCTTCCACTCCTTCCATGATTCCTTCTTGCTAGTTGTAGGAACACCCTTACTCACCACTGATCACACTCTCTTCTTGGGTTGGAGAGTTTTTTCTGAATCTACAAGCCCCCTCTCGACCTAGACTCCCTCTGAGTATCTAGAACCTAGACCTGAGACATCTACACCTATACTTTCTCTTTCTTCTTTGGAACCAGTACATTCTCCGCCTATTTCTTTCCATGATCCATGGGCTTACCCATCAACCTATAGAGACCATGCTCTCTAACTTTGAGTACAATCGCATTACACTTAGATCCTCTGAGTTGAAGTCTTTGATTTCCATCCTAGAAGAAGACCTTTAACTCCTTCCTCTCCATCATCAAGATGGAGAGAACATTATATTTGAGTCCTAGTACATCCAGTGCATCCTGGACCCACGTCATACGTCTTGTCTCCATCCTCAAAGGCACCACAATCGATAGTCAGATCGCCAACTAACTCTTGTCTCCCAACACCATATGAATCTTCGAGTACCATCTAGCTAGAGTCTCAAAAATATAGTGTGACATTTTCATATGCTTCGTCACACCACTGTCCATGTACCATCCATCCTCTTTGCTAGTACTCTACGAGAAATTTGAAATAATAGTAGAATCCTCCTCTTCATCTTCCAATTTTCTAGCGAGCTCACCTAGCTATAATTTATTTGAAATAAGGGTGACATTATTCTCTTTTCTTCTTTCATAATCTCCCTTCTTCTTCTTCCAACATCTCGACAAAGACTTACCCATCTCGACACAATTGAAACACTTGAATTTACTCAATTCCTTCTTGTGCTCACCCTTCATTCGTGATACAAGTGCAATGTCATCATATAAAACTTTCTACTTCAGCTGAAGATCCTTGTCTCCCAACTCTTCCTGAATTAATTCATCCCATAGTCTATCCTAGTCTAGCATCTTATCCTTGGAAATGATCCCTTTGGTGAAGGGATTTCATTCCTTGATGAACCCTTTCAAGGAAATCCTTACCATATCTCCATATGAGACAATCAAACCGATGGAAGAAAGCTCATCTTTGACCCTAGACAATATCATCAGATACGAGTTCAAACTTTTACCCTTTAACATTTTGGTGGAATTCAACGTATCCTCTAATATCAATACCCGGTTGTCATTCTTATTCTGGAACAAATTATTAAGAGACACTTACATCTCATGTGTGGTGTTCTACTTGGAAAAATGAGATATTAGGGCATCCTTCACATTGTCTAGGATGATCAATCATACCAGCACATCCAATTCATCCCATAATTTCATCTCTTAAGGGTCATTTGGCTTCTTGATCTCTTTCTCATCAAAATGCAGGTTCTATTAACTTGTAAGGTCAAATTGATCCTTTCCTTCCATGGACTATAGTTGGACAACCCCTCCAACATGTCCTCTTATCGGATACATGCTTGCAAATTTGACATTGTAGTGAACCCTTCACTCAGAATGTGACTAACTCCCTCTCACATTGTACTTTTCTATAGACAACTCTATTTTACTTGCTTCCAAAGCAGCTCAGACATGCTCTGATTGCATGTTGAATTTCCATGACCTTGGGTCTAGGTTAGAGTCTTAAAATCACTGACACTACCAAACCAAGAATCACAACCATAATCTACTTTTCCCAATAGAAATATAAACTAGTAAAACACATATGCACAATATGCACAGTTTTAAACAAAATTGCACAATAATGTACAATCACCAATATTCATTATATTAATCCAAATCTGATAAATACAAAACTCTATGGTTACAAGATACAATGAAAAAATTGGGTGCAACACTTTTGTGTCATATCTTGTCCTACTGGTCTGTCTCACCTGTACTTCTCACTAGTAATGCCTTAGTCCATCAAGGCCACTACATATTGAGACTCCATGAGCATTGCCTCCTATCACTGCATCAAGTCACATATCCTACACTGAACATGGGCTCATCAACTAGTCTCTGGGTTGGAATTTTACCGATCTCTAATCTACCAGGCTAGCAACAACTTTCATCCATCAACGTGCTGAACTTTGGCACCATCCTTCACTCAAACATAAGTTTCTCTTCATCCTTCAAGATAGATCATCTAGGGCTACTTTGGGTAGCTAAAACACTGCCATCCAATAGTCCTATGGCATCTAATCTTGTCACTACTAGACCTGCACATAATATGACTTTTCCTCACCACAGAATGTCATATAAATGGCTCCAAAATTCTAAAACCACTCTGATCCAATTATGGTCACCAAATTGTGACCCAATCCATACCAAATTATGTTGTTGTGTCTCCTGAAATTTTGCAATTTTTGGGACTGGTTAGGGCATACACCATAGTCCCCAACCACCCACAAATACACCCTGAAATTACCTTTTCTTGTAGTGTCTCCTACTCCAAAATTTGTTGCGTGGTTGTGCTACTCTCCTAGGGTAGAGTTAGCCACAAACTAGGGACAGACTCCCTAAGAGGACTACGACACTCCTTTCCAGTTCAATCTAAGGTTGTGCTGGCCTCTTGGGAGGACCATCCACCCTCACAACATCTCCAACTCACTTCGTTGCTCCCTCTAGGGTTGCAGCTTCTTCAAAAAAGGTTGTGGCTCCTCCAAAAAGCATTTTACCCTATGCTTTTCATCCAAAAATAGATCACACCCATGCAAAAAAAACTTGGTCTCTCGCTAAATATTTCAGACCCTAAAACAAGTATGTTCCTCCTTGCTAACTCGACCTTCGAGCTAGAGCTCAACCATTTGTGTTCTAGTCATGTATTTCATGTGTTGGATACTTCAAATTATTCCAATCTATCCGCAATATATAGCCTTTAAGGCCTCCAATGAATCACATGAAAATATTTGTCACCTAGATTTTACTTCAAGTCGGCCTACTTGAAAAATCCAATATCTCTCCAACGACAATTAGGATTTAAACAATTTTCGATGCATTGGAATCGTCTTTTTCAGCACTAGCATCCTCATCCATCAAATTCCATGAATCCATCATGTTTTTTCCCAAAAACACGATGGGTGCCATAACCCCACACTTGGGTTCCAAGCACACAAGCTTCCCTTCTGATGCTTTTCCATCAAAAACTTGAACCGTGGGCCTTATAGTACCTCCCAACCTACAGAAATCAACACAGGTTGTTTAAGTGGATGACATATCTCCTCAAGATTTTGAATCTGATGTTGGATGACTATGTGTGATGTGTCCATCGATTCCACTTCCTTAAGGTCACATAGGAGGTCAAATCTGATCATAGTAGCCTCACCTCATGTTGACCCCAGTTGGCATGGTTACTTGGGTGGATGTGGGAGGAGGGTGTTAGAGTGTATGTGTTAGATTATAATTATTCTTAATCATATAAGATAGTTGGTAATTATTTTGAATATTATTTTACATATTCATGTGAGCTACGTGTTAACAAATTTATTTATACAATAATTTATTAACTTTTTATATTATCTAGAGCATATTAAAATTTCCTTTATTAGGTCATAACACCGCACTTTTCAACAAGATTTATGAATGAAAGAATAATAAAGTTTAGGATTTTATAAAAAATGAAATTTAGTATTAAGATTTTTGTTGAGAGACATCTTCGAGATGCATCACATAAGAATTTTTTCTTATGACGTTTAGAATTAATGAGTGTGGTTTTATGACATTTATAACAAACTAGTGTGGTTCATATTTACTATATATATATGTTTTTCGCTTTATTCATTTATGATTATTTATATATTCGTATTCGATTCATGTGAATGTCTATGTTTTATATTATGATGTTGGGTAAGCCATTTTATTTGATTTCAAGCACTATTACTCTATTGTTTGGAATTTACGTAATTTTTCTAGGCACATACATGTTCCATTAGATATCATTGTATAGTGTGGTAACCATATGAAATTCACTTTAGGATGACAAAATGAACCTCCATTTCATCATCACAATGACTCACATGTGCCTTCATTTGTCATTTTAGTGCCCGTTTCATGGTTTAAGATCATGATTCTAGTCTCCTATTTTATGTTTTGTCTTTTTTCCATATCCTAAACCTCATACCTTTCCTTTCTTCTATAAGTTCAAACTCAGTAGACTCCAAACCTTTGTTTCAATTTGTCTCTAGTTGTTTTAAACTTATTTAAGCATTGTTTATGAAATATTTCCTTTTTTAGTTAGAGTATAAGTTGCCTAAAGCTACCCAAGGTCTGCCATTTATAGAGCACCATTATATAACTGCCTACTTTAATCAAACTTCCATTTTTCTTCAGTAGTTTGAGAGTGTGATATAAATTACATCTTTTTCTATATATCCTACACTTATGCTTCACTTTTAACAAAAACCTACAAAACATAACCTCATTTTTCTTCCTTTTACCTAAATTTTGTAATATATACCCATAGTTGGTTGCTCCATAGCCACATTCTAACCATTGCAAGAGTAAAAATTCCTACCTTTATGTAATAACTAGCCTTGTCATCCAATAATCCAAAAGTTCATTATGCCTCACTCTCTTGCTCATTACTAATGGACTTTGGTTTATCCATTGAAACTTTACCAAAATGAAATATCATATATTTCTTATCATTTTCCATGCTCTTAGCTTTCCTTTGACATATAATCTCCATTAAGCCTTCAAATTGTAAACATCATGGATTGCTAGTAGATATTCTTCTCTTATTTTGGTCTCGCTACCTTAGATCGATTGGTTACATGTTGCAACGTTTTGATCCCATCCTTTAACACTTTGGTCAACCTTCATCCCCAATTCAATGGATGCTTGAATAAAACTAATGAGAGAATAGGAAACCTTATCTCCGCCCTTTCTCTTGAATACCTTATCCTTTGTGGCCATAATATATGCAACAAAAAGAAAGAGAGAACATTCCTTGAAATATACACCTATTCAGTTTGTAAAGAAGCTTGAGGAAACCACATCCATTAAAAACATGCACCAAAATTTAATAAAAAGAGATATTTTTTTCTATAAAATGGTGCTCATTGGGTATCTCACCAATCCATGGCCCTTCAATTGATGAAAAGAAAATTATTTGAAAAATAACTAGCACCCAAAGTGAAATTGAAAATATTCTTATGTGGTAGAAGGTTTTATTCATTTCTCTTCAAAATCAGGGAAACATAAAGAAATAGCCTTCATAATTTAGCCATACTTCAATGGGTCATAGAGATTGCATCTAATTTATGGAACCTAGATTTTTACTAAGTGGACATTGCAATGATATTCTTAGTATGGGTGAAACTTCCACATTTCCCTATGATTCTCTAGGGTGACCAATATTTGATATCCATTACAAATTTTAATTGGAAATCCACAAGTTTACTAGAATCAAATGTTGGGTATTCCAAAGGGGTTTTCACTCATTGAACCTATAACATAGCACATTAATCATGGGAAATTAAAAATTTCCCCTAATTTCAATATATATTGACAAAAACCTCCCAAAAACCTTTTTTTGAGCATCCCTCCCAATGCATTTTTCAAATTAAAAGAAAAACACAAATTTTTTAGATATTTCTTTTTATATCAACAAATACCTATCAACCCCCTTATCCCACATTCACAACACTAATACCTACAATATTTTTATTTTTTTTCATTAGTTTAAAAACAATTTATGAATGAACATGATAATATACTTCAGAATAAGGTGAAGCCACTATTAAAAATGCAGATATGTAAGGGCTTGTATGGAAGTAGAACTTGAAAATGCTCTTTGTAAAGTAGTAAAAATTTTTGAACTATAAAATACCCTCTAAAGCAACTTGATAAACCACAAACACCTTACCTCCAAGGAAACCCATGATAACCAATGAGAAGAATTTAGTTTAGAAACCTAAATATGTATGCTTCTACCTACTATTTACATTTAGTAAATTGGGACAATTCAAATTGGGGCCTCATTGTGCGCCAATTATCGATTCCTTTGGTAGTAGGATGATTAGGAGCTCTGTGGAGACTACTTTGACCTTGACCTTTACCATTCGAGTCCGTTGAGGTGGATTGTTATAAATCATCTAATCCTTAGTATCAATACCCTCCTATAAACACTAAAGCTATAACTATAGTCCATCCTTCCCCTATTGTCAATATACTCTCAACTACCAACCATCCCTCATCTATCCCCCAAGTCCTCACTATCAAGCATGTTGTGAATCGTCATATTTACTTCTATTTCAACTCTTAAAAATATCCATTCCCTGCAATGTGATAACCATCATCACCTATAAAAAATGGGAAACATTAAAACATAGAGGAGGATATTGTGGACCCGATGTCTCAAGAAAAATAAGGAAATCAGATAATGAAGGAAGGCAAGAAGAACTATAGAAAGGAAAATATCTAGGTGCAAAAGAGATCATTTGAAGATATTTTGGTTGTCATATCTAACCCTCTTAGCCTAACAAATGATAGTGATATCATGTATCGATAGAAGGATGGCTAGATAACATAAACAAGAGGTTGAATATAACCTAATAAAAAATGCAAAACCAACAATTCTCCTACCTCATGGGGTGAACGTCAAGGAGGAAAGCTTCATAATAATCCTAAGCAATGCATGAAAAATAATGAATGGATATGTGTAAATGAAACAGGTCCCTATAATAAGGAAGTTATGAATTGGGAAAAGAAAGAGATATATCCAATAGAAAGAAAGAAAGGGAAAGGTTCCTATAATTGGATATGCATAATGTTCAACAAAATATCGATGGTAAATTAGGTAAACATTTTCAATATTTGTGATCCTAATTATTACTTGAATAAAAAATGAGGATGGGAATATTTGGCAATATTAAAATAAATGTATCCTCATTCTCGAAGAATTTTTTCTAAGGATATAAAATGGTCCACAGTTCAATAAAAAATATAGGTGTTTCCTTCTTTAGAAATCCTTTCTACAACTCTCTATATGATCTAATTACTAATAGGATATGGTATATATTAAGGCAAAAAGTGGTCCTTACACCTAGAATGATAGGATATCAACCTTTAGGTGAAAAAACACATGATCCTTTTTGGAAATCAACTCTTGTTTCAAACTCTATTAGACCCTCCTCCATCCTCCCCTCATCAATATGAGGCCATAATCCCATCCTACCTTTTAGGGAAGCCAAATAATATTCTGCTCATACTCCTTCAAATTTAATCCTGTCAAATATTCATGAGAATAATCCATGTCTTCTTATCCCTTTTTTAGTGGAAAAAGTAAATAAAGTAGCTGAAGTAGGTCTAAAAGTGTGGGCCCACAGAATCCTCCACTGTACCCTAAAAGTTAGAGAGGATTATGGAAAAATATTCTATTATATTCAAGTTACAATGGAAATAGTTCAAGCCACTCCGAAAATATAAAAATGGTGGTAGAAGAGACAACACAAGCATTGTTCAAACCCTAAGAGAATATGAAAGCAATCGGAGACTCAAATCAAGGATCCTTTATCTAAAAGAAAAATATAAAAATATTGTCTTTCTATAAACATGTTAGCACAAGAAGAGTACATAACCATATTACCAAAATATATATTAAATTGTTAAGAAATTTACCGGAGAACATAAATTAATTATTGAGATTTACTGAGAGGAACAAAACACAACAACAATCATAAACACATAAGCACACATGTTTATTTAGGAAAACCCCAAATCTGGGGAAAGATCCAACCCAACGATATCTCATTAGCCTTGGCGAAAATCCTGCCAAGATGGCCAAGTCAGCCTTCACTACTCACCTCCGAGGCCTGCTTTACAATGAAGCCTTCCCACCTTTTATAAGCTCCATTACATGCAATACATTGGGAAATAATACCATGGGTACACTATACCATGTGCCCAAACCACTATTGTTTAACCCTCTAAACCTTGACTCAAATCCCGAGTCAGTTTTACCTAACAATTCCCCCCTTAAACTTGACTTAGCATTCCTTGACTAACTCCAACCAAACCTACTAAGTGAGACAACCATCCTCACTTTATCCCTTACCCCCCTCCAAGTTTTTACTTAGGATATTGTTAACCTGACATCCCCCTTATCACCTAGGTCTAACCCATACATTATCGATGATTAGCTAGGGGTACGTGTGCCTTACTAGTTCTTAGAGCACTATTCCCATTTACATGTAATAATTTTGACTCCATTAAAACATATTTTTTTTTGTTTATTGTTGTTTCTATTTTGGCCCATCCTCTCTCATTGTGATTTCTCCATAATTTGAACCTATTTGTTCTCCATAACGATGGAAGATTTGGTAAACTTCTATCAAATATCTTGAATTCCCCTCAAACATCATTGTAGAATTATCATATACCACACTAGAGATACCAATTTTGCTTTATTGTGAGCTTATTTTCACCAGCATGTCTGCAACCTACAAGTTTCTTTTCCTAAAATAACGATCTCATGGCCATCATCTCTTTGGTATTTTGGCCACTCCATTTTCATAACTGATAGTTGTTGCATTTACCAAAATATTTAAAATATCCCGGCCCTAATCTTCTCACCCAGGCTTTACGCCTTTCCAAATCAGGTCTTTCTTCTCGAAGCCACAATATTTGCTTCCTAGTATTACATGCTTTCTCTTGAGTGGTCCTCACCTACGAGTGACGGCACTCCTCCTCTTTAGTTAATGGTATACAGTCGGCATGATTCCATTTCTCAACGAAAGGGAAAAAATATTGACTAAAGGTCGCCAATGACCCTCTTAGCTCCACCACAATGCAACCACAACTATATGGGCTTGTTTTGTTCCCAATGGTTGATATATAGATCATTTAAAAATTCTCCTCCATATTGGTTATCTCCACAATGTCATATTTTTACTGCGATGGAATTATTGACTCGCATGAACCATGGGTTGCAACTGTCTCTCCTTGACCAATTTTTTTTTCTTTAAATCCTTCCAAGCTAAACAATGGCTAGCCTCTAAGGAATGTTTAATTCTCTTGTTATCAACATCCTATCCCTCTCGAAAAATTGCCACATTATTGCAACAATAATGAAACTTCTGGGAACTAGGGTTGACTATATCAAATTTCGCACACAATTGCTTTTAAATTTAGATCACACAACACAACACATAAGCATGGTCCCATACACTGGTCACAAAAAAATTACATATATGCATAACAACCCTTGCAATTCTCCTGGCCTCCACTATCCAACCATAGAACCACTCTGTTGTAAACCACCTGAACAAAAGAATTCTTCACAACTGCTTGGTCATGCCCCACCGAAGCAGTCAACCTTTTCACAATGGCTTTACCATGACCCACCTGAGTAATGATCTTCTGTAAAACTTTGAAACCTTTTGATCAAGAGTTTTCACTACCATCCACCACTCGATCCTCTTTCTTCAATTTCATAGACTTCATCTCCACCTATGCATGCCGCTTAACATGGCACCAATATTCCTATCTGTGATACTCCACGATCCCCTCGTCATCAAGCAACCATGTGCACTACATTTTACAGAATCGATAACCCCTCTCGCAATTTTCCTTCAATTTTCATTTCAGATCTATGATAGTTATCAGTGTGTAGTGATCAAACCTTCCCTAATCACAACCATATTCAATGTGGGCAATGAAGGAAAAATCAATCCTCATGATATTTCCCTCAGTGGATCCTTCTAGGGCTCTGGCATAGGCAAGTCACACCTTATAGCAGCAAGAGAAACTAGATCCACTCATCTAATCTACTCTAATCCAAATCCACACATCCTGGCTGCTTTTCTCTATCTACTAGGCCAATACCAACCCTTGTCAACAAAAAACGTCTTTCTGAAGCCAAAATGGCTCTGATACAACTTTTTTAGAATTTTACGGGAGAACATAAATTAATTACTAATATTTACTAAGAGTAACAGAACACAACAACAATGATAAACACATAAACACACATGTTTATCTAGGAAAACCAAAAATTTAAGGAAAACACCAACCCAATGATATCTCATTAGCCTTGGCCAAAATCCTGGCCAGGATGGCCAAGTGAGCCTTCACCTCTCACGCCCCAAGCCTACCTTACAATGAAATCTTCTCATCTTTTATAGTCTCCATTACATGCAATACCATGGGTACACAATACCATGTGCCTAAACCAATGTTGTTTAATGAAGTCAACCTTGACTCAAACGTCGAGTCAAATGTACCTAACATAAATATGGGGATAGGGCATAAAGTATTGAAATTCATAAGGAAGTAGATCATGATAACTTTAAATACTTCTACATAGAAGCACCATTGTCCTCTCCAACAACTTCAATTTCATTTTTATGCATTACTAACTCCCTCATTAAGAGGAGAGTCCAGGGTTCATGAAAGGAGTTTAAAGTAAATAAATAGAGAATATATTGTGGGATATGGAATTATATAAAGGCACTAGAACAACATATTTATTGGCCACCTATAATGAGAATGCTAGAATATCTATAATTTATATAATCTTTTTTGGTTTAAATGCAACACAAGAATAAATAAAATGACTAGGAGAAAGAATCCACTTATCGTCTTGTTGTGGAAATATCACAACCCCCCATTTTTACTTTATTATATTTATATTAATAATGGGAACCCTCTTTCCCTAATCGAGGTGTGATTCAGCCTTAGTGGGCTTGTCTAAGCCCATATATTAACGTGGATCTTAAAGATCGACCCGACCACCCTCTACATGCAACCAACACTTGGAGCAGTGGCGATAACAATGCAATGTTTAATGCCTGAAGGTGATATAGTTTTAAGGATAATTGGAGTGGTAAGCATTTTGTTTTGCTTTTTGAGGAAGGTACCTTCGGCACTCATTCTCCCGTGGAATCAGTGTGCAAAGGGAATTCGGGTCAAATGGAGATCTTCTACATCTTTAGTTATTGGCAACAATTTCTAGTATGTTATCAGCCTTAACCCTGCAAATTTTTTTAGAATGGAGTATTTTATCCAACCCCGATCTGGGGAATTGATATGGGGTGACAGGCACTGGAAGTGCTAGAGGCATGGCCTCACTAGGTTTTAGATCAGGTCTATGTTGACTTTTCTCCTCATCGTAGTGTCAGTAGATTTTGGGATATGTCTTTCTCGCATGGGTGCATGCAAGGTCGGGGTGGTAGAGCATTATGAATGTGGAAATTCCCCTCACGATGGTTTGGAAGAGCTAAAAGGGGGTTGGGTCTATGGATAATTTGGGGTTGGATCCAAATTACCTCAACATAGCGAGAGATAGGGGTTCAAGGAAATCTAGATACACCCTCTGGTGGGAGAAGGGAGAATGTGGAGAAGCCCTATTATCTAGTTTATGGGTCAGTATGGTCTTTTGGACTCGAATATCTCAGGTCGGGAACCTTTGTTTGGATAAAAAACAACTTTGTTTTCAGTGTTTAGTACAACTTGATGCCAAGAAATTGAAGCTGGTCATTTTGTATAGGGTTGTGATTCCCACAACCCTGGAATTCTATATTGGGTCGTGTAGAAAAGTGTTTGATGGTCTATGGGCTTAGTTTCATGGCGATCTTGAATCCCCAGTTAATTATTGTTATTATGTTTGGTTGATGAAGATAATTATTGATGGAAAGTGGTGTTATAACACCGACGCTGTGGAAATGGTAGGCATGAGCAGTTCGCTCAGGATTTGCACTAGGTAGATGAAGGAAAATGTAAACTGTGGTACTATAATCCTCTATTGGCACCTAATTAGTCACAATAATTGGAGTGGATTTCTTACTTTTCTGGTTTTGTTTGAATTTGAAGTAGGTTTACAATGTGGGCATGACCTCTGTCAATGTCAACCACCCAAACTACGAGCCTTGGCTAGTGTTGGAAAAGAATAGTATTTGATAGGAAACAACAATAGAATGACTCAAGCAAAGGGTACAAAGAAAAAAGGAAGTGGAATTTGAGGATGGGGAAAGTAGAGAAAGGCAGCCTCATTGCTGGGAAGACAACCCAATTCTTACAGTGGGGTGACTGGGATGGGCCGACTGCGCAAGCCATCTTCACATATTATTGAAGAAGCATCCCAATCTTACCATGCCAAGAGCTCTAACCTAGTTAGGAGGGTAGCTGTAGAATGGGAAGATGAAATCCGTTAGACTATGGAAGACTTTGATCTAGAAATGGATGATTACCAACTATCATCTCTATGTAATGCGTGCACCACAGTATGTAGTTTGAGCATCCTGTAGAACTATTTTTCGCTTAATGAAATGTTCTTATTTCATATATTTTATGTTTTCTTGATCTAAGGTGACTGAATTCCTCATGGAGGGCCCCTGCACGCAGATCGGGTCTTTGATTCACAGTAATTAGAATTTCCTTTTCAATGGTTATTTCATAGAGTTAATTCATGGATGCCTTGTCTTCATGTTTTTAAGATGAAGTTCAATGAAGATCGCGACTAGGTTCACTTGATTGATTTTTGTATCGCTCATTTTCTTTGCTTCATACCTAGCATAAACTCAGTAATTTTGTTTATGTTTTTCTTTTTGCATTGGAATAAAGTTGCAGTAGATAAGAGTGGCATTATTTCTCACCTTCCGAATTCAAGCACATTTAATTTCCAAGTTGATAAATTAGGATTTTCTTTATGTCATTTCATGCTTTCACAGTTAGCTTTGTTTAGCTAGAGCATAAAAAGATTCCAAAAATAATTGATAAGTTGAAAGGAATATTAACGTAAAAACTCCATTCAATCAGAACTTACTCTAGATATAACATTTAGGATAATAAATTAACAACAAAATATTACGAATAGCATCATAGTATAGATAATAACATCACCTCAACACTAATTATAGAGTTTTACATTAACTTAGATGACGATAACATAATCACCTTAATGACATAAGAGACTTCTAGCACATACAGTTCACTTACACTTCATCAATTCACCTACCATGGCCGATAATTTATGCTTAGAATTTAAGAACATTAATTTGGCTAAACATTTTGGTGTTATTGTTGGGGAAGTGCAAATAGAAGTTAAAAAAAAAAACAAATAAAAACATGACATGAATAGGGAAAGAAAATCTAGAGGTAGATTTGTAGGATGAGGAAGAAGCTTAATTCCCACAACTCCGACCACTCCACCACAACTTCGAATTTCCACACCACCCACTCAAGGTCAAATTCCATGCATAGGCCAACAAAGACTTCCTAAGGTCTTAAGATATGAAATCCAATCCAGAAATTCACCTACTTCATCTACTAAGGCTATAGTCGAAGAATATCCTACATCCCCAACTACAGGAGAATTTTTCCTAGCTTCCATTGGTGAACAAATTCCATGAGAAGAATTATAAATTCCTAGTGAAGAAGAGGAACAAGAAGAATTAGAATATTCTATCATAGAACTAGATACTGACGAATCCATCATGGTTGAAGGAGAAGGAGAGGTACACAATGTCAATGGTGAACAACCTAGGATTGGAGGAGGAGTTAGAGGTAGAGGAGTAGGTGGAGATAGAGGAAGAGGAAAAGGTAGAGGTGGAGGAGATTAAGACCCCTTTGGATTTCCTATCTTTTATGAGGATACAACCCTCACAATGAAGAATATTTCACCTTCTATTCTTCCTAATTTCAATGGAAAAATAACTGAATTCCCAGAGACATTTCTCTTTGAATTTGAAGTATTATGTAGATCATATGATTATCAACATGATGCTAAAAAATTAAAATTGTTCCCTGTTACCTTAAAGTATTCAGCATTGAAGTGGTTCATGAGTCTAGTAATGAATAATATAAGGACATGGGCACACATTAAGAAAGAATTCTTAGATAGATACAGGGACTACTGTATGCCTCCAAAACATTAAGGATGAAGTCTTGATAATGACACAAAAAGAAGATCAAAATCTTAAAGACTTAGTGGAGATATTTGCTTACAATCTTAAAATGGAAAAAATGGATAGTCTAGATGAGGAAACATTGAAATCCCTCCTACTCAAATCTATCAGAGATGAGTGGATTGATCTCCTTAGGATGACATGAAAAGAAGATATTTCTTGATTACCATTTTTAGATATTTGTGATCTATGTGTACATATCTCAAGGAGTAAAACACAAGTTGGATAAAGTCTTAGGGATCCTCTCCTATCAAGAATAAATAAATCTACAGCTGGGTCAGTGAGTAAGGCGGAATAAGGAAGCTTTATTCATACTTTTAAGACAATTATTTTAGGGAGTCTTACTGAACAAATTGACACCCTTAAAATACATAACAAGCAAAAGGCTGAAAATGTTGCATTATCTATCATTTTTTCTAGGTGTATAAAGAAGCATGCTCTGAGAGAATGTCCTTTAGACTTAAAAACCATAAAAACGTGTGCCATATGTGAATATAACAATGATACTAAATAATTTCCTTCTCTACCAGGTGTTAAGGTTGTATTTAATGATGATGGAATACCAGAACAAGTAGACCCTCTTTGATTTATTGCCAAAAGACCATGGAAGAACTCTCAAGCAAATCAAATACAAGGCTTTAAATCACAACAATTTTCTCATACTTCACAAAGTAATTGTAATCCATCTTGGCAACCTTGGGCTTAGCCACAACCACAATCTTGGAATCAGGGATGGAAAAATCGTTATGGGGCTTATGCTCAATATCAACAATATTCACCATCCTATCCAAATTTCCCACCATAATTCTTACCTCAATCTAATCAAATCCCTCAACCTAATCAAATTCCTCAAGCTAATCAATTACCTCAAGTTCAAATCCAAAATCAAAATCCATATCTCTCCCTACCATTTGCACAAAAACCAAACCAATTACCTCCTCAACCACTTATGAATCCAAATAATAGAATGTCACAACCTATTTACAATATGGAAGGGAAGAATCCTCAAACCTATGTAATAACTACACTACATCTAAATAATGTTCAATTAAGATCTGGTAGAGTATTACAAAGAAAATCACCTATTGTCATTTAGTCAGCCAAGGAGAAGTCTTCAAAAAGATAAAAATCAATCTGAAGAAGGAGAAATCTCTCTTCCTTAGAAAGAAAATAATCAAACAAAGAATGTTCCTATAATTTTTTATGATACTCCTATTATAGAAAAACCCTCAATATCCATTAAACCACCTTTTCCTGAATGGTTGAAAATTGATGAAGGAGTAGAAAAACAAATCACATTGTTGGATTATAATATACTAGATGAATTAAGAAATGTTTGCATAAAAATTCATTTATTGCAAGCTATAAAAGAAATACCAATTTTTGCAAAAACAAATCAAGGAATTGAGCACTCAAAGATCAGGAAGAAAAATAAAAGACACAAGAAGAATTCAATTAGTTGGAAAAATTGCAAGCATAAAGATGGGGAAAGTAACAATACAAAAATATCTAGAGCGAGGGAGCCCCATTGTGAAAATTCAGATCAATGGAATTGAAATATAAAATGCACTGATTGATCTAAGAGCAACCATAAACATAATGAGTAAACAAATCATGGATTCAATAAGGCTTCGTAATCTTCAATACACACCAACATTATTGGAATTAGCAAATAGATCTGTAATTAAACTGCATGGTTGGTTAGAATATGTTCATGTATCCTTAGATTCATGGGAATATCCTAGCGACTTCATGTTTTTAGCACGCAAGAATAATTTAGGAGGACATCCATTAATCCTAGTGTTGGGGGGAAAAGTATCTAATGCAGAATGCCTCTATCCTACTCTGAAGGTGATAGTACTCCAGCAACAACTGAATGCAAATCTATTCAAAGTTTCTTCTTTATGAGATGAGAGAGGGAAGAAAAGGATGATCTACTAACCGTTATCTTGCGCTAATAGTCGATCCAGTCTTCACTCCTTGCCGCTTGCTCCTAGCTCCTTATCCTTTCACCGGCCCAGCTACACACAGATCCTGTAAAAGCACAAGAAAAGGAAACTACAAGAAGCATACATCCATAATCGATTATAGGATTAGCATAAATCAAATATACAAGCATCTATTCATCATAAAGACACATGCATATAGAAGAACCTCAAATACTTTATTGATAATAGAAGTAAAGTTCTGAGAGAGTTACAACCACAATGGGCCCAATCCAGCAACACCTCCCAGCTGAAAGAAATCTCCTCTTCACCTCCTTCAAGCAAAACACCCAATAGCTCTATACACAAACCAGCAACACTTCCTTACTTGCACAAAATTCCAGCCTCCATAGACCTCATGAGAGAGATCTATATATAGGGTTTTGGAGAAAGGATGAGTCATCTTGAGACTGGCCTGAAGCTGACTTGTGTCCTCTCCCACTTTAGTTAATCTTTAGTTCTTGAGTCCACATGGAGAATCTTGCTTCCACTTGGAGATCAAGACCCTCTTACTCATCACTAGGCGAATTCCTTGACCCAAGTGTCAGTTTGGAAGCTTCCTGGGCAGTTGACACCTTGCAGAATGACTGTGCCACTTGGCCAATCTCACCCAGCGCAGGTAGCCTTCATTAGTTTTGACCTTCAGCGCATGTACAAGGAGGAGTAGTTGACATTCAGCGCAGATGCTCAGTGGAGCAGCTGACATGATCCAGAAATAGCCTGTTTTTGAGTGTTTTTAGGTGGGGAACTGATTTTCAGTGTTGTGGTTTGTAGACCTTGTTCCTCTAAGGGTAAGAACAACATGTTTAGGGACTTTGGATCCCTCAGATTATTGACATTTCATGCTCCATGTTGTTAGGCACAAAAATGTCTATAACAGTTGCCCCCTAAAGTATGAGGTCGTTTATCGGGTGAAATGCTTTATTAGGAGGATCCGAAGTTCATTCAATCGGCTGAGAGGTGCCCTGCAATAAAATACAATACAATACATTATTTTTCATTCTGCTTTCATGATCTAGCTGAGGCGGGCATTCCCATGCTCAGCTTTATAAATTCATTTTGGTACATATAGCAGACGACCGTCTGATGATAGACTGATAATTCTCTGCTGAAATTATCATCCTTTGAGTAGGATGATCATCTGCTGCAATGATGTACATATCAAATGTCTTTATATCCTGAATATATATCGCAGCCCGGATGGATGAAACTAGATCCGGGGTCTTCAATCTTGTTCGATCTTCACTCTAAGTACAAGTCGATCCATGTGAGAATTGCGTTGAAGTCGAACATGGAAAGAAATCGCTTGATTACCGGTCAATACTGTAAACCGTTAACAAGCGCGAGAGGAGTCACCAATAATGACAATGACCCTCAAGGTACTGCAGTACAATTCACGTGGTGTGAATAAAGGACTTGGCGTCGAACACCACGCAAAATCTTCTGGTCGAAGGTCATTGATGTATACCTGTCGCCGGAAGTGAGAAACTTGCCATTGAGGCATGCAAGCTTCAAAGTACTGGGGGGGGGTGTTCCTAGATCAACTTCTTGGATAAAGAGCTGAAGTCGACAAGAAGCGATCCGTTAAAGGAGGGCCTTAATGAATCCCCCATCAGTGACACGGAACAGAGCTAATGACTTTAGTGGAGGTGAAAACAAACTGTGAGATATGATTCAGGGTGGCGATCATGGGTGGATGAAGGATAATGTATGGTAGTGGATGGGACACGGTTGACTCTTTCTGAACACATCTCTTGAACATATAACGGCACTGATGTGATGGATTGGTAGCATTACCCCAAATGTGGATGGTTTGGCGAGGACCATGGTGATGAGACCGGTGAATGAAACAACCCAACCCGATGTGGTACGGAGGACAAAGTGTCATGTTCAAGAGCGACTTGCTACCATCAAAGCTTCGAGGTTCTCCCAATTTTTCCCCCGTCATTTCTGACCAGTACCTCTTTATTTTTGTCAAGCTTGAGGAGGATAACATATGCTTGTTCTATAACCTGCCCTTCAGGCAAGCCCATCGCTATGTTTTAACGAGCCTAGCGATAGGGAGACTCGTTCTCGTCTAAAGACAAGTTTGTCGCTATTTAATCATTTTAACGAGTCTAGCGACAAAGACAACTCGGTCCTTTTCATTTTTAGAGAGTCTGAAAAGGTACAAAAAGTTAACTCCAAAATTCCTTTTTCGTCATCTAATCCCTTAAGTCCGAAAAAGTATAAAACAATACAAAAGGGATGAATTTTCGATAACTTTAACGAGCCGAATAAAACAAGCGCTCGACCTTTTTGTGCAATAATCCCTCAGGTCCAAAAAGATTAAAATCTAGAGGAGGGATAGCTCTTCCGGTCCTTTTAACGAGCTGGAAGGCCAAAACTCGGCAAACTTTTCATATTTTACGAGTCAGATGAAAAGAGCTCAAAGAAGACTCGTCTTTTGAGGAACGAGTGATAAACAGGGATAGCAGCAGATTCCAGGTACAGGTTGGAATTTTCCAATCACGGCAGTGTCACAAGGATGGCTAAGTGGAATCACTCTTCATAGCTGTTCCTCAAAATGGGTAAACAATCATATGGAGGTGAACGATCGGCCAAATGGAATGGAGGTGGCGGGTGCAAACACGACCAAGGCTTTTATGGCTAATTAAATTTACGATCACAATGGTTATTTACCGGCATAGGTTCTTTTTTTAGATAAAAATGAGCTTAAACTCTGGGGGAAACATTGCTCACTGCTTTTATTTATTTTTTAACGAGCATGAAGACCGCGTTAAAACTGCTCGGATCTTGCGTTTATTTTTTAACGAGCATGAACTTTATGCTAAAACTGCTCGATTTGTGGTCAAATTTTTGATTTTTTACCATTACCAGCTTTTCTCTTTTCAAATGTAGTACTGTATTTTCAATTGCTGCAACAAACTATGTTAGAAATGGATAATATTTGCATGAAAATGAGAATATAACCCTAATATTTCACTTTGTACTATGTAAAAAGCCATTAAAAGGTGTTTTTACCTCTCATTTACCATTTCATTTGCATTTGGTTTGTTGGAGCTCTGGAGGTGCCTCTTCCCCCTTGATTTTCACCAGCTGATTCCGGGAGATTCTGCGGACGATTTTCGGCGCCGTCTGGACCAGGTAGGAGCTAAACCCTAGCTCTTTCTTTTCATGGTTTCCTTTTCCTGTTTCTTGCCTGTTTTCCGGTCTTTCTGAGCCCCTGGGGTTTTGCCAGGGCGCCCTAGGATCAGCGCAGGTTTCCCTTTCGAAACCTACGCTGAAGGTCATGCTGCCTTAAGGCAGCCTGACCCTCAGCGCAAGTGGGAGACTTCCTGCCTGCGCTGGGCTCAAAAGGACTGAGTTTTAAGGTTATTTTTGATGATTTTTCGCCAGTTTTTCACCAAAACAGGAACTCATTCTCTCTCTTGTTTGTTTTGCAAGGTGACTTGAGAAAAATGTCCCTTACATGGTGAGAAAGAGAACATGAAGAGGAGGACATGATTGCCCTCCATGACCCGGTCACGGTGAACGCGCTGCGGAACTGTGGCCTGCTGAAGTTCTTCCGGATCTCTAGTATGAGAGCACATATTTCTTTACTGTAGTATATGCTTGATGCTTGGGATCCTGTTAACCAAGTATTCCAGATTAGGGGGAAGACCATCCCCTTGACCATAGAGGACATGTACTTCTTGACTGGGTTGTCAAGACATGGTGCCTTCGTTTCCTTATCAGGTACGGCCCGGGGGACTGATTCCACCAGAGATTATGTCCGCCAGTATTGCAGGGAAGGTTCTCAGCCGAGCAGAGACGGCAAGATTGTTATCCATGAGATTACTGATCGGGCTCTCAGGTCCATTCTGTTCACTATTGGTAGGATGGCCGGCAGCGCAGCTTTACATGTTGCCAACAGGTCCTATATGCAGCACGCCCTGGAGTGTCTCCAACCGAAAGTATTCAACTGGTGTGATGCAGTACTTGTTCAGATGAAAAGTCAATTGACCAAGATAAAGGACGGGAAGCTGAAGAACTTTGGATTTGGTTCTATTCTGACTGCCTTTGCCTTGGAGAAAATCCCACTGATGCAGCCTCAGTACATCATACTTGACTTGCCCTCTCCGACCAAGCCACGCATGCAGAGGTGGGTTGACCACATGTCTAGGCATGCAGGTCAACCTCAGATTACTTTTACTGAGGCCTTCTTTAGATGGTTCGAGCGCCAGGAGATGGCATTTTCTGAGTATCCATATGTGGGTATGGATTTCCGAGGTGATCCGGATTTGGTTCTACCGGATGGCGAGTAGTGGGGTGCCATTGGTAAACTATTTGACCACATTACTGTTTATTGTTCTTGTTCATAACGTTGTTGTGCTTTATCAAGACTTTTAATTGTACTCTTGGGTGCATGCAGATATTGGTCCTGTTCGTCCAGCAGTTCATCCGAGATCGCTAGCTGCGGCCCCAGCAGGGGAGCCTGCTAGGAGAGTTGTTATCCACGATCTTGACGACACCGAGACCCTTACAGCTGTGCAGGAGCAGGTTGAGAGCCTTACTCGTGGCCTTCCGGATGTACAGATCGACGAGTTACCTTTACAGATGCAACGTCATACCATTGGCGTGCCTAGACGATGGACTCGTCTCTTGCGCATGATTGCACAGGCCGTGACGTACTATCATGAGCACCATTAGGCTAGGGTGCCCCCTAGCATCTTTTTGAGTTTTCAGGTCATATGACCAATTTTGTCTTGGTTTACAGAACATTATGTATGAACTTATATAAACAGCTTATATATTTTGATTTTGGGATTTTATTCTGGTTGATTTACGTGATCCATATGTACAATCTTTGATGGTGTGTCCCTTTTATAAATGTTGCAAATGTCTATCTAACACATAGTTTGCTAATGAGTCGGTTAATGTGTTTAAATTTCTTGAAATATGTTGATATTGAATTGAATCAAATCGTCTTTCCAAGATTTTAACTCTTAGGAACATGCGATAAATAGCTGGATTGCGAACAGAATATATACCATTGAGTTGTAGTATTACGAGCTGTGAGTCTAGCCTGACAATTAGTCGGTGTATGCCACGTGTGATGGCATAAGAGAGTAGTTCTATCAACGCGCTATACTCAGCGATGTTATTCGTTGATTGCCCAATAGATACACCTCTGAAACTTACTAACTCGCCGCTTGGATCAAAAATGGCCCAGGCTGCGGAGGACAGGTTCCGCGAACTACGACTCGCTCCGTCGGCATATCCAACACATGTCTCCATAAGGTTCGACATCTGCCATCAATGAAAAAGGTGGATCACTCGACCAGAACAAATACTTTAGCGAAAACAAAATACAACAAAAGCATACAGGTTACTATTTAAGCATAGTAACGCTTGAGATACAACCCGTTGCGGGGCTGCGCCAGTGGAATTCCATCGTAATCCATTAACTCGTAGGCTCCTTTTGCTAACACCCTTTTAACAATATAGGGGCCCATCCATAAGGACTTGAATTTACCCGCTCCCAATTTATCGGATTCTTGATCATAAAGCAAGACCAAATCACCTTCTGAGAAGACACGGGGTTTCATCCAACTGGATTAATTCTAAGAAACGAGCCTCTTCCTCTGAAGTTCCGGGGAGGAGGTCGATCGCGAGTTTAAGCGACGAAATTTTGCACTGGATTGGCAAGACTACTTCCAGGCCATACACCAATTGAAAAGGTGTGAACCCGGTTGCGTTCTTTACCGAGGTCCGGTAAGCCCACAAAGCTGAGTACAGGATTAGGTGCGATCTTCTTTTATGAACCCCGATCATCCTTTCCAACATACGCTTCAGGACCTTGTTGATTGCCTCAACTTGTCCGTTGGCTTGCGGATAATATGGGGTAGAGCTGTCGTGAGATAGCCCTAGCTTGGCAGCTAATTCGACCATCATGTGATTGCGAAAATGCGATCCATGATCTGTAACTATAGCCTGTGGTACGCCGAACCTGGCGACTACATGATTGAAAAATAAAAGGGTAGCTGTTTCACCAGTGTTATCCAATGTAGGCATCGCCTCGGCCCATTTGGTAAAATAGTCAACAGCGACTATTATATACCCATGCCCCCCGGTCGAGGTGGGGTTACATTGCATGAAATCGATGCCCCACTTGGCGAAGGGCCCCACAGCAACTATAGGCTGCAAGGGTGTGGGTGGTCGTCTGGTTTTGCTATCAAAGATTTGACAAGCATGGCAACTTCTGACTGCTATTATGCAATCTTTGAACATGGTTGGCCAGAAGTATCCTGCTCGTAGGATTCTGTGTGTTGTTGCATATCCAGATTGATGCCCCCCACACGCGCCTGAATGACAATCATTCAGGGCTTTTTCGGCCTCCTCATGGGTAAGGCACCTCCTCAGAACTATATCGACACCACGACGGTAAAGTGTATCACCGACGATCATGTAGTCTTTTGCTTGGTATCGTATACGTTTTTGTTCTGAATGAGAGGTATTAGACCTAAAATTTTGGGTTTGGAGATAAACTATGATATCTCCATACCACTCATCGCTTGCAGATATGAGAAACAAACTTTCGTCCACGATTGACTCTTCTGATGTTTCATCGTTGGACGACGATGGGAAATCACATAATAATTCTGCGAAAACTAGAGCTTTCTTTGATTTGGATTTTACAAATTCCAGATCAAACTCTTGAAGGATCGCTATCCATTTTGAATATTTGCCCCCAAGCAACTGTCGCGACAGTATATAAGTCATGGGGTTGCAATCTGACAAGATGGTAGTTTTCCGAAAGAGGACATAATGTCGAAACCTTTGAATCGCTTGAACAGCTACAAGCGCTAGTTTTTCCACATAAGAATATTTACTTTCTGTATCGTTTAAGTTTTTACTTAAATAATAGATAGGATGTTCAATTCCATCGACTTCTTGAACTAAAACCATCGCAATGGTCGTATCCGCTGCAGCCAGATACAAGTTAAAATCTCTTTGATAGTCCGCGGCGTACATTAATGATGCTTTTACTAAACATTCTTTCAGAGCATCAAAGGAAGCTTGCGCCACCTGGTCCCAGATAAAAGGTACATCCTTCTTTAAAAGACGACTATAACCTTTAGCAAGTTCTGCGTAATTTGGAATGAACCTCCTCAGAAAGTTCGCTTTCCCTTTGAGTTTCTGAATCTGAAGCAAATTTGAAGGTGGAGGCAAATTAATGATTGCCTGAACCTTACAGGGGTCGAGACGAATCCCATCCTTAGAGACTACAAAGCCAAGTAAACGACCAGAACCGACGCAAAACACACATTTGTGTGGGTTGAGTCTTATCTTGTAGTGTCGGCAACGTAGAAATATCGCTCTTAAATGCTACGGATGATCAGTCCGCTTTCGCGAATGAGCTGGAAGATCGTCGAGATAAGGTTGAACAATGTTCTTGATGTCATGGAAGGCATAATTCATCGCCCTCTGAAACGTCGCCCCTGCGTTCTTTAAACCAAAAGGTAATTTTCGATAAGCGAATGTGCCCCACGGACAAATAAATGCAGTCTTTGACTGGTCCTGTGGGCGGATAGTTATTTGATTATACCCGGAGAATCCATCCATAAATGAAAAGATTTCACATCCGGCGCATTCATCAATTATCTGGTCGATGAAGGGTGTAGGGTAGTTGTCCTTTGGACAAGCATGGTTTACATCCCTATAATCGACACACACTCTAATTGTCCCTTGTTTCTTCATAACAGGGACAATATTCGATACCCAATCGGTTAGAGGAACCGGGTAGATGAATCCAGCATGGAGAAGTTTTTCAACTTCTGCCTTAATGGCAGCGGCTTTCTTCGGGTGCACCTGCCGAAGCCGTTGTCTTACTGGTTTGACATCGGGATACATTTTAATTTCATGTTCAACTATACTCGAGTCAATGCCTGGCATTTCATCATATGACCAAGCAAAGACATCTCTAAATTCGCGAAAAAGAGCGTTATATATTTCCAGTTCTGAAGGGGAACAACCTTTGCCGACATAAATATTCTCTACAACATCTTCTTTGGTCGAGATATTTATGGCTATAGTCTCTTCAATATTGGATAGGTTTCGCTCGGAATCCACCGTATTTACAGTATTTGTTAGGAATTCAAATACTGAAGGGTGATAAAGGTCACTTTGAGTATCTTCTTCATATTCCGGAAGAAGGGAACGATGGTGGTGATCATTCCATGGTGTCCCCTCAATCATCATTGATTGTAAGATTCCTTCGTCAGTCCCATGTACTTTCGACCAAGGATCTAGTGGGGTTCCATATTCTCTAGACCTATCTACCCAAACGCTTGACGAGCGTTGATTTGGGCTCGCCTCCCATGCCTGAAACATTGATTGCTACAATATTTCCAAAGGGCTTGGGGATAATACCATTGCACGATCCATGTTGACCTTCGTGGAAGATATCATGTTGCAGTTTGCTACAAATGGTACATTTCCTATATAAATAGGAGGTGGTAGCGCGAAAGTTCCCATCAATGTGGGATCTTTCAATAATCCTACTCCGATATCTTGAATTGAATGGTTACTTTCATGGATCATGGGAATGCTTCCTGTAAATTGTGAACCATTTGGGAGGAAATTCTGTTGGTCGACGATCATAATCCCTCCTTCAAACAGGAATGCGATCTTCCTAAAATAAGTCAACATGACAGCTGCCATGGCATAAATCCATGGTCTTCCTAGTAGGATGTTATAATCAAGATTTCCATCAATGACTTCAACATCAATTTCTATTGTTTTTCCTCCTAGTTCAACTTTCAAGTTATTAAGGATACCGTAAGGGGTATAAGTCCTTCCGTCGAAAGCCTTTAATGTCGTCGACAATCGAGACAAGGTTGGAGATCCTAAAGTTTTCCAGCAGCTCATCGACATAATACATGTCGATGCCCCCTCATCAATTATCGTTCTGTGAACAATTTTGTTGAGGGCTTTCACTTGAATAAGGAAAGCTAATTGAGCCAATAACTGAGGATCATATCCCTTGTGATCAAAAGATACCAGATTTGAATCCTTAGGGTCAACCCCACCAATTGCCGATAGCAATGGCTGCCTTTGGGTTGGACAATTTTGTAGTACTTCAAGAGTCGACATAGCGGATGGCGATTGGGCCAAATCTTATACTATATTATAATGCTTCGCCGCTCTGGCGCGAGGATTAAATGTCGACTTATGTACTACACCCTTTGGCGGTTTTATTGTTAATTCAGGGATGGTGGGCGTTACAACTTCTGTCGAAGTTGTTGTCAAACTACTTGGTTGATCTTTACCCTTTTCGTTCGACACCTAAGGATTTCCATAATCTTTGTTCCTTGTCGAAACCAAAGCATCATTTTGCTGTTTCGAAACCGACAACATAAGTACTTGCGACGGGAAGCATTTCCACTATCAACCAGATTTTGACCTGGGTTGGGAAATGGATCAGTTAACATAGCTGATGTTTGGGAACTTTTAAAGAACCTCTTTAACTCAGCTTTGAATGGGCAATTCTTTGTGTAATGATCCTCATCATCACATATCTGACATGGATAATTTGGTTTCCCTTTTCCAGGAGGGTTTGAAGAATTTTTTCCAGGGGATGACTCACCCTGTTTCTTCTTCTTTCCTTTGTTTTGTTTTTTCTTCTTGCTTCCTGGTTGATTGGTTTCTTTGCCTTTATCTTCCGAAACGGCATTTACTTCCGAAGCAAGAATATCTACTTTTGCATTTTGATCTGAATTCTTACGGGCTTTCTTTGCGGAAGCCTTTATTGATTTCGTGTTTGTGGTGCCAATCACGCCATCACCGGCATGAGAGTCACTATTTGATTTAGGAGGGGGAGGAATTGAAAATTCCGGTCTAGGGGCGTCAGGTATTTTGTCATAGAGTGTGCCGGACTGGGTATACACCAAGTCCAAATACTGTGCACGAGCAATAACTTGCTCCTCCGTTATGACTCCCCCCTTGGCCACATCTTCCGTAATAGCCGGAAGTAACGACTTTATAAACCATTCAGCTAATAGCTGATTGGGAACATATGTTTTCACCATCCTACGACGACGACGCCACTCATGTATATGATCAGATATATGGGTAGCAGTTGTCTGTTTGAAGTTGGTTAATATTTCTGTTCCCGTTTCATACCTTATCGGTAATTGAAAATGGGTTAAGAAAGTCGTGGCTAGGGAACTAAAGTTGTCGAAAGAGGCTCTTGGCAATTCAATATACCATTTAGCCGCTGGACCTATCAATGTCCTCTGAAAAAGGCGAAGTCTTATCGAATCATCGTTAAGGGTGTTCGACGAACACCACAGATGAAAGGTCATCATGTGATTCGACGGGTCTTCACCTAGATTTCCATTGAATTTAGGAATGTCAGATGGAAGTTTATGAGGAATTGCTGGCCACCAAGGGGCATAAGCAATCGGATTGTTCGTTAACCGATGTAAATCAGGTAACTCTAAAGTTGCCACGAATGGTAACTGTTGATTCAGGTTAGGCGAAGCGTAACCAGGGTACGATGGAATTGCTTGAGCAGTGGGTCTTTGCATACCAGCATAATGTAATTGATGTTGGTATGATTGATACAGTTGGTGGACTTGACCACTGTAAAGTGGTTGGTTTTGACCTTTTTGGATATACGGTTGTCCACTATTCGCAAAGATCTGCTGCTCAGAACCTTGGTATACTTGCTGGAACTGCGGTTGGTGGTATTGTACAAGCCATGGTTGCGACGCCATGTTCTGTTGCGCCATGCTAACCATTGGACCAAGGTGTGGGGTAATTGTACCCATTTGTACTTGTGTCGCCCCACCAGTTGGCGAATGTGGTTGTGACCCATGGTCAAGTGACTGTTGTATTACAACCTGAGAAATCTGAGGTTGACATGTAACAGGTATCGCTTGAACTTGAGACACAGTTACAATAGCCGGTGTGGTTGGGATATTCGTCACAGGTACACATTGTTGCATAGAATATAAAATCCTTGGTTGTTGAGGTATCATAGGTACCCAACTACTTGATGCAATTCCAGTATAACCTGAATACTGTTGAGAACTGCCATATGGATATCCTCCCGGAGGAGGTAATGAAAGGGCATACTGCCCCCCATATGGTAGCAATCCAGAACTCAGAGGGATTGTTAATCCTTGAGGACTAGATGGCCCAAACTAACCTCCATGAGGATCAATCTATCAAGTTTCAACATAAGAATTACCGGGTATTACTCCGGATGAACAAACTGGAACAGACCATACTGTCGACATAGTCCCTTGGTGGACTCCTTCTAGCTGTTGAGAGCTAGTTGGGACAGCTGGTATGCCGGCAAACATCATTGGAGTGACGCCAGGGGCTTCTGCTGTCGCTGTGTCATTTGACACAGTCCTAGATGATGACGATTGTTCAGACATTTTAAGTCTATCCAATAGATTGCCTAGCGATTCTACAGGAACTTCCACTTGTGGTGGATTAACTTCTGATGAAGGAAATAGAGTGATCCCGACTCCAAAATGAGTTGGAGTACTTGTTTGTGGATCCTCTGCAATTTCCTCTATCGCAATCAAACCTGGTGGAAGAGGAAGACCGTCAGGTCCGTAAAATATTTCTGGTGCCGAAGAAGTGGTTGCTTCGACAGCGATAGTTGTTTGAGGAGCAAAACTCTCTGGACCAGTTACAGATGGAGCTGGTTCAGTTACACAAGTATTTGCCCCCAGACCAGGATCAGTATTACTGTCCTTCTATGGCTGTTGAACTTCTTCTATAGAGGCAGGGTTTCCAGAAATGTTAGGAGTAACCGGAACCTCGGATGTAGTAGGAACACTTGTTCTAACTTTCAAAGGAGATTTTGACCCGGTTAAACGAGTTCGCTTTGCCCGTACTGTTTTCGATTCCAGGGACAAAGACGGTTGACTCGCAAGCCTCCGCGAACGACGGATTTTCAATTGACTTTCTTCCACGATTGCGGATTACTCGATCAACCAAAATATTAAAAGGGGAAATTTGTGTTTCTGAATTGAATGAATTTTATTAGACGCTTTTAGACACAACTTGCTTTTTCACTTTTTAAGAGTCGAGAAAAAGCTAAAGATGACTCTAGTCTCCTTCGATGTATTAACGAGCCCGAAGTGACAAATGCTCGGTTGGAATTTTTCAGTTATAGAGTTTGAAAAAGGCGAAAAGAAACTGCTCTGGAGATCTAGGCAGAGGGTATGCCAAACCTTTCGCAAAACCACAGAATACGTTTTACGGTACGAGTAGTCAATCTTCGTGAATGCTGTGTTCACTGCATTGCGATCAGTAGGGCGGCCGACACGGTTTCCTATGGATAAAGGCTTTGATCCTATAGGGGTCTCCCAATATATACGCGACGGTACGTGGGAGCACAAGTCCGTATTAGTGCCACCGACTCTCAGGAGGAATCACCCACCTTCGTCGAGATCGACAGTCACTATGTTTAACGACGCCGGAACACGTCTCTAGCTTAGACCTCTAGATGTTTGCGTTATGTTTCAAAGCGTTGTTAGGTTCATTCAGTATATTTTAAGTTGATCTTTTTAAATTTTGCCTTTCAAGGTTCACCACGAGATGTATTGATACAAATTCCTAAATGCAGTCTAAGATGGGAAGCAAGCTTTTCCAATCTTTTCGACTTATGAAAATCTTAACTACTGAGGGAAAAGAGAGATAAAATCCTTTTCACACAGATCAAAGAGCATTCGCTAATGCACTTTTTCCCTAAATCAACATACAAACTTAATGCAAAATGCAAAAATGCAAGTATTTCTTTTCTCTTCCTTAATGTTTGATGAAATACAAAAAGAAAGTTGTTGTATAATTTCGAATTCAATTTCAAGCGAAAGCAAACAAGTTTGTCCAAAATCAAAAGAGACCTTACGATTCACTTGTTTTGACACTTAGAAATATATAAATACAAACCATATGACGAAAGTGACAAACTCAATCAGCTATGAACAACAAATAAACTAACTCTTAAGATCAGAACGACACTTAATCACAGGTCTAGATCTAAGAGGTCAATGCAAGACTGGTTCACTTTCGTTATGGGAGACTGTAAATGACACAAGAAATACAAAAGAACAAATACAGTTTCTTTATACAACTGAGGCCGAATAATGACAAAGGAAGATGGTTTCAGATAGGCCTACTGACTTGCAACAAACAGCAAAAACAACAGTGAAAACAAGGCAAGACACAGCAGGAAACCTCAGTAACTCAAGCCAAGACTGGTCCAGCGCAGGTGTAACACTGCCTGTTTGACCTTTAGCCCAGGTAGCCCCTTCGGGAACTACGCTGAAATGCAGACTGCCTTTGTACAGCCTGCAATGAAGAACGAGACTTTCGTCCGTCTTGGTTTCCGGGTCACAGATTGCTCAAAAATTCACAGTTTTTGCTCAAATCAGAAGCTATCAGTCAAGGACACACGAAGGGATGTAAAGGAAGATGAAAAGCTATCACTAAGAGCTTATTAGAGTCCTTGTGGATCAGCTCTTCAAATCATAAACTTGCCCAGAAACTGAGCTAGAGTGGCTGCCCTCTACTTTGTGTTTGATAGATTCAAACACAGTTCGATTCGGTAATCTCCTTGTTTATGAAATGAATAGCAAGAAACACAGCAAACCAACAAGATACGCTCCCCAGTGGAGTCGCCAATTTGTTGGGGGGAAAAGTATCTAATGCAGAATGCCTCTATCCCACTCTGAAGGTGATAGTACTCCAGCAACAACTGAATGCAAAGCTATTCAAAGTTTCTTCTTTATGAGATGAGAGAGGGAAGAAAAGGATGATCTACTAACCGTTATCTTGCGCTAATAGTCGATCCAGTCTTCACTCCTTGCCGCTTGCTCCTAGCTCCTTATCCTTTCACCGGCCCAGCTACACATAGATCCTGTAAAAGCACAAGAAAAGGAAACTACAAGAAGCATACATCCATAATCGATTATAGGATTAGCATAAATCAAATATACAAGCATCTATTCATCATAAAGACACATGCATATAGAAGAACCTCAAATACTTTATTGATAATAGAAGTAAAGTTCTGAGAGAGTTACAACCACAATGGGCCCAATCCAGCAACACCTCCCAGCTGAAAGAAATATCCTCTTCACCTCCTTCAAGCAAAACACCCAATAGCTCTATACACAAACCAGCAACACTTCCTTACTTGCACAAAATTCCAGCCTCCCTAGACCTCATGAGAGAGATCTATATATAGGGTTTTGGAGAAAGGATGAGTCATCTTGAGACTGGCCTGAAGCTGACTTGTGTCCTCTCCCACTTTAGTTAATCTTCAGTTCTTGAGTCCACATGGAGAATCTTGCTTCCACTTGGAGATCAAGACCCTCTTACTCATCACTAGGCGAATTCCTTGACCCAAGTGTCAGTTTGGAAGCTTCCTGGGCAGTTGACACCTTGCAGAATGACTGTGCCACTTGGCCAATCTCACCCAGCGCAGGTAGCCTTCATTAGTTTTGACCTTCAGCGCAGGTACAAGGAGGAGCAGTTGACATTCAGCGCAGATGCTCAGTGGAGCAGCTGACATGATCCAGAAATAGCCTGTTTTTGAGTGTTTTCAGGTGGGGAACTGATTTTCAGTGCTGTGGTTTGCAGACCTTGTTCCTCTAAGGGTAAGAACAACATGTTTAGGGACTTTGGATCCCTCAGATTATTGACATTTCATGCTCCATGTTGTTAGGCACAAAAATGTCTATAACACCTAGGAAGACCTTGGTTAGCTAGCGTTGATGGTTTCATAATTTGTAGATTAGTTTACATGTCTATCTCAGATGGAAGTTCTACAAAGCAATTGACATTGTATCCACCTGCAAAAACAACAATAGAAATAGAGAATAAGGAATGGATAGATGATGATGATGATACACAACCTGTTTTCACAACTGAACAAGTAAGTGAGGAGGACCAAATTTTAAATCTAATGGAAATAAATGAACCCTCCTTACATTATGACCATAGTCGAATCAAATATCTATCATCTAGGCAAATGTCTTTAGACTCTATGGAAAAAAAATTTAAATTCTTCAATATATTTTTCTAGGCTAAACATTGAACATTAATGAAAACCTAGAAGAATTACAGAAAAATCAACTGGTAGAAATTTTACAAAAACGTTCGTCTACTTATTCACGGGAATGCACTGATATGAGAGGAATTAATCCTAAAACTTGCATGCACCATATCTACATTGAACAGCGTGCAAGACCAGTTAGACAACCACAAAGAAGAATGAATCCAAATCTGAAAGAAATTGTTAATGAGGAATTATAAAAACTCTTGAATGTAAACTTCATCTATCCAATATGAGACAGTCAATGGGTTTCACCCCTAGTAATCTTTCCTAATAAAAATGGTAGATGTAGAGTATGTATTGATTACAGGGAATTGAATAAGGAAGCATTAAAAGAACACTTTCCACTTCCTTTCATAGATCAAGTTTTAGACACATTAGCAGGGAAAAAGTGTTTCTTTTTTTTGGACGGTTTTAGTGGATACAAGCAGATTCAAGTAGCACCTGAGGATCAAGATATAACCAAATGCACCTGTCCATAGGGAAATTATGCTTACCAAGTACTTCTTTTTGGATTTTGTAATTCTCCAACAACATTCCAAAGAGCAATCCTCAGAATTTTCTCTGATCTTATTCATGCTTTTGTGGAGGTATATATGGATTATTTCACAGTTTATGAAGATTCTTTTGAAGAGGAACTTGAAAATTTAGAGAAAAACCTAATAATATGTAAAGAAACAAATATTTCGTTAAGTCACGAGAAATGTTTTATGATTTTTAATGAAGGAATTGCTTTAGGTCACCATATTTCAGGAGATGGAATTAAGGTAGACTCATCTAGAGTAGAGCTCATTTCTAAATTATGAGTACCAAATTGTCAATGAGATGTTAGGAGTTTTCTTGGTTTTACTGGATAGTATAGAATATTCATAGAAAACTTCATAGAATTTTCATCTCCACTCTTAAAACTACTTACCATAGATTGTGAATTCAGTTTGGGATTCTGATTGTCAAAATTCTTTTGAAACTTTGAAAAATAAAATATATGAAGCACCTATTTTAAAAGGACTTAATTGGAAATTTCCTTTTCATATATCAATCAATGCTTCAGAAATAGCCTTAGGAGCCATGTTAGGACAAGAATACCTTACTCCTTATGCAATCTGTTATACCAATAAAAATTTAACTCCATCAGAGCTAAATTATACTGTAATTGAGAAGGAGTTTCTAGTTGTAGTTCATGCCATTAATAAATTCAAACATTATATATCTGGCTATTGTTGGGTAGTCGAGGTCCTGCGTAACAGTTTTGGGGCTGAGAGCCTATAAGTTAGGATAAAAATATTGTAAAATTCTAAAATATGCAAAGCATGAAATGTAAAAGGCCGAGTCAAAGGGTTGTCCGCCCAAGAAATAATATAGAATAATAGGGAGTAAGTCGGCCTACCCATTGTTCGCGGACCATGGGAATGCATAAAAAGAGCGGGGCTCTAAGGGTAGAAGGAAGTTTTTTGGGGAAGAGGAATGAATTATGGTGTTATGGATCTGAGAAGATTATATGTGCATATGTAAGTCTGAGTTGAGTGTACTAGGTGATAGATAGAGGCTCTGCAGCTGTGTGCGTAGAGGCCTAGTAGAGTCTGCAGCTGGGTGCATGGACCCTTACAACTGAATCCACAGGGCAGATCTGGTTGTATTTAAGAAAAAGGTGAATAAAGACAAGTTGATTCCAAATTACTGTGTCAAAACTGAATTATTGTAAATCTGGTTGAGTTATGATTATTATTTCTGTTGAATCTATATGTGTATGCTTATGTTTTAGGTTAATGCAAATCTGTATCTCTTTTGAGTGCATGCGCTAGTTATCTTGATTAAATGTTTGCTTAAAGACCATCATAAGTAGATCTGATCTATAATAACTCCTTAAGTAATTAGTATTGAGGAATAGCCCTGGTTCGGATTTGCACAGAATCAGAGTAGTGCGAGGCTACTGAACGATGTGCAAAACCTCCATACAACATCAAGACACCCCAAGGGTGGGGAAACCTAGTTCCAGCACCCTCCCCTACTACCTTGGGTGAGACTTCAGTCCGTGCTCCACGTGCAGTTGCCAAAAGGGCCGGTAGTTGTGGGATTTGTTTGGCTAAATAACTCTTCCGAACCTAGGTCAGGCCCATATAAGCCAAAAAATGGTTCCATTGCTAGGACTGGGATTTGCCTAAGGGGTGCCTAATGTAGGAATGCCAGAATTCTATAGAGAATATAAGGATCAAAGGGAGTAGGAACAGTAGTAGTTCAGAGTACACCAATGCGCAAACCATAGGTTAAAAATGATGAGCACAATCCAGCTACCAGTATTCAAAGGGGCACGAAGCAAAGATCCAGACCAATTTTGGTTCGTAGTGACGCTGGTATGGGATGCACACAGAATTATGGACGATAATATTAGAAAGGCTATCTTAGTTAGCACGCTACAAGACCGATTTCTGACATGGTACATAAAGTACTCAAGCGATCACTTGAATGCAGGGACAGCAGAGATCCGTACCGAATTGAAGAAAGAATTTAGCCGACCAAAGTCAGAAACATAGTCGATCATAGGGTTCAAGGAGATTGCGATGATGCCTAGTGAAACCTCATGGGATCTAGATCAAAGACTGAAAAGTACCATTCGCGAGGTGAACATGAAACTGTCGGACGTGTAACACTGCGCTTGGTCTGTGGTGTCATTGACACCACATCTGAGGACAAATTTCTCATAACAAAAGATCTCAACCTAGGTTTAAGCATTGGAGATAGCAATGAGGTTGCTTGAAACTCAGTTACAGGTCCCAGGGTTTGGATTTTATCAAATCCAAGCGGAGATACAAAACCTGTATTTGGAAATGAAGATGTTAAAAAGGAACATGCATCTCATCCAGAAGTCTGGGAGGAAGTATGGTGTATAAAGTGCAGAAGCCAGGGACATAATAAAGATCACTGCCCGGTCTTTGCGAATTATGTGGCAACGGGGGGACCAACCCCATTGCGACCAGAGGCATAGGCAGGGCCAAGCGTGATAAGCCTTCTCTGGTGCACAATCTGTCAGGTGAGAGGAAAGCATAATACAGATAATTGTCATCTACTGCAAAATTTCAACCAGACCCCCCAGTAGCTCTTTTGCAACTTTTGCAGATCGGTGGGCCACGAGGGAAGAGACTATCGTAGCTACCAATTATTGATGGATTAGTCACTGGCCTACAGAATGTAGATTGAGGCTTGGCGTCAGGATCCAGCCATGGCGATCCCGCTTGGTGGGTTCCAGTGACATGGATGAGGATGGGGTAGAATGGGCCCAGGAAGGGGTCACGAGAAACTAATATGTTACAACTATGGAGGACTAGGACATTACGCGTGGGATTGTACCAACCCAACCAGAATATCATGCACTTACTGTGAGAAATTTGATCACGAGCTAATAGATTTCCCCACATTGATAGCACAGATTCATGAAAAAAGTGTAGAACAACATACGACAACACATAACGTGCAAATGAAGAGGTCTGAACCCTACGACGAAGACCCCAAAGTAAACATGGTACTAAGAGGTGGCACCACCATAGGAGAAGATAAAGGGAACATAACTAAGGAAGACATAGGGGTTGGCAAGGAGACATATCGGGAAGCCAGGGAGAACTTCGCGGAGGTCTCTACCGCAGGTAGTAGGGATCAACCTGAGTCGAACAGGGATCCCTCGATGCTGACTACCTTTTTAGAGACATGCATAAAATTTATTCTCAACAATAGGGCGGTTAAAGGCTTGCAAGAATTGATAAATATGTGTGCAAGGATCAGAGAACCTAGCGTGGACCTAAAATTAGGAAAACACGCAACGCAGACGGGGCAGGAGATGTGATTAACGGCACAGATTGGCGACTATGAGATGGATCAGGTCATTTTGGATTTGGGATCAGATGCAAATGTACTACCTAGACAAACTTGGGAGCACATGGGTAGGCCTACACTACAATAATCTCCTATTCAATTGTGGATGGCAAACCAACAGAAGATCCTGCCCATGGGAATGTTGTAAGGAATTACGGTAGATATAGAAGGTGCGAGCACCAGGACACACTTTGAAGTAACAGAAATCATGGATGAAGGTAGCCCTTATCCTGCATTGCTAGGAATATACTTTGCCACCAACATGAATGGGTTTATTAATTTAAAGAAGCGGAGAATGATATCTGAGAAGAAGTCGCTCCATGTAGTCATCCTGCTAGATCCAACTAAAGGACTGCGCTACACTGAACCCATGTGCAATGAAGAAAGTGACGATGAATTAGATTGTATCTAAAAAATATCTGCACAAAGGCTAGAAGAGGTCAAGCCAACAGAGGAAAGGAGAATAGCATGGGGCTATGTAGAGTCCTGCACCATCACTCCAATGAAGAAGATGAGTGATGGCATAACATGTTGAATGAAGTAACCACGTTACACTGTAATATGATGACTAAATCTTTGTACTATGTTAGGGCTTAGGATTGCGAACTGCCAATGTATGATGGGCTGAAAATAGTAGATGAATTCCTGACCAAGTTTGAAAGCACGGTACCAGAACACTAACGATTTGATGTGTTGAGATGTACATTGTGCGCGACACCTGCACGATGGTGGGGAACACATGAAGGGACTTTCAAATATTGGTGTAGTTGTAGGCACATGATGCAGATAAGATTTGGGAAGCCGGAACTACGAATAGAGAAATACAATGGACGTGATCAACTGTGCATGCACCTTACCAGATGGACTAAAGCCTATGCAAAGGAACCTCAACCAGAGTGGATACACTTATTTTATCATACCCTGGATTTCATCCCTAGTAATTGGTACACTGAAATAGAGCTCCGAAACGACACAGGTGAATGGGATATCTTGCGTGAAGGGTTTCTGTCAAAATTCCTCTTTGAAGATCAATGGATGGATATTGTGGATGACATGTTACAGGTTGTGAAGGCCACCATTTTCAAAACGCCACTGGAACCAGAAGAAACCATCCAGCCATACTGGTCGCAACAGTTGAGCCAGGCCCTGAGATGTTATAATCTGCAGGTAGAAGATGATGACGACGACCCTAGGAACATTAATATTATGAAATCAGAGGGGAGTCGCGAAGTGTGACGACTAGCAATCGAAGATCGAGACATCACTACACTGTTGAAAATGAAACAAGTAAATATTGGAACAGGGGAAGAGCCGAAGTATGCAACACTTGGGGATTATTAGGACCATGCCACGGTGGAAAAGTCATCGAGTTTCTTCGAGAATATTGCGATTTATTCCCAATAAAAATCATGGAGCTAAAAGGGATCCTTGGTGACCTAGGAATGATGAGGATCACTTTGAAGCCAGATGCAAAGCTAGTTAAGTAGCGGCCTTACCGGCTGAATCCGAAATACAAAGCAAAGGTTAGTGAGGCATTGGACAAGATGCTTGCAGCCAGAATAATTGAACCAGCCGAGGAGTCTGATTGGATAAGTCCTATGGTTGTGCATGAGAAGAAGTAGAAGGGGGAAATTCACATTTGCGTGGATCTCAGGAAGCTCAATGATGCATGTGTCAATGATCCATTTCCAATGCCCTTTACGGATGAAGTACTGGAAAATGTGGGTGGACATGAAGCCTACTCCTTGACTGACAGGTTCTCAGGGTACCTCCAGATCAAGATTGCGCTAGAGGATAGGAGTAAGACAACTTTTTCCACTGAATGGGGCTATTTTCAGCATACAGTGATGCCCTTTGGGCTAAAGAACGTGCCAGTGATATTCTCACGCATTGTGGTAGCTGCATTCAAGGAATTTATACACAAGTTCCTAGAAGTATATCTTGATGATTGGACTGTATTTGGGCTAGTTAAGAAACATATCGTGAGCTTACATTTAATGCTGGATACATGCCGACGGCACCAAATTGCACTAAACCTAAAGAAGTGTACTTTCCTTGTCCCCTTCGGGAACCTGCTCGGCCATGTGGTTTGTAAGAAATATTTGCTGGTGGATCCAGCGAAGATCGTTGTCATACTCAATATGCAAGCATCGCGAAGTGTCAAACAATTACGTGCCACACTAGGACACACTGGTTATTATAAAAAATTCATAAAAATCTACGCACAGATCACGATGCCAATGGAACAGTTGCTCAAGAAGGATGCTACTTATTGCTGGAACCAGGAATGTGACAAAAGTATAGAAACACTTAAGGAAAAGATGGCATATGCCCCGATACTGGTCTTCCCCAAATGGGACATCGAATTTCACGTGCATGTCGACGCATCATGTATCACATTAGGTGAGGTACTCGCTCAAGAAGGAGCAGAGGAAATTGATCACCCGATTGTGTTCGCCAGTCGAAAATTATCAAAAGCTGATAAGAATTACTCGACTTCTGAGAGAGAGGGGTTGGGGTTGCTGTACGGGCTTCAAAAATACCGCCACTATCTGCTCAGAGGACATTTTAAGATGTATACTGACCACTCTATGCTAAAATACCTAGTGAATAAGCCTGTGTTTGGGGGCGCATTTGTAGGTGGTTGCTATTATTTCAAGAATATGTCTTCAAAGTGGTCATAAAGTCGAGACGTCTCAATGCAGGCCCAAATCATTTGTCCTGAATTAAGAATGGCGAAGAGCCCATAAACTTAGAGGAAGGACTCCCACAAGCACAGTTGTATGTCGTGCGCGTCGCGGATGGCCATTTTGAGGACATAATCCACTTCTTAACCATGGGAACCATGCCACAAGGATATTCCATTCAATAGAAGAAAGAATTGGTGATACGTGCAGCAGACTTTACCGTTATTGCAGGGCATCTCTACAAAATGGGCAATGACGAAATCTTATGCAGATATGTGCCTGAATTCGAGCGCAGACAAATCTTGGCTGAAGCACATGGGGGGGTGGTTGGAGGATATTTTGCAGATCATGCTACAACACATAAGATTCTTCACACCGGACTGTAGTGGCCAACTCTACATCAGGACTCGAAAGCGTACTGTCGGGCCTGTGATGTCTGTCAACGGACCGAGAAACCATCGTGAAGGGATGAAATGCCACTCAAGCCACAACTGACATTACAACCATTCGAGAAGTGGGCAATCAACTTCATAGGACCTATCGCACCTCGAGGGAAGACGGGCGCGTGCTATATCATCACTGTGACATAATACTTGACTCGGTGGGCCGAGGCAGTGCTGGTTAAGGACTGCACGGCTGCTACAACAGTGAAGTTTTTGTTCGAGAACTTGTTAACAAGGTTTGGCTATCCCAAAATTATCATGAGCGACCGGGGCACACACTTTCTGAATGAAACAATCAGCACACTCACTGAGGAATTCTAGATATATCATCAACAAAGTATGCCATACCACCCACAAGAGAATGGGACTGTTGAAGCATTCAACAAAATTTTGGAGACTGTTTTGACAAAGGTCTGTAATGTGCAGCAAAACTACTAGTACTTGCGCATCCCTACTATGTTATGGGAATACTGAACCATGTGCAAGAAGTTGATGGGTCAGACACCGTTTCAATTGGTCTATGGCAAGGAGGCCGTCATTCCTATGGAATACATTGTACCGACTCTGCGAATAGAGGCAATAGTAGGCATGGCAGACCATGGGGCTTTAGAGGAACAACTCGCACAACTAGAGGAACTAGAGGAGGACCCATTTTTGGCTGGATTCCATTAGCATGTATACAAATAGCGAGAGAAAGCATGGCATGATAACCATATCAAGGTGTGCACTTTCAAGGAGAATGACCCTATATTACTCTATGATAGCAAGTTCGAGAAATTCCTTGGCAAACTCCGAATGCATTGGTTGGGACCTTATGTCGTCAAAGAAGTTACTGATGGGGGTGCGATACAGCTTGCCAAGCTTAATGGAGACCCCTTCCCGGGAAGAGTGAATGGAAGTCACCTGAAGCTCTACACAGGTGGGGCAACCACCTGATTAACCACCCAAAGGATAGTATCGCCGCTCCAAGCAGTTGAAAGAGAGCGCGAGATGCTAAAGCAGTCTGGGGGGAAGATGCATGACCGCCAAGGTGCACATAGATTTGTCCTATCACAAGGGTCACGGTTTCCAGGAAAGGGTTGCGCTGACACGTTGACAAGCATAGAGGTGATCATTGATATCTATGCTCATGACAATATGTCTGCATCATGGCAAAAGGGAGTGTGTGATGAGCAATTAAGAGAAGGAGTACGAGCCAGATATGGAATGATCTGCTACAGGTTTAACATGAGGGCAACAAAAAAGGTGGGAGCATTTGAAATTTGAAACGCTTATAAATCACAGGGGGCATCCACCGAGAGAGCTACACTTCTGGGAACTGTAAGCTATGGTGCTTTCCTACTGCTATGGAACTCTTCATTATCTATGCACAAGGAGTAAGCTCGAGGGTTGTGATATGGCCGATGGGGATGCAGGGCTTTTTGAAGAATATGGTGTTGACAACTATGAGCACCACGCAAAGTTTAGCATCGACGGGAGGGGATGTACCAGAAATTGGTAGACATGAAGCAAAACTGGTCCAGATTCCGCAACCTTGCCCAAGGGCTAGTCGGCGAATCACAAAAGATAAGGGAAAGGACGGAAAGATGGAGACCAATGGTAGAAGTGCAATTCATAAGTCGTCTCTGATGTACCTTGAGGATTGGGATCTCACAGACAGTAGTAAGGGTCTTGCAAAATTGCAACACAAAGAGCAATAGACAGTGCGAAGAGAAGATATGAAGAAAGGAAGTGGCTGTGTGGGTACGAGGAGGTCTTGTATGCAGCTCCCCCAGTAAAGCTACAATCCTATGAGGGGGTGTTCTTTGTTAACCGAGTAGAGTAGAATGAGCATTATCAGTTGTGAGAACTGGTAGAATCAACAAAGAAGGAGTTGGATGAAGCATTACAGGAGACAATGAAGGAGTAGTAGGACGAAGAGCGTCATTCAAAGGGAGGTGAAGCATGAATCCAAGGCAGCGCATCTCACCGCATCGACGAGTGACTTGGGATGATTCATGATGATTGTGTTGGGGGACTATTGTGTAGGAGAGGTCTCGTGTAACAATTTTTGGGCTGAGATCCTATAAGTTAGGATAAAAATATTGTAAAACTCCGAAATATTCGAAACGCAAAATGTAAAAGGTCGAGTCAAAGGGTTGCCTGCCTAAGAAATAATATAGAATAATAAGGAGTAAGTCGGCCTATCCATGGTTCACAGACCATGGGAATGTATAAATAGAGCAGGGATCTAAGGGTAGAAGGTAGGTTTTTGGGGAAGAGGAATGAATTATAGTGCTATGGGTCTGTGAAGATTATATGAGCGTCTGTAAGTCCAAGGCGAGGGTACTGGGTGATAGATAGAGGCTTTGCAGCTGTATGCCCAGATGCTTGGTAGAGTCCGCAGCTGGGTGCGTGGACCCCTGTAGCTGAGTGCGCAGGGAAGATTCGGTTGTATTGATGAAAGAGGTGAATAAAGACAAGTTGATTCCAAATTACTGTGTCAAAACTGAATTATTGTAGATCTGGTTGAGTTATGATTAATATTTTTGTTGAATCTATATGTGTATGCTTATGTTCTGGGTTAATGCAAATCTTTATCTCTTTTGAGTGTGCGCACTGGTTCTCTTGATTAAATGTTTTCTTAAAGACTGTCATAAGTAGATCTGATATATAATAACTCCATAAGTAATTAGTATTGAGGAATAGCCCTAGTTCGGATCTGCACAAAAGAAGAGTAGCGCAAGGCTATTGAATGGTGTGCAAAATCTCCAGACCACATCAACACACCACAAGGGTGTGGAAACCTGGTTCCAACACCCTCCCCTACTACCTCGGGTGAGACTTCAATCCATGCTCCGCGGGCTATTGCTGAAAGGGTCGTTAGCTACAGGATTTGTTTGGCTAAATAACTCTTCCGAACTTGGGTCAGGCCCATATAAGCCAAGAACTGTGAAAAATTCATTCAAACAGATAATTCTACCATTAAATATATAATGAATAAGCCAATGATTAATGGAAAAATAACCAGATGGCTCTTACTATTGCAGGAATTCAACAACGCCATTCTAGATCATCCTGGAAAACAAAATACAATTGTTGACCTTTAATCTAGAATTAAAAATGATAACAATAATAAACCTGTGGAGGAGAAATTTCCTAATGAATATGTTTTTGCAGTATCTACTAAAGAATCTTGGTATGCAGATATTGCTAATTATTTAGCTATAGGGAAATTACCATTTCATTTTTCTCCTAGGGAAAAGAGGAGGATAATTCAAAGCAACGCATGTTATGCATGGATAAACGAAGAATTTTACAAAATAAGACCAGATCTCATCATCAGAAGATGTGTTCAAGAAGATGAGATACTAGAAATACTTAAAGCATTCCATGATGAACCGTGTGGAGGACATTTCTCTGACAGAAGAACTACTTATAAGATCCTTCTCTTAGGATATTATTGGCCTTCCATTTTCAAGGATACCAATGAATATGTTAGAAGATGTGATAGTTGTCAAAGGATGGGGAAACCTACTCTCTCAGATGAAATGCCACTACAAACTCAGGTACTCATTGGATGTTTTGAAAAATGGGTGTTAGATTTTGTTGGTCCTATCAATTCACCTTCAAAACAAAAAATCTATATTTCGGTATGGATTGATTATGTCATTAAATGGGTAGATGTTATCGACATTTTTGTGCCTTACAGCATGAAGCATGAAATTTCCATAATCTAAGGGATCCAAAGTCCCTGAACATGTTGTTCCTACCCCTAGAGGAACAATGTCAGCAAACCACAACACTGAATATCAGTTCTCCACCTGAAAACACTCAAAAACAAGGCAATTCTGGATCATGTCAACTGCTACACTGGCTACCTGCACTGAATGTCAACTGCTACACTGGCTACCTGCGCTGAATGTCAACTCCAACACTAGCTACCTGCGCTGAACGAGTTTGGACATGTGGCAGACTCATTCCTCAAGGTGTCAGAGCCCAGGAAGCTTCCAAAATGACACTTGGATCAGGGAATTCGACTGGTGATGAGTAAGAGGGTCTAGATCTCCAAGTGGAAGCAAGAACCTCCAAGTGGACTCAAGAACTGAAGAATAACTGAAGTGGGAGAGGACACTAGTCAGCTTCATGCCAGCTACAAGCTGACTCATCCTTTCTCCAAAACTCCTATATATAGAGCTCTCTCATGAGGTCTAAGGAGGGGGGAATCTTGTGAATGTAAGGAAGTGCTGTTGGTTTGAGTATAGAACTATTGGGTGATTTGCTTTGAAGGAGGTGAAGAGGAGATTTCTTTCTGCTGGGAGGTGATGCTGGATTGGGCCTTTTATGGTTGTATTACTTCCTAAACTTTACTTCTTCCATTAATAAAGCATTTGAGGTTCTTCTATATGCATGTGTATCAATGATGTATTGCTATACTTGTGTATTTGATTTATTCTAATCCTTGAATCAATTATGAATGTATGCTTCTTGTAGCTTCCCTCTCTTGCCATTTTGCAGGATCTTGGTTTAGCTGGGCCAGTGAAAGAGCAAGGAGCTGGGAGCAAGCAGCAAAGAGAGAAGATTGGATCAATCATTAGCGGAAGACAATGGTTATTGGATCTCTTTCTCCCCTCTCTTACATCTCATAAAGAAGTAATCTCGAATAGCTTTGCTTTGATTGTTGTTGAGGTACTATCACCCTTAGAGTGGGATAGGGTCATTCCGTATTGGATACTTTTCCCAACAACAAATTGGCGACTCCGCAGTACTATCCCCAGTGGAGTCACCAATTTGTTGTTGGGAAAAGTATCCAATACGGAATGACGCTATCCCACTCTAAGGGTGATAGTACCTCAGCAACAATCAAAGCAAAGCTATTCGAGATTACTTCTTTATGAGATGTAAGAGAGAGGAGAAAGAGATCCATTAACCGTTATCTTCCGCTAATGATTGATCCAATCTTCCCTCTTTGCTTCTTGTTCCCAGCTCCTTGCTCTTTCACTGGCCCAGCTACACAAAGATCCTACAAAAAGGCAAGAGAGGGAAACTACAAGAAGCATACATTCATAATTGATTCAAGGATTAGAATAAATCAAATACACAAGTATAACAATACACCATTGAGACACATGCATATAGAAGAACCTCAAATGCTTTATTAATGGAAGAAGTAAAGTTTTGAGAGTGTTACAACCATAAGAGGCCCAATCCAGCAACACCTCCCAGCAGAAAGAAATCTCCTCTTCACCTCCTTCAAGCAAATCACCCAATAGTTCTATACTCAAACCAACAACACTTCCTTACATTCACAAGATTCCAGCCCCCCTAGACCTCATGAGAGAGCTCTATGTATAGGAGTTTTGGAGAAAGGATGAGTCAGCTTGAGGCTGGCATGAAGCTGACTAGTGTCCTCTCCCACCTCAGTTATTCTTCATTTCTTGAGTCCACTTGGAGGTTCTTCCTTCCACTTGGAGATCTAGATCCTCTTACTCATCACAAGGCGAATTCCCTGATCCAAGTGTCATTTTGGAAGCTTCCTGGGCATTGACACATTGAGGAATGACTGTGCCACTTGGCCAAACTCGCCCAGCACAGGTAGCCTTCATTAAAGTTGACATTCAGCGCAGGTATAGAGTGGAGCAGTTGACATTCAGCGCAGATGCTCAGTGGAGCAGTTGACATGATCCAGAATTAGCTTGTTTTTTAGTGTTTTCCGGTGGAGAACTGATATTTAGTGTTGTGTTTTGCTGACCTTGTTCCTCTAGGGGTAGGAACAACATGTTTAGGGACTTTGGATCCCTCAGATTATCGACATTTCATGCTTCATGCTGTAAGGCACAAAAATGTCTATAACACTGAGGCTATAATCGGAGAAGATCCTACATCCCCAACTACAGGAGTAGTTTTTCTGTCTTCCACCGGTAAACAAATTCTAGGAGAAGAAGAGGAACAAGAAGAAACAAAAGATTCTGTCATAGAACCAGATACTGAAGAATCCATCATGGTTGAAGAAGGAGAAGGAGAGGTACACAATGTCAATGGTGAAAAACCTAGGGACGGAGGAGGAGGTAGAGGTAGAGGAGGTGGAGATACAGACATAAGAAGAGGTAGATATGGAGGATCTCAAGACCCCTTTGGATTTTCTATCTTTGATGAGGATACAACCCTCACAATGAAGAATATTTCATCTTGTATTCTTCCTACTTTCCACAAAATAGTTTATTCTTTCAATTTAAGAACATTAAATTGGCTAAACAAATACTTGATAATGTCAAACATTGGTAGGTATTTGAAGATCACAAGTAAGTAAAAAGATTCATAGAATTCGTTATGGAGTTTTCGCACTCCATGATCGATTAGGAAGAGGAAGAAGCATCAGAAGAAGCCACTTCGTGGAAAAAAACAGTGGATGGGAAAAACATTTTACAACTAAAAGGGAACACCATCCCTCTTGGACTTGTTCCACTTGAAATAGTTTTCAATAAGGACAACATAGTGTCCAAACAAATGCCCCCAGAGAAGGATTAGGAAGTAGAAGATTGCAACATTGGATCAAAGGAGAAACCGCAGATGATCCAACTATCTAAAGGAATCCCCTTGCAATAGAGATAGAGGTATGTAGATCTATTCAAAACTTACAAAGATGTATTTTCTTGTTCTTATGATGATTTCAAATCGTTTGATACAAATATTATTCAACAAAATATTTCACTGAAGAGCGGGATAAAGCCATGTAAACATAAACTCAGACAAATATACCCACTCTTACTCCCCTCCATTGAAAAGGAGGTAAGAAGCTCTTGCAGTCGAAGATCATAGTCCCTCTAAGATACTCTGAGTGGGTGGCTAATTCGATCCCTATTCAAAGGAAGAATGTAGATATAAAGTTGTGTGTGGACTTCAATAATTTAAGTAGGGCGTCTATAAAAGATAACCACCCTTTGCCCAAGATGGATAATATATTGCAAAAGATAGTGGGTGTAGTCAGGATGTCCATGATGGATTAATTCGCAAGTTACAACCAAGTGGTGGTCCACCCTGAGGACCAGAAAAATAACTACTTTCAACACCACATGGGAGAATTTCATGTAGGCCTACATGCCATTTGGGTTGATAAATGGAGGAGCCACATTCCAAAGAGCTATGGACATAGCTTTCGTCAGTGAGCAAGACAAATTTGTGGTATTTTACTTAGATGACATCATAGTATTTTCTAAGACTCATGAACAACATATCCTCCATTTAAACCTCATTTTCAAGAAGTGCAAAAGGTATGGCCTCTCTCTAAATTTGAAGAAGTTTTAGTTTTCCCTGAGTGAGGGGAAGCTTGTTGGGCACATAGTAGCACAGTAACAATTAAAGATTGATCCTGAATGAGTCAAAGCCATCAACCTCATTTCCTTGCCCAGAAACAAGAAAGAAGTCTAGGCCTTTTTGGGGAGGATAAATTTCTTAAGGAAATTCATGCTCAACTATGTTGAGATAGTTAAAGGTATCACATATAGCTCAAGAAGGAGAACAAACTTAAGTGGAGCTCCACCCCCCATGATTCTTTCACTAGGACCAAAGAATATTTGGCTAAGGCCCTAGTTCTCAATCCCCGATTATTTAGTGCCCTTCTACATATTTTCTTTTGCCTCTCCACATACCAATGCTACTCTACTATTACAGGAAAATAAAGATGGTTCCATGCAGACCATTTCCTTTTTCAGCCAAGTCCTAAGGGACGCTGAGTTGAAGTATGATATATTGGAGAAATAGGCGTATGCACTAGTCAAGGCACTGGATTCATTTCGTATGTATGTACTGCAGTCCGAAATGACAACATTTTTCCGAATGACTACAGTTAAAGACATCTTACTGTAGGGAGACAATGATGGAAAGAGGGGAATATGGATAGCCAAAATAAAAGAATATGAGCTAGAAATCAAGCCTACCAAGCTCATCAAAGGATAGGGGTCAGCCAAGATTTATCTGAATCCAACTGCCAAGCTCTAGGGATAAAACTGAGCACAGAGGAGGGTAGTCTAGAGGATGAACACATAATAATTAAAATGGTTATGCAGAAGATTTATGCCAAGTATGAGTGATCACCCCAGTATAATAACATTGTTCATTACCTATTATTTCTAGGATGCCCATTGGGACTAGATAGATCAAAATATCGAAGTTTGTGATTCCAGGAAAATAAATACGTTATATCCAATGGAATGCTCTACTGGAAGGACACAGTGGAGGTATTAGTGTTGTGTTTAGTTGAGGAGAAACTCACGAGGTGATTGAATATTTCCATGGTGGAGTCTGTGGAGGACTCTATAGTTGGAAGGAACCAATAGAAAAAATCCTCAAGGTAATATTTTACTAGCCCGCCTTGTTTGGAGATGTGTATTCTCAAGTTAGGTCATGCCAAAAATGCTAGTTGTTTGCTGAAAGACATAAGTTTGTTCCTCTCCCCCTAATTTTTGTGCACATAGAGGAGCCCTTTAGATAGTGGGTACTAGAATTCATTGGGCAAATCAACCCACCTTCTAGGGTCCAACACAAATGTATTTTAACAACCACTAACTATTTCACCAAGTCGGTAGAAACTATCCCAACTAGGAATGTTGTTGATTCATTGGTGATAAAAGTCATGGAGGAGAACATATTATCCCACTTTGGGTGTCCTTTCAAAATCATCACTGATAATGCACGGGTATTCAAATATTCCAAGTTCACCATCTTCTGCCACAAATTCAACATCATTATTGGACACTCCACTACATACTACCTATAAGGGTATGACTTGATTGAGTTTTCTAGTAAAATTGTGGTGATATTTATAAAGAATACCATTACTGAAAATCAAAGGAACTGAGACTCTCAACTAAATTTTTCTCTGTGGGATAATCCTTTAAAACCAAAAATATCCAAAGGGAAATCTCCTTTTGGGATGGTGTATGGAAAGGTTGTTTTCTTCCTTATCCAGTTAGTAATGCTAGTAGCCAAGTTGCTGCAAGAAGCTAGGAAAGAGCCTAGTGCCTTGACTAAAAGAATAAATCAGCTAGTGGAGCTTCACGAGAACAAAGAGAAGGTGGGGACCAAACTATGGAACTATCAACAAAGGATGAAATATTTGTTTGACAAGAAGGCCAAGGGAAAACCTCTTCAGTAAGGAGATTTAGTGCTAAGATGGGATGTCAGGTGAGAAGAGAAAGGTAAGCATGGGAAATTTGATCCACTATGGTTGGGCCCCTTCAAGGTGGTAGAAAGGAGGGGAAACAACAGTTACATGGTGCAAAACATAGATGGTGAACTGTTGGAACTTTCTATAAATGGTCAGTTCCTAAAATATTGTTTTCGAAATTAGAGATATATGTCTCTTGCTCATTGTAAGTATCTGGTGTGTGTTGAAATTGTTATTCGAGTTTTTTTGGTTTATTATCAAGAAATTCATTTTTCAATAATTATATTTGGTTTAAAAATAACTCCATACCCAATGGAAGGAAATTCTACTGGTCTACAGGTCCTCAACACCTTTCCAACAAGGCATTGTCCCCAGCTGGAGATAATGTTGTCACTCACTAGATTGTGTTTTTCAATTAGCCAAGATTTCCCAAGAGAAGTGAAGTTTGGAGCCTTTTTCCTAGGTCACATAATCCATCAGAGCCAAATAAGACCCTCCCCATTGCGTAGTGCTTTGAAATGGATTTCTAGTGGTATATAGAAGTCCTAAAATGGACTCTTGGAGCCGAAGTTAAAGCATTTTCAAGATTACCTTGGAAAATCCCAGCAAGTAAATAAAAATGACTAAGTATGGCGGTAAATCGCAATAGGGACTTAGGGGGCTTATTGCAATTGCAAATCAGGCTTTCTAGAGGGCAAGGAGCATTGTTGGATGCAAAAACAATGATCCGCCGATCAACAATATCGTATATCAATAGTCGGCAGGTCTAGGTGGAGTGTTTATCCCAAATCGGCATATCAGCATACCGGTGGATCAATGGGCTGGCACTCTAAAACTTTGCAGCAACCGATATCGTGATGTAATGTAAAAGTTCTAGGGAAGGGCTAAAAAGGTTTAACACAGGAGAGGTGGACAAAGGACAGATGGGCGACCCCCTTTCTCTCTCCTTTGAGGGGCCACCTGTCACACTACCCGCAGGTCCCACATCTCGCATCTCAATGACCCTGCAGTCATGCAGTCACAACAAACTCCAAAACCTCGTGGGGCTATGATATTTTGATATAGAGCCAAATCATTGGGGAGGTGCCGATTCCGAAATACAAAGGAAATGCCTGCAAAACAAGGTCACACGAGCCCTTTTCTCTCTCCTTCAGGGGACCACGTGGCAGCCTCTGATTGACCCTCTTAGCTGATAGGGCAACTAACGTCAGAAGTGACATAGCAGTACAGTTAATGTCATGGCAAAGGACACATGTCACCTGATTTGAGTATTTTCAGGGGTGACATGGGGCCATTTATGGGTGCCACGTGTCACAACACATCAGGTGACACATGGCAGTGATGACATCACTTAGCAGACTCGTGACTGTAGCAGTTATAGAAAAATATTAAGACATTGGCGCAGTGCGATTGCGATATGCGGGACTTCCCTTTCAGATGTGATAAAGTATTAGGGCAGGGCCTATAAGGACCTCAAATCCAGACTGTTGACCCACTCCAAAGAAAAGGGTAAGGGACCTTCTCCTCTAGCATGCGATTATGAAATATGGGAACTCCCCCAAATGCGATAAAGGGTTAATGCAAGGTCCATAGGGACCTCACATCTAGATTATCGACCCACACCAAGGAAACATCTTAGAGTAGGGTAAAACAACTTTTACGCACCAATATGTGAGAGAAATCGATAACAAAGGAAAAGGCCTCCTGACACAGGTTCGAGGGCCTTAGCGCCTAAGGGCTGAGCTCCTGGTCCCAGCTCCTCACCATATGATGAAAAGCACACGAAGGGCTATGATAAGGGGGGCTAAAGTGGAAATCTAGAAAATGCATGTTTTCAATTGTTTTAGAGGAAAAATCCCGCACCTACATGATTGTGCTATTTCAAGGGAATGCTTCTCACCTACCCCATCAATGCACTAATATCATAGTACATAGTTTTAATGGGCATATGATCTGGAAGCTAAGGACTTTAATGGAGCATGGAAGGCAATAGAGAGGTACCTGAGACCTAGGAAGGTTAATGGCTCAATATGGAGCCTCATCCCTCTACACAACATAAGACTGCAAAAGCAAGCACTTACAGGTGACCCAACCCCCCATTTCACAGAACAAGGCACCCTCGCAGTAAAAGAAGAAGTGATGGGAGATGGCTGAGTAGCACAACGAGCCATACTATGAATAAATTATAGCCTGAGGCTGATGAAATCATAGGATGGGCATAGGGACATTCATTTACTATTATGTCTAATTATTTACTTAGTTTTGTCCTATAACATGCCTTCCTTCAAATGGGGTATTTATTTATGTAATATCATTTTGGGCCATAGAGCTATTCATGACTAATACAACTAGTTGATCTGAGAGCTGAGTCTGGAGATATATACATTTTTTTTAATGTAGCTTATTTCTCCCCTGTGCAGATAAATAGGGGAAATAAAGACTTAGTTTAGGTTCAAAAATTCCAAAGAAAACACAACATGTTATATTTTCAAACTGTATTTCCTTTGCAATGCAGATCTTTTCAAAATATCAAGGAAACAATGGTGATTCCCTCTTCAAATGATTACAGTCTGTTTTCCCTTTTGTTTACCTCATTTTTATGTCCATGCCTCTTCCCTAAATTCATGTAATTATTGTTGGTATATGTGTTTCAAGCTCCTTCACAGATTCATTAGTATCTATATGTTAATGAAAATTCATGTAACTGTTTCATAGATTTATTTGTTTGAACGTTGTTTATGTATATTCATATGAGTAATATTGAGATTAGATCTTTAAATCCACAGAACATGAGTCATAGCTCTCAGCTCCCCCTTCATTCATTATTTCTGCTTGTAGGCAAAATAATCATAGAAATACTTAATGTCTCAAGCTTTGTGTGTTAAATATAGAAGTATTGAAACCTTATGCCTTTTGTGATGAGTTACTCTTCTCTCTTTTCCTATCTCACACACTCCGCAAAACATTATTATCTGTAAGTCCTTGAAGCTTTCGGCCTCCACTATTTTTATGCCTATTTCTCAAATTTGAACTTGTGAAGAAGTATTAGAAATCCATGTTTCATTCCATTGGATTAATGAACCAATCTATTTCCCATGTATATATGTACCTATATATCATTAGTGTGGTCTTGAGTATCCTGCAAATCATTTGAGACACACCATTTTAGATGTACCCAGACACTAGTCTTGAAGCAATCCAAGGCAACTAGACCAAGAACACCAAGAAAGCATTCCTATACTATTTTCCTAGAATGAATAGAAAGACAACTTAAGCCTTAGACATACAACTTGCGCCACTTAAGCTTCAATGGAAGACTTGGCAAAATTTATTTATGACCTCAACAACCAAAGGAAAAAATAGAAAAATAATTGAGCACAATATTAAATAAAATCCAAAGGAAATGAATCCAAGCTCACCTTCAAATACATCCTCTATACTTGCTACTTGGGCATGCCATTTATTGTTGTATATGGCCCATCTAAAACCCTACACATCTTTTCCTGACAATTCTTAAACAGATCTATATGCCTCAAATAAACAATGAGCAATAAAAAATGAGCTCGTAAGTGGGCCTTTATTTAGGAACAAATAAAAATTTCATCTCTTAAAATTCTATGTAAAGCATTCCCAACCATTACATGAACCCTGATAATTGGAATTGCTACAACATATAATGGGTTAGCAGAGGAAAAAAACCATGCATGCATTCCTTCAAGTAATGCCAAGTCCAAAAGTGAGAATAACTAAATATAGAAAATAAATTCTTCACATTCAAGAAAATGACAATAAATTGACATTCATCCTATGTCAAACCTTAAACAATTTCGAATGCATAATCAATATAAATCATTAAAAAATGTGAAACCTAATGATATTATGCATTTTCTGTTACTAATAGACATAATTCTAATAAATATCTTAGGCATGATTGTCAACGTAAAAACATCCAACATAAAGAAACCAAAAATAACACATTGCATGAAAAGGAAATTCTCACCTCCTAGTGATTCACCAGTGATCCCTAAGTTAGAATGGTAAATGTCCTCCCTTGAAGAAAAGGTAATCCATTAACTTTATCAAGTCCCAAAACTACACAGCATATACTATAAATGGTGAAAAATATAAAGATGAAATACAATGCATACAAAGATTTGAAACTCAAAGAACTCATGGTACATAGAAATAATTATGGAGATCATTAAAAAAGTACAACTTTCTCCTCCAATTACGACAAAAAAATGAAATTGAAGTATCTTACATTGGGATGGAAAAAAGAAAAGATGTGCTAGTGAACAATAGAAAACAAAAGATTGACCAAGTGATATAGTCCATGGATTAAACTTCCCCACAATGAACACTGGAAAATAATAATAAGATGAAAAATAGCAACCTTGATACAAGAGAAAGATGCATGCCTCAAAGCATTGAAGAAGATATAATATTGCATTTAATAGGAGCTACCTCAAGGTAACAATAAAGAAATTTTATCATAAATGAGTGGTGATGTATATGTGAGAATAAGGCAACGATGCAATCATCACAAGGGAAGGAATAATGAGAAAATTCATTTTGAGTGGTTGATATAATATAATTCTAGGACATGTCATGTGAGAAGATGCCATTGAGAGAGCCAATAAGATATAAATGAGAAGCAAGAGAAGGAATAACTCATCTCCCTTGTTTCTTGAATAACTAAGAAAGTAAGATTTCATGAGAGTGTCAAGTCAAATCAATGTTCAAGGTGAGTGGTTCTATAGATACATGTAAGGAAGGAACAAAGGTAATCCAAGTGAAAGGAAATTTGAAAGTTCAAGACCCCAGGTAATATACATCTCATTAGAAAAATTTCATTATTCCATTTCCCATGAAGAAAAAGGTTCACCAATTTCTTTCAGGTTCGGGGATCTTCCTGGAAGATAAGGAAAAGTATAAAGGAAAAAAAAACTGGAGGAGATCACAAACAAAATGGATAAAGGATCTTGAGCTAGCAGTGTTTTCTGAGAGGAAAATTCGAAAAATTAGGACTTCATCAAGGAGTTCATTAACATAATGGAAGGTAGCTTGGAAACGTGTTTGAAGGAGAGCACTAAAATCCTATTTACATTGAGGAAAAGGGAATTGATGACTCTACAAATAGCGTTCATGCTTAACTTTGGTGCTTGAAACTCTGTGTTTTTGGTTTAGAATGTCTACTTTGATGAGATTTCTTTGGTCTTTCCTTATGTCTGTCATGACAAATTAAGTAGCCAAATTGTTTGGCCATTTTTTTGTCATAAATACATAGTAAATAGAGTGGGCAATGAAGAAATAATTATTTTTAGTCCATTCATAAATGATGGGACCAATATGCCATGAATTGTAGTCTATGCTGGGAAAAATCTCATCTCAAGTTCTTATCTTAGACTTCCCAACTATTTTGTAAGTATTTACTTCACCCAATTTGGGCCCGAATAACATAAAAAGTTATAAACAGATCAAAATTTTACTCAACATTAATGAAAATATTTGAATGAGTAGAATTGTAATTATGCAATAGAAACCACCACTCCATAATAAAGTAGAGTGAAATTAGATGATTAAGCTATTACAAACTTTATACAATGATCAGAGTTTGCAAGCCAAACTACTGAACCAAAGTAGTCGTCAGAAGCTTCAAAATATTTGGAATTCTAACTGAAGGAAAGCTTATTGCATAATTCTAAACCAGTTCCATTTAATGAAAAAATAAGAAGAGTTATAATATTTCAGCCATCTATGACTTTGTAGTAGGAAGAAGAAGCATCCCATTGGCCGTTAGATACTACAAAACTCATCATTCCACTAAGAGTGAGAAGAGAAGGAGAACATTCATTCCAACTCACTGTTGCCTTAGAGGAAATAACTGCTACAGAGGTAAATCACTTGGTGTATATATAAGTTTCCCACACAATAGGTTCAAGAAGAGTCCCCTTGCAATGTGTATTAACTAAAGTAAAGAAGCACTGAGAGCCTTCTATTGATGCCAGTTTTCTGTATTGTTTTTCCATTATAAATTTGTGTTCATTGATGTATGTGAACATTGTATTGTTCATTAATACACACTAGCGCTAAGAGGAAAATGAACAACCATAGCTAATTTTCATAGAAGCACCATTATTCAGAAAGAAGGAACAATAGAAAATCAATTAGTATACATGTTAATGAATCATATAGGACATAGACTAAGAAATTATGGATCACTAGACTAGCAGAAGAACAACATTAAAATATTATCCCTCTCAAACACACAAATCAAGGATTATATTCTTGAGTGAAAGGTGAGATGTAGATTGCAACCTGAAAGGAGGAGAAATATGCCCCACAAAGGCAAATAGATTCACACACCAATAAGCTCATGTGCAACCCTATGTGTAACATGTACAATTCACATGTATCAACCTAGAAAATATTTGACATTACAAGGTAGAGAAACATTGATAGAGCATTTACAAACCTACCTACAAGCATTTCCTAGGAAATATGTCAGTAAGATCACTTACGCAAGTTTGTAGTAAGAATATCTCTATGTCACTTAGGGGCACTCGCACACCAAGGGTTGGAATTTCACCTTCAAATCCTAAAATATGGAGAAAGACATCTCTATGAAAACAATGTTGAAGAAAGTGTAACTAGGTTCGGTATTCATAAATATGAAATGTACTTTTGATTATTGTATTTTGTAAAAGAAAGAAAAATGAATATTATTATTATTATTAAACTTGGGTTTATTGCCCAAGAAATTTTTTTTATAGGTAAAGTGCTTATAGAGTTGTCCTAGGTCAAGAAGTCAAATATGGACATTGTCATAATATGAAGGCCCCATCGGGCATCTTGTAAAATGTAAAAAGAATTATTTTTGTATTTTACAGAGCCTTCCAAGACCAAGTTGACTTGCCAACCTATCAAGTCAGCCTAGAATTTGGAATTCGTACCCCTGGAAGACCTATATATCGGAGACAGTTTGACCTCATTTGGACCCATTCATTGCTCCCTCTCTCATGTGAAGGAAGAAGCAGAAAAGGACAATGAAGAAGGTAAATGAGTAATTGTTTTGGGTCCCTCTATCTCTCCTTCTCTCCACACATGTGAAGAAGAGGGCTGAAATTATGCATCGTTTCCCTTGGGTTTTTGCTGCTTGGTTAGGAATTCCTTGTGAGGATTTGTTCTAATGAGGAACTGTTGAAGGAAGGGCCAACAAATTCCCCTTACAGATCTAGAACACAAATTAGGTCAAGCAAGGAAGTTAGAGGTAAATAAGAAGAAGTTCTAGTCCACACGTGCGAAGTAACAACTACTGTTCGTGGGCTGAACTTGGAGATATGTAGTTAGGGCCAAAAATTTGTGGCTAGAGGTCAAAGAAATGTTCTAGGAAGAGATTTTTCTAGGTTTTGAAAGAAGCAAATCAAGCAGATCATTGAGAATTTGATCTTGGTCATAGAAGGGATTCAGTGTTGGTCAAAGGTCTTGGTATTCATCAATAAAGAATCTATAAGAAGAGATTGAAGGGTTTTCCTCTCAAGTGGAGAGGCATTTCCTTGGCTTGGAGCCTACATCTTGTGTACTTGTATCTTGTTTATCTTCTCTTTTTGGTAGTTGTTTGATGATTGAATAACACACTATAATAATAATAATAATAAGATAATCCTAATAAGTGAAAAGACATCATAATCAATTATCATAGTTAGAAGAATCCTTAATGTTATCTTGCCTTATATTCTTCAACAAATAATACTCAAATCAATCATTTTTTGTGTTGATAATAGATAATATGAGTTAAGATAATTTTATAAATGTTAAGCAAATGACCACAAATAGCTCAATGTCACTAGTAAGTACAATAGTATCAGTACACTTTGTGAGTGTAAAAGATTTCTCCTATATAAAAGGACGTTACGAAGATATATCCTAACTCTAATATATAAAAAAAGAAAACATTTATTTGAAAAATAAAGTGATGCATGAACAATTGCAGGTGATAATTAACACTCCTTGGAGTCGTGCCTTGAAGGAGGATAAAAAGGGCATGGAATGTAACATGATGTTGATTGGATGTGCCTGTTGAAGATAAGGAAGGAACAATACATTTTTGTGAGCCATCTATCTCTGAATATCTGCCTCTCTTGACATATGAGATGGAAAGGAAAACTTTTGATATAAGATTGTCATAAAGTACTGGAAGAAGAGATTATATGTGATGTGAATCATTGTGTTAAGGGAGTGCATTGTTTTTGTAATAGTTGGACCTTTCTTCAGATTTGAGTTGGTGATTATGCAAATGTCTCATAGATTTTCACTTTGTCGGTTTAGTTGAAGAAAAGGATGTGATCATCCAATTGGTGTCTTGAACCAGGAAGGATGGAGAGCCAATGCCTCTCTCATAAAGAAATCCAAATACCTCTTATCTGGGTACCAAAAAAATATAGCCTTAAAACACCTAAAAGAGGAAATATAATTGATTTTGTGTCTCATTGTAAACAAGGAAGTGAAAAATAAAATTATTCCCCAACTTGGTGTTCTGCAAATGACATAGCTAGAATAACATGTCCTATCATGGAATTTGATGCTTAGTCTAAACTTGAAGCCTGAGGCCACTCAAAATTGACCTAGGGGGTATGAAGAATGTGCTTCCAAGGGATTGGAAAGAAATCTCATCTCTGAGCAACCAACGTTTGTGTAGAATGCCAACTTGTGCCTCGACCCTTTGGGTGGGTCAAACTAGGTGACCTAAACAGATGGCTTGTAAATGTCATCTTTGATGATCTTGTTCATCTCATTCTTGTTTGGTAGGAGATTTTTGGAGTTAATCAAAGAATAACTAAAAGCAGGAAGGTAGTCCACTAAAATTCCAACTGATTGGAGAAGGCACAAGAACTTTAAATGATAGCAACCCCAAGCATTCCCTTTAGATTATTTTGAGCTATGTGACTCTTTTCTCATGGTACAAGTGGCTCTTTGTTAAAATTTTATCCCCCCACAACCTACGATTGGACAAAACATGGAGATACGTCTAGCATAATGCCTTAGCCCAGGCCCATCCTGGGTTGGAAAGGAGACAAAGCATACACAAAATGTGGACAATAAGGGATTTTATCACCGAGGCATGCCAATTTTTTATCAATTTGGAGATCACCCATAGTTAGACGCATGTGAAATAATGCCTTTAGGGGATCTAATATAGGCTTTGGTACACTGAAAGGACTTAAAAGCCATATTTTTGCTTTGGTTTCAGTCTTAAGGAATGACTTGGGACATTTCCATGTATTCCCCGTAGTAGGCTTGTAACTGGAGAAATTTGTAGCCTTTTGCCATTTCTACTCATTCCATCATGCAACACAAGAAAAATTGTAACTTCTATATGTTGATATAAGACAAGAAGTTACATTTCGAATTTGATATAAACACTAAACCAGAAAATATTATCTAAACAAAAGAGGGTTTATATCATGTTTTGATATGTTGCTTCAAAGAGGTGAGAAATTGTGAGAGTGCAACACATTTTTTCTAAAAAACTGCCAAGGGTTATATTGATCTCAACTTGAACAGTGTAAAAAAAATGCACCACGATAGATGTTTATAGTACAACGAGATTATTTACAAAAGCATAGGATAAATATTTCAAGTTAAATTTCTAAAACATAAAATTAGACATGGTTACGTGAAATTAAGTTGGAAAGATGTAACTTAAAGCAAATTTTCCAAATAATGTAGCCAACATATTTGAACTTATCGAAAATCAAAATAAAATCAAACCAGATTCTTATGTTTTTCATTATATTCTTTGAATTAATCACTAGTGATAACTAATCTCTAGTGAAATTTCTAGATCACGTACTAGAAGTGTAATATACACTTTTATGAGCTAAAATCAAGTGAGATGTAGCCATGTATAATTGTATTATAAATCGCTATGGATGAGTAGTGTCAATAAATGAGACATCAAATACCTTTGGCGATACATTTAAGTTTAGGTTTTTATCTAATACAATTGCATTTAATATATTATTCATACTTATGGAAAGTCTTTCCTTTTAATGGAAGATTTTGAAGTTTAAGGCTAGCTATTAAATAGGGTTTGTCTAATATTATTTAATAAAATACTTTGATCTCAACATATGGTAAGTGTGTTGGGTGTGGAGCGTGATTATCTTATTTATTCAGAGGTATCATCGCATTGGACCCTAGTTCATAATGTGGCGGAAACACCGCCCGTAATATTTATTCTATAGCGGGGTCTGGGGGGGTGATTGCGACCTTTGAGAGCCCCCCCTGAGGGGATTAGGGGCAACGCCCTCGAAGCTAAAAATAGATGTAAAATTTTGTTGTAAAATGTTGTAATTTCGTAGTCAATCTAGGTCGTTCATTAGGCAGAGATATGACATTAGAAGTTATGTTTAATTTACACTCTTTTTCCCTAGAAGTAAACTCCTCCATATATATGAGAGAATTGTATTACATCTATGTATATCTGTATTCTGAGTGAGGAAGAGATAGGAAATTGAGAGCGAAGAGGGAATTACAATGGATCTATTGTAGGTTGTTTCTCTTTAGTTTGGTAGATAATATAAAAGGAAGGACTAGCTGTTTCCCTGAGGACGTAGCCAAAACAAGGTGAACCACATATATTTGTGTCTCTCTTGTTTTATGCATCTTTTGTGTTTATATTTCTGCAATATTTTATGTGTTCCATTGCTCTGTAATATATAGTTTTCTAAAAAAGTGGAAAGATTATGTAGGAATGGAAGAAATTTTTTATGAGATTCAACATAGTGGAATTATTGTTTCTCTTAGTTAGGTGAAAGAAATTTCAAGCTAACAGGTTCTCAAAATCAATGTATCTTTGTGGGGAATTGTATTTCCATTTGGAGAGCTATTTCTGCATACCTAGAAATATTCTCATACCAAAATTGTAGTTAATCTAGCAAGATGATGAATACAATATGTATCAATAGATAATAATCTTCCTATCAAGCACACACATGTATGGCCTAGAACAATGAAGCTATGTGGATACATTTATCAAAATGTGGAAAGATGTTTTGCGTAGGATGGAAATCAAGAATTTATCAAATTGGGTTTTTCTAGGGAACATACAATTCTTCTTTTAGCTAGAATATGAAAGTAAATAGCAATTGGAGTTCATGTTTACCCATACAAATTAGATATTATTATCCATTGTTATCCCATTGATCATGTAGTGATTGATGTTGACCCAAGCCATCAAGTTCTGGTACTTTCTTAGAGACTATGGTGACATTTTACCTTTAATTGATGCATTGGATGGATGCCATATGAATCAATAAATACAAAGTTGCTACAACATTTGTTAATATTTTAAGTTTTAATAGGTCATCTCAGTTATATTAACTTAAAGCACACCTTCCAAGAAAATTTCATATTTATGGATTGATCTTCTATGTCTACTTGGATGGAAAAGAAAGGGACTGCTAGATTATACTTCTCAATTAGTTCTGGGTAATTTTCCAATAGGAGTGTCTAATTCAGTGAGAAATTCCACAAGTTCCTTCATAAATGCTATGGTATTACCTTCATATAATTCAAAATAAATGGAAATTTGTAATCACATTCAAGATGCATTATGTGTGGACTTGGAGAAAGTTTCCTTGTCATTTGACATTCCTACAAAAAAACCAAATTTTATTTTTGTAGCTTAGTTGGTAAATACTGAGCCCATAATAATGATTCTGAGAGATCCTTGCATACTAATATTTCCTATTCATGGTATGCAATCAATGTTTGGAAGAAATATTGATCACACCTAAACTTATCTAATGACTTCTAGTTCCAAAAAAATTATATAGTTTCATGGGCCACCTCCGGATGTTTTTCTACTTGGTCATATAAAATGGTAACAATAGTTAAGAACACTCATAATGAGTTCACATTGGTATATAAGCAGAGGTGCTATCTCAAATCAATGTTGAATATCAACAAAAAAAAAATAGATAATAGGTATGACAAAAAATACACTTATCTTCTTGATTCTCTAAATCATAAGTCAAAACAACAACAAGATCCTAACACCATAATCATTCATAATAGATGTAATATTTTTAAAAATCCAAAGATGAAAAATCAGTCTAATCAAACAAGCCACGAGTCATAAACTCATTAATTTGATGGTTTCCTTATCTTGGATGATAAAGAAATACTTTTGGGCATCCTCTACTAATTTGCAGATCATGTATTGATTGCCATAGGGCAAAGTAAAGAGATCTCTACTGCAGGAGGTGTTTTTCCCAAAGGTCTTATTCCTCATTTGTTTTCTTTTCCCCTCAATTTCCCCATGTAGAGGTTTTTACAAGCTTAGAACATAGTGGCCCCTCTTGCCTATGTTGTTGTTGGGACATGTGTATTCCTTACATTGGTCGCTTGGGTGGCAATAGACAAGCTAGGATTTGGCCTATTAGGGATATCCCTAACAGTGAGTTTGACTTGGTGGGTTCTGGTCATTACTATTTTCTTAGATATCTTCTATAGCCTATACTGCAGGCATACATGGACGGGCTTCACCTTGATGGCCTTCATAGAACTCTGGCCATACTTCAAGTTAACTCTAGCATCAACTGTTATGCTAATATATGCCTTAATACTCTTTGCAAGATACATAAATTATTTGAACTATGTCTGGATCGTTACATAATAGTTTAGCCTATTTTGACAAGTTTTGTCTTGTTCTACACCTCATTCTACAATTTGGAAATATGCTACATTGAAGTATTGGTGTTTGTATTGCGTTTCTGCCAAATGTAAAGGTTTCTTTGCATTCCATTTCTATTTTGTATGAGAGTTTCCCATTTAAGTATAACTAATTTAACTCCAAATACAAGCTCCATGCCTATGCATGGTCCCAACTTCGTTAGATAGATATGCTAGTTAATAGATCTCTAACATACCAGGTTTTGAACATATATGCAACATGAATTATTACAACTAGGAGTTGACAGGAATGTTGGGTCTCAGTACAACTGCAAGGTATACATTTATGATGTATAGCCATATATCATTTTATTGGGGAAACTTTATCACTATTACATATTCTGGGAATATCTTGAAATTTAACCATCTAGAGAGGGTCAAACAATTGACCCCTCCTGACCTTAGGATTCACGAATATTGGGGAAATCTGCAATCCAAATAAGTTTGGCAGTTTTATTGCAATCATGAACTTGATTTCTCCTTCGAAAGCATTAAATAGAATGGTATACTATTTTTTCACATTTTTTGTATCTAAAAATTTCTTTTCTTTATTGTTGTATTTATATTGTTTGCAGTATAAGAGTGGGTAATGAGCTGGGAGCCAGCATACCTAAAACTACAAGATTTTCCGTTATAGTTGTGGTGGTCACTTTCTTCATAATAAGTGGCATACATTCCATTGGGATTCTAATACTAAAGAAAGAACTCATAATGGAATTGATAAGCAGCATTGTGGTTATACACTCATTCTCTGCATTGATACCTCTGTTTACAATATTTGTTCTCTTGAATGGCATCCAACCCATTCTCTCAAGTTGCAATTTTCATATCAACAATTTATTTGTAGTAGAAAGTTATAAATTTGGTAGTTTATGTTTTTTATATTTAGTATTATATTTCATTGAAATTATAAAGGTATTGTGATTGCAATGGTGGCATTTGGCTATGGATGGCAAGCTGTGGTGGCATATGTGAATTTGGTGACATACTATCTTGTCGATCTACCAGTTGGAATTGCTTTAAGAGTGAAGACCAATAGAGGATGCCCAGAATTATTGTAGTGGTACACCCAATTTATAAGATAAGAATAGGTGCACTCTTCCCTTTACTCATATTGAAGAAAAACCCTTAGGTCTCCTCAATTTTTGTAAGGAGGTAATTCCTTAATTTGATGATTACACCTTCCCTTATACCGATAACACAAGATTTTATTATCCCCTCTCATTGTTGTAATTTATTTTGCAAGTTCGTTTATAAAGGATGATCCCAATATCTTAATTTCCATTGTAGTAATCTTGAGAAAATTGTAAATTGTGGCTTACCACAATCTGATATTTTCCTGGGTAGTGATGAGGGTTCTCAATATTTTCTTGATTAGAAACTTGTGTCATCCATTTCTCAACATCCATGAATTGGAAGAAGATAATCGCATTACATTGATGCACTTGATTGGGCAAAGAAATAGTTGGAAATATGGTGTTATGGTGTTGGAAGGATATGAACATTGGCAAAATGGAGAACATTTAACCCTTTTAACTCCAAATGGGCCACTCAATCTAGCTCCAGGAATAGAAGAAAGTATTTTTGTACCAGATCCAGTCAAGGATAGTTTTTGACTTGATATAAATCTATTTGACAGTTGTGTGAAGGAAATGATCTAGTTCCCTGAGGGAGCACACTATGGTATCATGTGTAGAAGTTTTTATGAAGATGAACTGGGTACCCATAAACTCTTGTATGTGGAATGGATTGATAAAAAAGAGAAGAGATTTCATAGGCTAAAGAATTTTTCCTCATTGAAAATGTAGATAAATCAGTTAGTGTCATTTCTCTGTGCAAGTTGGATGTGCTATTTGAACTTTGAGATGATGAACAAGTTTTGAACTAGCTCCATTCTATGTCGTTTGATAGTGAATTGGATGAGTAAGAAACTAGTAAGGTGAGACATTAATCTATGAAAAACCTTAGGAATTATCTTCAAGTGACTATTCCATATAATATTGAAGCTAAAGGTCTATCTCATAATGCTCCATACAAGAATACCATAACACTAGTAATGAGTCAAATTGCACCCACTCAGTGGCTTGGAAGCATTAAGTATCATATCGCTTAAACTCTTTATGGCTGATTGAAGCCATTAATAAAATTTGAAATGGAGAAACGTTTTACTATATTCTTAGTATAGTATTTTGGTTAATAGAAAAATAGATGAGGAATTGGATGCAATATCTCTATCCACTCAAAAACAAAATCTTGATTTGAAGAAATTTACAAAATGGAATGAAGAGGAAAGAAATGCTATAGTTTATGACTTTGATATGGTGTTACTACTTGCTCTCTTGGTGTCAAAATGATTTGGTGGAAGTGATACATCTTTGAATATATCACCCATGCAAGGAGTTATTATCTAATATTTTAATTACAATACATCCAATACTAACCTTTAGTGGTGTAGGCACTGATCCAAGGTTTTAATTAAAATATATCCAATGCTAACCTCTCCAACTCTTAGAATGAACTTCTGCTAAATCTGGGTAGATCTCTCTAGGAATTGGATTGATTCAATAAAACAAATCGAGGTGTTGGAAATTGAATTAACTATGAGTACCTTGCAATTGGATCACATCCACCTAGTTGTTGATATGACAGACTTGGTTTACCTATAGTTGGGAAATGTATTGTTCAAATCTGGTCCTTTTTCAACAGTAATGTGAATGTAATGAATCCACCTTCCCAATGACATAAGGTAAGAGAAAAAATAAATAAAAGGATAAAAGTGGACGTGATTATGAAGAAAAAAAAGTATCTATTGCTCATGTCATGTTTAAGGAACCTATGGTAGGGAAATACTATGTTCTAGAACTAGTAAAATTTATAGAAGAAAAAACTTTCATGAGGGATGCAGTTAGATAAAATTGGTTGAATAGATAGAGGGAAAAGATGAGGAAAAAGGGAATCTAAAAGATATACCCGTCGTAATATCAAATTATCCCTAAACTGCTCAACCTTAGCAATGTCTCAGTGCATATCAAATCCAAGCTTAGATGGGCTTGTTGCTCATATGAATCATTTAGTTTTTAAAAAGTATTGAAAATTCAATGAAACAAAACATGATTTTAGGCCATTCCCTGAAACATTAGGGATTCAAATTAGAATTATTTTCAACTTATATAGGATTTAACATGTTTTATTTCATTATACCTGATACTTGGCCCTGAAACATATGAACTAGATGAAAAGCTTGGCTCAAAATCTCTAGTATATTAGAGAATTTTTCTTTTGGTCTCTTTTCAGCTCCTTGCTCTGTAGTAATGCGATGAGAATTTGTGTCTATATTCATTTCAATTTTATAATTTTACTTCAAGAAGAGACCCAAAATAAAAGAGAAAATATGGGTTGGATGCATTAGTTTATTGTTACCCCAGTGCCTTATATTATGGTGAAGAATAAGTGACTCCTTGCCTATTTGGCATTTCCATTGGACACCCAAACATCTAGTACATATAAATACAAAATATTCCAAGTCAATTAAAGCACAAAGGGGGTAAAGCTCTTTGTTCTACCATGATATTCATTATCAACATCCTACATGTTAAAGTTTGTTTAATAGATGTAGCTGAGTTATTTTATGAATTTTACTTGGATGCTCTTTTACATTCTATTATGATATGGAACCCTTGACGCTCTGGTGGAATTTTATGTTGTGGCTCCAATGCCAAATTACCTGTTTCTTTAAGTGGTTTTGATCTCCTACTTACTTGTCAATATGTAATAATTTTATCTTAATAATGTAGAATTTTGACAATGTGCTACTCTAACCTTATCCTACTAAATCTATTATATTGCAGAAGAAGAGAATCGTAGAATCAATTTGTATGGGTGAAATTATTTTTTTGAAATGCCAAAATCCAGGGATGCCTAAAATGAATATGGGCTTATAAGTATCTTCATTAGGGTTATGTTGATTTTGAACTGACTAATTATATGTTCTAGTAGTAGGAAGATGTTGATGTGGAGGGAAGCATAATTGTTTGTTAGGTTCTAGACTATAATGCATATGTAAACTGGGTAGCATATTTTCAGTAAGCTAATTGATGTTTATAAAATCTCTAGATTTATGATTCTAGAAAGAGTCCTCCAACAAATAAGTTAAGTGGATTACCTGTGAAGGTATTGATAGTAGAAGAAATGTCGAAAGAGCTAGAAGAAAAATAACGCGTGTTAGAGTCGGTCTGGTCAGCCCTCCGTCAGAGATCAAAACTCTTTGTGCATTTCAATTTTAGGTGTCTTGCTCCATTCACTTAGTTGCATTTCAGTAGGGACATGCCATGATCTGACAGAGAAATTCATGCTAATCATTTTCCCTCATGCCTAGACCTTGCTGGTTCAGGTCTGTGTCCATAATCACCGAAGCACATGACAGTCCAGGTCTGGTCCTTTACAAGACAAAGTCATGGTTTATGTTTGGGTCAAGGAATTCATCAATTTGGTCTTTGAAAACATGTCCAGAAAAAGCCATGCAAGCCAGAGGGAGGCCTTACACAGCTATGGTTCAGAAAGCTTCATCATCACCTGGAGAGACATCGACTCTTCTTCAAAACTCTGTTTTGAAGAAAAGTCAAACAAGGTCAATTATGACAAAAAAATTTCAAAAAATCACCAGTTGACTTTTCAGATGTAGTTATGATTTACATGGCCCAATGCTCTGTTGTACAATCCCTACAAAGAGGTGCCGAAAAATTCATTATTTGAGCCAAAATGTCAAAGGGAAAGTCAAAATCAGTGTGTCTAAAGGTCAATGAAAAAAGTGCAAAACTCAACATTAGAAAAGGGGTTTTCAAAGAGACAAAAATCAAACCCATCTCCTCTAAGGCTATAAATACATGTTTTGACCCAAATCAAAAGAATTGTGCTCTTACAAGACTTGGAGAAAGCATTTCAAAGGTGTGAAGGTGAGATTGGGGAGTTTGAGTGATTGGAGACAGGTTTTGGGAGCACGCGGCACATATAACCAGGGGCGCGGTGCACTCACCAAGTGTGACGCACACGCAGCCAGCCCGTGATTGAAAGAATACACAGGCACGATGCATACAAGGTGCGCGGTGCACTAGGAATTGCGCACGGTTCACACAGTCCAATGGCCAAGAAACGGTGCCAAATCACTGAAAACCTTGGGGAAGGCTATCAAATAGAGAGGTAAGCCTTATAACATCGCCTGCTCATCAAATTGTGTCAAGGATATGGTGTTTGTGAAGAGGTTATAATGTCACCCAAAATGCATAATGTCACCCATGAGAAAATCAACAAGAAAACGAGGGCTAAGGTTATAACTTTGTGTTGATATTGCCAAGGTTTCGCTCCACCCACTTATTCCCCTCACCTAAGCATTGTGCTCTTCCAAGACTTGGAGAAAGCATTTCAAAGGTGTGAAGGTGAGATTGGGGAGTTTGAGTGATTGGAGGCAGGTTTTGGGAGCGCGCGGCGCATATAACCAGGGGCGCGACGCACTCACCGGGCGCGACGCACACGCAGCCAGCCCGCCATTGAAAGAATACACGGGCGCGGCGCATACAAGGCACACGACGCACTGGGAATTGCGCGCGGCACACACAGTCCAGTGGCCAAGAAACGGTGCCAAATCACTGCAAACCTTGGGGAAGGCTATCAAATTGAGAGGTAAGCCTTATAACATCGCCTGCTCATCAAATTGTGTCAAGGATATGGTGTTTGTGAAGAGGTTAGAATGTCACCCAAAATGCATAATGTCACCCATGAGAAAATCAACAAGAAAACGAAGCCTGAGGTTATAAACTTTTTGTTGATATTGCTAAGGTTTTGCTCCACACACTTATTCCCCTCACCTATCATTTTTTCCCCACCCTCCCTTGTCATTTTTCCTAAACCCCTACCCTAAGTCAATACCATACCCTGCCCCTACTCGTCCACTATTTGGTTAATGCAAAATCACCATAGGACCAGCTTGTAGGGCAAGCAAAGCCGCGGGAGAGGCGTGTGTGACCAAAGAATCTGAAAGTCAAACTGTAAGGAGTGGCTTAAGGTGTTTTCGTAGCACGCGGTGCACACACCAAAGAGCACGGCGCACTCATGGTGCACAACGCACATAGGGCCCGCCCACTGCGTAACTAAAACACTGGCGTGGCGCATACCTGGTGCGCGGCGCACTGGGGATAGCGCACGACGCGCATAAATTTAAAGCCTAAAAACTATTCAATCTCCCTAAAATTTGTTGGAGGCTCACCAATTTTGAAAGGTAGGCCACCTACCTCAATTCTTGCATCCAAAATTGAAAGAGATAGCATGGTTGTAGGGGTAGGAATCAAATGCAAATTTTTTTGTAAAGCAAACAAAATGGAAATAAAGAAATCATTGATCCTAGGGTTTATGCTACAGTGACAAGGTTGTCGATATGTTTCAAACCTTACCCCATATCCCCTATACCCAAAATACTCCCAAATCCATGATAAATCTCTCCCTTTAAACCCCTATCCCTATTTCATCATTCCCCTCCTAATACTCCCTGTTTTATTGTCCCCTTGGTGGAAGATTTTCATGGCAACTACCAGCACCATTGGAATTCAAGGGCAACATAAAATTCAGGGTACAAACAATAGTAATGGCATCAGAAGTTTCATCAGAGTATGAGGAGGAGACCCACAGTGACACAACTTCGGGAGAAATGGCCCAAATGAGACATCAACGGAGTGGAAGACATCTTAGAGATAAGCGAAACACACTCACCAAGTTGCAGGCATGCCCTCTTGCTATGGATTGTTTCCAGCATTTAGCATGTTTCGAATTTTGTCAAAGGGTGGCGAATGTCAGAGTTCATCATGAGTTGGCCCGACATTTTGCACTTCACCTACATGGAGGACAGTCTATCTTGGCTGGGTTCACTTTCACATTGACACTCGAGATCATATCAGTGGCGACAGATATACCCAACATTGGAGAGCAGTGGCACAAAAAGAAAAAGGTGGAGAGGCATCATTATGAGCCTTACATCAAAGGCAACTGTTTGAGCCAACTCACGAGAGTTTTTCCATTCAGATTTCTGAAAGATGAGTATGCCCCACTCATGAAATTGATCATGAAGTACTTTAGTTGTGAGGGGAGGTTTTCTCACCTCTATGCATATCACATCAGGTTGCTCATGCACTTTAACAGGGTGTGGATGATGAACCTCCCATTTTTGATCTGCGGGAACAGAGAGAGGATGAGGAACTTCATGCAGCACAAGATCCCTCGACAGCAGCTCAACAGTGTGTATCACTTTTCGCTTATCCGGATTTTGGTAGACCATCAATTGGGATTGCAGGGTATTGCTTGGAAGGACTTCATCTCCCATGACTTTTTCAGCGCTCCACAGGTAGTTTCAGAGGCATAGCATGAGGTAAGGGGCGCATCTCATCAGTATGATCGACATGAGACTACCACTATGCCAGTATATATCACCTATCAGAAAGGCAGTAGACCCTTATTTGCAGTAGCAAAGTGAGTGTTATCTCCACCCAGGGTGGAAGGGGCCTCGCTTCCAGCATCAGCACCACAGGAGCAGGGTAAGGGTAAGGAGCCAGTGCAGGAGGAAGGACCATCAGGTGAGCAAGAGACCGAGTTTGTTCTCCCCCAGGATGATGAGACATATGCTGAACCAACAAATGAGGAGCTGATAGAGATCATCTAGGAGCAACAGTCAGTGATTGACTCCTTGTCCCTTGACTTGGAGAGGGCCAAATGGAACATGAACTACCTGGAGCGGAGGAAAAAATAGCTTGAGGACCAACAGATGTTCATGGAGCTTCAAAACATGCGTGAGCATTGCCAAACTGCACAAAGGAGAAGAGTTCAGCCCACATCATTGGAGCAGGCGATCAATGAAGACCGGAAGGCATATCTCGAGATAAGGAACATGCAATTGGAGAGGTTGTTGGACAAAGCCCACCAGGACCTTGCTCTGTTGAGACATATGGCTTTCCATTACAGGGTGCGAAGCATGAGTGCACAGGCCCGGATAAGGAGTTTAAAAGCAAAACTGAGGAAAGCCACAAGAAGGGAAAACGGGAAAAAGAGAAAGATAGGCTTAGAATCTTGGCTGAGGCTTCCTTGGCTCACCATGGCACCCCATAGAAAACAGGGAAATTTTTTGGGCAAAAAATAGGGATTTTCTCCCTGCGCGCCGCACCACTGGCGCGACACTAAAATTCTAGGCCTCCAATGGATAAACGGCTTGCATATTTGGATTCAACATCATGAATTACGACTACTGGTGTCGAGCAAGAGATTTGGGCAAGGTCTGGGTTTCCTAAAGGTCAAAAAACACCCAAAAATGGCCTCTCTGCCACTTTTTTGACACACAGAAAGCAGTCTTGGGAGAATGAACATTTGGAGGGGTAAATGAGCACCAAATTTGAAAATTCTAGTGGGGTTAGAATGTAAACAGGACAGGCTTTCCAACAAGCCAACTTGGGCACATTTTGGACACCTGAAAGTGCACAAAAACAGGCCCCAAAGTAGTGTGATTCATAGAGAAAATGGTGCGGCGCACAGAGGAAAAATTGCCAATTTTCTTCCGTTTCGCGAAATTTCGGTTCGCGACTTCTCCAAGTGATCCTGATCATCTACACTTCAGTTTTTTGGCACCAAAGGTGGAATTTAAAGAGTTTTTTCTCCAGATTGGCTTCTATCCATGTGGCGAAGGAAGGCAAACGGTCACCCAATGCCAAATGTCATGTTTGCAGTGCTGCACCTGTAGCTGATGGTTGGCTCTCCATCTCCGTTTTGTAATGATTCGAGTAACTTCCCAACCCCTGTGCGTACTATCTCTTCCTCACACATTCTATATATTGTATGCAAGTTATTTTCAAAGGGTTGGTTGGCTTGTAACTTCTAGGAGACTGCGGGAAAAAAACTTTGTTTCTTCACTGTGTATTTTTGACAGAGAATTAATGAAAGGCAGCGGCTCTGTTTCATGAGATTCTTGTGGTTGTTAGTGTAGAAAATGTGTCTCTTATGTTTTCATATGTATTTTGTTATGTTTCATAATTCAATTCATGTTCATTTCCAGTGAAATTTTCTGAGTGAGATTAGGTAGAATTCAATTTTATTGCTTTGCATGTGGGAAAATTTCATGTTCAGTGTTATTCTTCTGTTGAAAAGGATTCATGTCACTACGCCCTTTTCACTTTCTTTAGCAATCTATTCATGCCGTGGTACCTCAAACTAAATTGTTACATTTTCCTCCTACCTTGCCTCACAGAATAATCTGTGCCTTTGTATTAAATTATTTGTTATTTGTTGAGCGTCGGTACCATAACATCCCAGAAGCTCGGTCATTCATAAAATTGTTTCTAGAATCCCTATTCACTTACTAGCCTAAGGTAAATATTGCATTGTAATTCATCTCAGACCGTTTTCGATTATCTATTCACTGAGTGTGACAAGGAGAGAGCCCTCTCCTGCTCTGGTAGGGCTAGCTACCAGGCTGATCGTGGTTTGTGGTTACCCTAATTTTTGCCTTCCTTCAGCCAGAGGCAGATTTAGGTGCTAGCATAGTGGCGACTCCACTGGGGAACTAAGTTGAAATCAAATCTCCTTGTTTCATAATAATTTTAGGCTTCCGAATGATGAGCTTCAGATTGGAAAGGCTAAGTAAGTTGGTCATTGTTGTGGGGAAAAGTATCCGACTCGGAATGACCCTATCCCTACTCTAAGGGCGATAGTTCCTTAGCAACAACTGAAAGTAAAGCTTTGATATTTTCCTTTATGAAAGTACAGAGAAGGAAGAAAAGATTGACCAACCGATATCCTTCGCTTTTGTCGATCTTGTCTTCTCTCTTCGTCTCTTGCTCCCAGCTCCTTGTTCCCTTGCCGGCCCAGCTACACAAAGATCCTGCACAAACAAGAGAGGGAAACTACAAGAAACATGTACTCATAACTGATGCATGGATTAGAGTGAATCAGATATACAAGTAAATACAATACATCAATGCAATACAAGTATATAGGAGAACATTCAAAGCTTTATTGATAGAAGTAAAAGGTTTTGAGAAGGTTACAACCATCAATGGCTCCAATCCAGCAGCACCTCCCCAGCAGCAAGAAATCTCCTCTTCACCTCTATAAAAGCAATCACCCAATAGCTCTAACTGTAAACCAACAACACTTCCTTGCTTTGCACAAAATTCCAGCCTGCTTAGACCTCATAGAAGAGCTCTATATATAGGATAGAAGAAGAAAGGATGAGTCAGCTTGAGACTGACATAAAGCTGCCTTGTGTCCTCTCCTTCTTCAGTTAAACTTCAGTTCTTGAGTCCACTTGGAGATCCTTGCTTACACATGGAGATCAAGTACCTCTTACTCATCACAGGGCGAATCCCTTGAACCAAGTGTCAATTTGGAAGCTTCCTGGGCAATTGACACCTTGCAGAATGACTGTGCCACTTGGCCAATCTCGCCCAGCGCAGGTAGCCTTCATTGGAGTTGACTTTCAGCGCAGGTACAAGGAGGAGCAGTTGACATTCAGCGCAGATGCTCAGTGGAGCAGCTGACATGATCCAAAAATAACCTGTTTTTGAGTGTTTTCAGGTGGAGAACTGATAGGAAGTGCTATGGTTTGCTGACCTTGTTCCTCTAGGGGTAAGAACAACAGGTTTAGGGACTTTGGATCCCTGTAATTATCGACATTTCATGCTCCATGCTGTGAGGCACAAAAATGTCTATAACAGTTGCCCCCTAAAGTATGAGGTCGTTTATCGGGTGAAATTCTTTATCCAGAGGGTCCGAAGTTCATTCAAGTGCTGAGAGGTGCCCTGTAATACAATACAATACAATACATTATTTTTCATTCTGTTTTCATGATCTAGCTGAGGTGGGCATTCCCATGCTCAGCTTTATAAATACATTTTGGTACATAGAACAGACGATCGTCTGATGGTAGACTGATAATTCTCTGCTGAAATTATCATCCTTTGAGTAGGATGATCATCTGCTGCAATGATGTACACGACAAATGCTTTTATATTTCCTGAATATGTATCGCAGCCCAGATGGATGAAACTAGATCCGGGGTCTTCAAACTCGTTCGATCTTCACTCTAAGTACAAGTCGATCCATGTGAGAATTTCGCTGGAGTCGAACATGGAAAGACATCGCTTAATTACCGGTCAATGATGAAAACCGTTAATAAGCGCGAGAGGAATCACCGATAATGATAATGACCCTCAAGGTACTGCAGTACAATTCACGTGGCGTGAATAAAGGACTTGGCGTCGAACGCCACGCAAAATCTTCTAGTCGAAGGTCATTGATGTATACCTTTCGCCGGAAGTGAGAAACTTGCCATTGAGGCATGCAAGCTTCAAAGTACTGATGGGGTTGTTCCTAGATCAACTTCTTGGATAATGAGCTGAAGTCGACAAGAAGCGATCCGTCAAAGGAGGGCCTTAATGAATCCCACATCAATGACACGGAACGGAGCTAATGATTTTAGTGGAGGTGAAAACAAACTGTGATATATGATTCAGGGTGGCGATCATGAATGGATGAAGGATAATGTATGGCAGTGGATGGGACACGGTTGACACTTTCAGAATGACCTCTCTTGAACATATAACGACACTGATGCGATGGATCGGTAGCATTACCCCAAAATGTGGATGGTTTGGCGAAGACCATGGTGATGAGACCGGTGAATGAAACAACCCAACCCGATGTGGTACGGAAGAAAAGTGTCATGTTCAAGAGCGACTTGCTACCATTAAGCTTCGATGTTCTCCCAATTTTTCCCCAGTCATTTATGACCAGTACCTCTTTATTTTTGTCAAGCTTGAGGAGGATAACATATGCTTGTTCTATAACCTGCCCTTCGGGCAAGCCCATCGCTATGATTTAACGAGCTTAGCGATAGGGAAACTCGTTCTCGTCTAAAGACAAGTTTGTCGCTATTTAATCATTTTAACGAGTCTAACGACAAGGAAAACTCGGTCCTTTTCATTTTTAGAGAGTCTGAAAAGGTACAGAAAGTTAACTCCATAATTCCTTTTTCGTCATCTAATCCCTTAAGTTCGAAAAAGTATAAAACAATACAGAAGGGATGGGTGTTCGGTATTTTTAACGAGCCGAACAAGACAAGCGCTCGATCTTTTTGTGTAATAATCCCTCAGGTCCAAAAAGATTAAAGTCTAAAAGAGGGATAGCTCCTCCGGTCCCTTTAACGAGCTGGAAGGCCAGAACTCGGCAAACTTTTCATATTTTACGAGTCAGAAAAGAGCTCAAAGATGACTCGTCTTTTGAGGAACGAGTGATAAACAGGGATAGCAACTGATTCCAGGTACAAGTTGGAATTTTCCAATCACGGCAGTGTCACAAGGATGGCTAGGTGAAATCACTCTTCGCAGATGTTCCTCAAAATGGGTAAACACACAAATGGAAGTGAATGATTGGCCAAATGACGGTGGAGGTGACGGTGCACAAACACGACCAAGGCTTTTATGGCTGATGAATTTACGATCTCAAAAGGGTATTTACTGGTTCATTTTTTCTGAATGAGCTTGAACTCTAAAGGAAAGCCTGCTCATAAACTTATGTTTATTTTTTAACGAGCATGAACTATGCGCTAAAACTGCTCGGATCTTGCGTTTATTTTTTTTAACGAGCATGAACTATGTGCTAAAACTGCTCGATATACCAGTCATAGAATAAGAACGCCTCCTGTGAGATAGCTATTTTTTTTTTTAAGGAGCTTTATCTCACGAAGCTATGATCCAATTTTGGCAAGTTTTTACTTTTGCCCCACAGACTTTCTTCGTGCAAGGTCGGAATCGGCTAATCCTACGAGTTTAAAGGGTTAGACCTACAGGTTTAAAGGGAGGACCTAAAAATTTTAAAAAATAAATAGTCGTCCCTCGCTCACATTCCAAAAGTTTGCATGCCCCCAGACATAGGATAGAATTTCGAGGCTGCCCCTCCTCTCCCCTACCTCTGCTTTTCTTTGGGTGTTCACAGCTACTTGTCATCTTGCCAATCTAATGTTAACGATACTAGTCTTCTCGTTATTTTAAGGGGTCTTACGCGGTACTCAGTCTTCCCGTTGGCCCAACTTTTAACGAACAGCTATTTGTGACAAGAGAAGAACACTACTCAAAGACAAAACATTGGTATTATTGAGGGAGGCTTGTCTCTTTCTTATTATCCGAAGAGGGTTCTATTTGCTGCCGCAAATCAATCTCTTTCTTCGGCGATGTCTATCATTGGGTTACTCAAAGATGGTTACCCTCTGTCACAACAACAGAATCTCCTTCTTTGGAGGCTGCCCCTACTTATCCTTCAAAACATTTGTTTTGATGGGTGAGGCTTGCTTTTCCCCAAAGATGGTTACTGCTTGTCGCAATAAGGGAATTCCTACTTGGGCAGTGCCCACCTCTTTAGACAAAGGTGAATGACTCTTTTGCCAAACACATAACTTTAACAAAAGAATACTATTCCAGAACAACCCCTCTTCCATCCACGGACGGGGTACGGACTAGTCATATTCTTCTGCAAAAATTCTACCTTATACCCAGGGTTTCTTCTGCCCGAAGCAGACCAGGGTGCATGCCCCCTGGGTTCCAGTCTTTCTTTCCGAATCACTCGCACTCATCGGGAAGGAGGACTGGGGGCGGAGGCGAATCTTGAGTGAACAGACCATTTAGGAATGGTATTTGACTATTTGCGATGCGAGATCCCGGAAACGAAAGTTGGTCTACGAGCTTGACCATCCTTCCTTCGTGTGGAAAACACATTACTCTAAAGAGTGAGGAGACTATCGCTCCCATGCAATAAATATAATCACGTCCAAGGAGTAGGTTATAATCCAAGGGTCCTTGGACGACCATCACGTTCAAATTAACGGTCTTCCCTTTCAATGTAACAGGCACATTGGGGAGGATTCCTAATGGTCGACTGGTTCCTTTATCAAAACCTGAGAGATTTCTTAACTCAGGTAAAAGCGCCGGGGGAACCCAGTGCTTTCCAAGCAACAGAGGAAAGGATACTCACAGACGCCCCTTCATCAATGATAGTACCAGCCATGATCATTCTATAGATCTGGACAATGATTCTGAATGGTACACTGGCTGGTAACCGGGGTCTGCCTAGTTGATTCCAATCAAAGGATACAACCAGTTTGCTTGGTGGTGGGACCGAATATACGGCCGGATATGACCCTGATGATGTTCCTTCCTGCGATAAAGGAATGGGCGCATTACCCTGACGCTCATCAGAGTCGGTGCTGATGAAAAGAACCTGGATGGTGTCATCCTTATTCTCTTCAGTGAGGGTGTCGCATGAAGATGACTCTTCGGCGATGGTGTCATTTGAAGATGAAACTTCTGAAGGTAGAACCGGGTCAACTGCCGTATCGACCTTTGGACTTTCGTCCGGTCTGGATTCAGTAGGTTCATTTTCAGTGACTGACGCTTCAGCCGACCACTTGAGCGGGCCAGCTGTATTTTCAACCAACGAAGGACTTGGCACGAGTTTTTTGTATCCAGGAGGAAGTTTTACCGGTGAAACCGGACGATCTTCCAAAACTCTCTTTGCCTCATCTAAGAATGGACATTTGTGGATGGCATGCTTGCCTTCACACAATACACAGGGTGATCTTGATCTCCCTCTTCGTCCTTCACTCTCGCTAGTCGACGGACTGCAATCAACATGACTATCAGAGGTTGATGCTACCGGATTGTGCAACCTCGGGGACCAGTCCCTTAGTATCTCGGGAATACAAGGACAATCACGATGGAAGTGGGTCCCTTTGCAAATGACACATGGCGATTTAGGCCCGGTCGGTGCAGTGTGTGAGTTTTTGTCAGCTGTCTTCTGCTTGCCCCCAGTCGCCTTCGCCATAGGCTCCTTCTGCTTCTTTTCTTTCTTCTTCTTTTCCTTCTTCTCCTTGGGAGGCTGACTTTTGCCAACTCTACCTTGCGAAGATGAAGGATCAGAGGAAGTATTGTAAGAAGTGGAAGGCTGGTGGGTAGTTCTAGACTGTTCTGACTGTTGATTCGACTGCTCAGGATTAGTGGCGATCTGGACTACATTAGTTGAAAAGAGCCATACAGGAAGGCCGATTGTCAATCCTGGAAGTGACAATGTTGCCATATGATGCGCACCAACATCTCCCTAAGAGGAGAAGGGATTTGGACTTCCGCCAAGGTTGCCTCCTTGGTTGGTGGGCTCCATACTTTTCAACTGAAAGATCAACGTGGGAATAACAGGTGATTTTGTTCCGCTTAAAATAAATTTTATTAACGACGCTTTCAGACACAAACTTGCTTTTTCATGTTTTAAGAGTCGAGCAAAAGCTAAAGATGACTCTAGTCGCCTTCGATGTTTTAACGAGCCCGAAGTGGCAAGATGACAAGTAGCTGTGAACACCCAAAGAAAAGCAGAGGTAGGGGAGAGGAGGGGCAGCCTCGAAATTCTATCCTATGTCTGGGGGCATGCAAACTTTTGGAATGTGAGCGAGGGACGACTATTTATTTTTTAAAATTTTTAGGTCCTCCCTTTAAACCTGTAGGTCTAACCCTTTAAACTCGTAGGATTAGCCGATTCCGACCTTGCACGAAGAAAGTCTGTGGGGCAAAAGTAAAAACTTGCCAAAATTGGAGCATAGCTTCGTGAGATAAAGCTCCTTAAAAAAAAAAATAGCTATCTCACAGGAGGCGTTCTTATTCTATGACTGGTATATCGAGCAGTTTTAGCACATAGTTCATGCTCGTTAAAAAAAATAAACGCAAGATCCGAGCAGTTTTAGCGCATAGTTCATGCTCGTTAAAAAATAAATAGTCGTCCCTCGCTCACATTCCAAAAGTTTGCATGCCCCCAGACATAGGATAGAATTTCGAGGCTGCCCCTCCTCTCCCCTACCTCTGCTTTTCTTTGGGTGTTCACAGCTGCTTGTCATCTTGCCAATCTAATGTTAACGATACTAGTCTTCTCGTTATTTTAAGAAGTCTTACGCGGTACTCAGTCTTCCCGTCAGCCCAACTTTTAACGAACAGCTATTTGTGACAAGAGAAGAACACTACTCAAAGACAAAACATTGGTATTATTGAGGGAGGCTTGTCTCTTTCTTATTATCCGAAGAGGGTTCTATTTGCTGCCGCAAATCAATCTCTTTCTTCGGCGATGTCTATCATTGGGTTACTCAAAGATGGTTACCCTCTGTCACAACAACAGAATCTCCTTCTTTGGAGGCTGCCCCTACTTATCCTTCAAAACATTTGTTTTGATGGGTGAGGCTTGCTTTTCCCCAAAGATGGTTACTGCTTGTCGCAATAAGGGAATTCCTACTTGGGCAGTGCCCACCTCTTTAGACAAAGTTGAATGACTCTTTTGCCAAACACATAACTTTAACAAAAGAATACTATTCCAGAACAACCCCTCTTCCATCCACGGACGGGGTACGGACTAGTCATATTCTTTTGTGGAAATTCTACCTTATACCCAGGGTTTCTTCTGCCCGAAGCAGACCAGGGTGCATGCCCCCTGGGTTCCAGTCTTTCTTTCCGAATCACTCGCACTCATCGGGAAGGAGGACTGGGGGCGGAGGCGAATCTTGAGTGAACAGACCATTTAGGAATGGTATTTGACTATTTGCGATGCGAGATCCCGGAAACGAAAGTTGGTCTACGAGCTTGACCATCCTTCCTTCGTGTGGAAAACACATTACTCTAAAGAGTGAGGAGACTATCGCTCCCATGCAATAAATATAGTCACGTCCAAGGAGTAGGTTATAATCCAAGGGTCCTTGGACGACCATCACGTTCAAATTAACGGTCTTCCCTTTCAATGTAACAGGCACATTGGGGAGGATTCCTAATGGTCGACTGGTTCCTTTATCAAAACCTGAGAGATTTCTTAACTCAGGTAAAAGCGCCGGGGAACCCAGTGCTTTCCAAGCAACAGAGGAAAGGATACTCACAGACGCCCCTTCATCAATGATAGTACCAGCCATGATCATTCTATAGATCTGGACAATGATTCTGAATGGTACACTGGCTGGTAACCGGGGTCTGCCTAGTTGATTCCAATCAAAGGATACAACCAGGTTGCTTGGTGGTGGGACCGAATATACGGCCGGATATGACCCTGATGATGTTCCTTCCTGCGATAAAGGAATGGGCGCATTGCCCTGACGCTCATCAGAGTCGGTGCTGATGAAAAGAACCTGGATGGTGTCATCCTTATTCTCTTCAGTGAGGGTGTCGCATGAAGATGACTCTTCGGCGACGGTGTCATTTGAAGATGAAACTTCTGAAGGTAGAACCGGGTCAACTGCCGTATTGACCTTTGGACTTTCGTCCGGTCTAGATTCAGTAGGTTCATTTTCAATGACTGATGCTTCAGCCGACCACTTGAGCGGGCCAGCTGTATTTTCAACCAACGAAGGACTTGGCACGAGTTTTTTGTATCCAGGAGGAGGTTTTACCGATGAAACCGAACGATCTTCCAAAACTCTCTTTGCCTCATCTAAGAATGGACATTTGTGGATGGCATGCTTGCCTTCACACAATACACAGGGTGATTTTGATCTCCCTCTTCGTCCTTCACTCTCGCTAGTCGACGGACTGCAATCAACATGACTATCAGAGGTTGATGCTACCGGATTGTGCAACCTCGGGGACCAGTCCCTTAGTATCTGGGGAATACAAGGACAATCACGATGGAAGTGGGTCCCTTTGCAAATGACACATGGCGATTTAGGCCCGGTCGGTGCAGTGTGTGAGTTTTTGTCAGCTGTCTTCTGCTTGCCCCCAGTCGCCTTCGCCATAGGCTCCTTCTGCTTCTTTTCTTTCTTCTTCTTTTCCTTCTTCTCCTTGGGAGGCTGACTTTTGCCAACTCTACCTTGCGAAGATGAAGGATCAGAGGAAGTATTGTAAGAAGTGGAAGGCTGGTGGGTAGTTCTAGACTGTTCTGACTGTTGATTCGACTGCTCAGGATTAGTGGCGATCTGGACTACATTAGTTGAAAAGAGCCATACAGGAAGGCCGATTGTCAATCCTGGAAGTGACAATGTTGCCATATGATGCGCACCAACATCTCCCTAAGAGGAGAAGGGATTTGGACTTCCGCCAAGGTTGCCTCCTTGGTTGGTGGGCTCCATACTTTTCAACTGAAAGATCAACGTGGGAATAACAGGTGATTTTGTTCCGCTTAAAATAAATTTTATTAACGACGCTTTCAGACACAAACTTGCTTTTTCATGTTTTAAGAGTCGAGAAAAAGCTAAAGATGACTCTAGTCGCCTTCGATGTTTTAACGAGCCCGAAGTGGCAAGATGACAAGTAGCTGTGAACACCCAAAGAAAAGCAGAGGTAGGGGAGAGGAGGGGCAGCCTCGAAATTCTATCCTATGTCTGGGGGCATGCAAACTTTTGGAATGTGAGCGAGGGACGACTATTTATTTTTTAAAATTTTTAGGTCCTCCCTTTAAACCTGTAGGTCTAACCCTTTAAACTCGTAGGATTAGCCGATTCCGACCTTGCACGAAGAAAGTCTGTGGGGCAAAAGTAAAAACTTGCCAAAATTGGAGCATAGCTTCGTGAGATAAAGCTCCTTAAAAAAAAAAATAGCTATCTCACAGGAGGCGTTCTTATTCTATGACTGGTATATCGAGCAGTTTTAGCACATAGTTCATGCTCGTTAAAAAAAATAAACGCAAGATCCGAGCAGTTTTAGCGCATAGTTCATGCTCGTTAAAAAATAAATAGTCGTCCCTCGCTCACATTCCAAAAGTTTGCATGCCCCCAGACATAGGATAGAATTTCGAGGCTGCCCCTCCTCTCCCCTACCTCTGCTTTTCTTTGGGTGTTCACAGCTACTTGTCATCTTGCCAATCTAATGTTAACGATACTAGTCTTCTCGTTATTTTAAGGGGTTTTACGCGGTACTCAGTCTTCCCGTCAGCCCAACTTTTAACGAACAGCTATTTGTGACAAGAGAAGAACACTACTCAAAGACAAAACATTGGTATTATTGAGGGAGGCTTGTCTCTTTCTTATTATCCGAAGAGGGTTCTATTTGCTGCCGCAAATCAATCTCTTTCTTCGGCGATGTCTATCATTGGGTTACTCAAAGATGGTTACCCTCTGTCACAACAACAGAATCTCCTTCTTTGGAGGCTGCCCCTACTTATCCTTCAAAACATTTGTTTTGATGGGTGAGGCTTGCTTTTCCCCAAAGATGGTTACTGCTTGTCGCAATAAGGGAATTCCTACTTGGGCAGTGCCCACCTCTTTAGACAAAGTTGAATGACTCTTTTGCCAAACACATAACTTTAACAAAAGAATACTATTCCAGAACAACCCCTCTTCCATCCACGGACGGGGTACGGACTAGTCATATTCTTCTGTGGAAATTCTACCTTATACCCAGGGTTTCTTCTGCCCGAAGCAGACCAGGGTGCATGCCCCCTGGGTTCCAGTCTTTCTTTCCGAATCACTCGCACTCATCGGGAAGGAGGACTGGGGGCGGAGGCGAATCTTGAGTGAACAGACCATTTAGGAATGGTATTTGACTATTTGCGATGCGAGATCCCGGAAACGAAAGTTGGTCTACGAGCTTGACCATCCTTCCTTCGTGTGGAAAACACATTACTCTAAAGAGTGAGGAGACTATCGCTCCCATGCAATAAATATAGTCACGTCCAAGGAGTAGGTTATAATCCAAGGGTCCTTGGACGACCATCACGTTCAAATTAACGGTCTTCCCTTTCAATGTAACAGGCACATTGGGGAGGATTCCTAATGGTCGACTGGTTCCTTTATCAAAACCTGAGAGATTTCTTAACTCAGGTAAAAGCGCCGGGGAACCCAGTGCTTTCCAAGCAACAGAGGAAAGGATACTCACAGACGCCCCTTCATCAATGATAGTACCAGCCATGATCATTCTATAGATCTGGACAATGATTCTGAATGGTACACTGGCTGGTAACCGGGGTCTGCCTAGTTGATTCCAATCAAAGGATACAACCAGGTTGCTTGGTGGTGGGACCGAATATACGGCCGGATATGACCCTGATGATGTTCCTTCCTGCGATAAAGGAATGGGCGCATTGCCCTGACGCTCATCAGAGTCGGTGCTGATGAAAAGAACCTGGATGGTGTCATCCTTATTCTCTTCAGTGAGGGTGTCGCATGAAGATGACTCTTCGGCGACGGTGTCATTTGAAGATGAAACTTCTGAAGGTAGAACCGGGTCAACTGCCGTATTGACCTTTGGACTTTCGTCCGGTCTAGATTCAGTAGGTTCATTTTCAGTGACTGATGCTTCAGCCGACCACTTGAGCGGGCCAGCTGTATTTTCAACCAACGAAGGACTTGGCACGAGTTTTTTGTATCCAGGAGGAGGTTTTACCGATGAAACCGAACGATCTTCCAAAACTCTCTTTGCCTCATCTAAGAATGGACATTTGTGGATGGCATGCTTGCCTTCACACAATACACAGGGTGATCTTGATCTCCCTCTTCGTCCTTCACTCTCGCTAGTCGACGGACTGCAATCAACATGACTATCAGAGGTTGATGCTACTGGATTGTGCAACCTCGGGGACCAGTCCCTTAGTATCTGGGGAATACAAGGACAATCACGATGGAAGTGGGTCCCTTTGCAAATGACACATGGCGATTTAGGCCCGGTCGGTGCAGTGTGTGAGTTTTTGTCAGCTGTCTTTTGCTTGCCCCCAGTCGCCTTCGCCATAGGCTCCTTCTGCTTCTTTTCTTTCTTCTTCTTTTCCTTCTTCTCCTTGGGAGGCTGACTTTTGCCAACTCTACCTTGCGAAGATGAAGGATCAGAGGAAGTATTGTAAGAAGTGGAAGGCTGGTGGGTAGTTCTAGACTGTTCTGACTGTTGATTCGACTGCTCAGGATTAGTGGCGATCTGGACTACATTAGTTGAAAAGAGCCATACAGGAAGGCTGATTGTCAATCCTGGAAGTGACAATGTTGCCATATGAGGCGCACCAACATCTCCCCAAGAGGAGAAGGGATTTGGACTTCCGCCAAGGTTGCCTCCTTGGTTGGTGGGCTCCATACTTTTCAACTGAAAGATCAACATGGGAATAACAGGTGATTTTGTTCCGCTTAAAATAAATTTTATTAACAACGCTTTCAGACACAAACTTTCTTTTTCATGTTTTAAGAGTCGAGAAAAAGCTAAAGATGACTCTAGTCGCCTTCGATGTTTTAACGAGCCCGAAGTGACAAATGCTCGGTTGGAATTTTTCAGTTATAGAGTTTGAAAAAGGCCAAAAGAAACTGCTCTGGAGATCTAGGCAGAGGGTGTGCCAAACCTTTCGCCACGAGATGTATATATACAACTTCCTAAATGCAATCTAAGATGAGAAGCAAAACTTTTCAATCTTTCAACTTTGAAAACCTTAATCTACTGAGGGAAAAGAGGATATCAACTTTTCTCACAGATCATAGAACACACACTAAATGCACTTTTTCCTAAATCACGAGCACACAGTCAAATGCAAAATGCACAATGCAGATATTTCTTTTCTTTTTCCTTAATGTTGATGTAAGACAGAAAGGAAACTGTTGTATAACTTTGAATCTAATTTCAAGCAGAAGTAAACAAGCTTGTCCAAAATCAAAAGACACCTTAAGATCGACTTGATTAGACACTGGAAATGTATAGATTCAAACCACAAAATGAAAAACAAACAAACTCAAACAGCCATGAACAGTAATAAAACTAGCTCTTAAGACCACTACGACACTTTTACAGTTCAGGATCTAAGAGGCCACAGCTATACTGGTTTGCTTTTCACAATGGGAAACTGTAACTGAAACAAGAAATACTGAAAGAACAATCACAGTTTCATCACACAACTGAGGCGGAATAATGTCAAGGAAAGTTGGTTTACAGCAAGTACAATGACAAGCAATCAGCAGCAAAATAACAGTGAAAACAGGGCTAAGACACAGTGGGAAACCTCAGGAAGACATAGCCTAACTGGATCAGCGCAGGTTCTGGTCTGTCAAATTGACTCTCAGCGCAGTTACAAGGAGGAGTAGTTGACATTCAGTGCAGATGCTTAGTGGAGCAGCTGACATGATCCAAAAATAGCCTGTTTTTGAGTGTTTTCAGGTGGAGAACTGATAGGAAGTGCTGTGGTTTGCTGACCTTGTTCCTCTAGGGGTAAGAACAACATGTTTAGGGACTTTGGATCCCTGTAATTATCGACATTTCATGCTCCATGCTGTGAGGCACAAAAATGTCTATAACAGTCGTGTCCTGTGATTTTTCTCAATAGCACGCTTGCTTCGAGGCGATATACCAGAGCCAATCCAGACCCGGATCCTCCTCATAGTTATGAAAACCCCAATTTGATCCCAAGACTCCTTCATCAAGAGAGCACCATAACTCCCATGTTCAAATCCCATTCATGTCCTGACATTTTTGAGTATCTTGAAGAACTTGAGTTCGACGAATGATTTAAGATATCACTGTTTGAGTCTAAATCTGAAAGGGCTGTTGATTATACCATCCCCAATCCGCAATTTCTCATAGACCTTGAAACAAAAAGAGCTAATAGATTAATTGATAATTACATTACAACACAGCCCCAAACCCCAACTGCGAGCCCCTTGCAAACTGTGCACACTCCTCCAACACCTCCAAGGCCAAATCCACCAAGAATGATGGTTGCCCATTTTGCTCCCCTTGTTCTACCCCAAGTTCTAGATGACATGCCAACGGATTATGAAAGCAGAATCCCATTTTTTGATGGCACTCCTAATGGCATTACTGCTCAGCAACATGTAGACAAAATGGTAGACTTCTATGAACTTCATGAGATCGATGCGGAGAACGTGGCAATGAGGCTCTTTGTACAAACATTTGCAGGTGATGTGAGGAAATGGTTCGGAGGTTTGATGGCTGCAAGTATCACTACCTTGGCTGAGCTACAAAGACAATTTTTGAACCAGTGGGAAGTGAAAAAGAATCCCCTTCAAATTATGGCCAAATATGAACAAATCAAACGAAATGCTGGTGAGTCGGTCCAAGGTTATTATTTTAGATTTAATGCAGTATACAATGAAATTCCAGATCATCTAAAGCCACTTGTGGGACTAGCAATGATGAAGTTTCCAGATGGTTTTGATGCTGACATGGCATACCAATTATGAGAGAGAGAACCGGCTACAATGGAAGACATGCAGAAAATTACGGTCAGCGTTGAGGAAAATCTGCTGTCCAAAAGGGCTAGAGTGAAAGCAGAGAAGAAAACCACTGTGAAAGAAGAATCTTATTCAATGGATCAGCTGCTCAAAAGGGTAGAGCAGATGCTTGAAAGGGTAAAACTTGACAAGCCAGAGCCACAAGTTAGGAATCCTAACTTTCATGGTCAGCAGCAGCCATGATATAGGATAAGACAGAGAGATTAGCGAACTCAAGAGCATACAACACAACAGCCGGTACAAACACCTTTGCAGCAGAATTTTGTACATGGACCAGAGTCAGATGAGAACGGGAATGTAATAGGTGAAGAAAACCACCTCTTTATTCCAGATGAACTACCTACTTACATTACCGAAGAGGAAGAATGTGAAGTGAATTCAGCTGCCCACCAGGACACTGATTTTATTCTATCTAGCGACACCATGTTGGAAGAAGAATCAGAAGAATATCAAAGGGGGTATATGAATTCTCTATCCGCACAACAGCAATGATATTCTCTTAGAAACAGAGATGTGCCTGCCAAACCAATTCAGAAGAAGGAGGGTGAAACAACAAAAAACGATTCATCAACTACACAAAGAAAAGGAAAGGAGGCGGTTGGTCCGGAGAGCAGCAAATCAAAATCAGCAGAACAATCACAACAACCAGCCACATCAAAAGAGAAGGAAAGGAAAGAGATCCCAGTCAAGGAGGTGGAAAATACTCCCGCTTTCAGCCTAGAGAATGAGATTTCTAAGCTAAAGGTATCCATCCCCTTGACTGAAATAATGAAGAACAGTAGTTATAGAGGACAGATTTCTAAAATGTTGAATTTGGACCTAATGTTCGACATGGTAAATGTAGAAGATGATCAGCCTAAAATGATTTTTGGACCAGTAATGAATGGTGAGTCTCCCGATAGCGATGTGCCACCCTTCTATATCAGTTTACGATTTCATGATTTTGTGTTACACAATGCCATGTTCGATTCCAAAGCTTCTCACAATCTCATGGCCAAGGCTATCATGGATAAGCTTGGTCTGGACATCACTCGGCAATATCATGATCTCTATTCATTCAATTCCAGCAGAGTAAGGTGTATAGGACTCATCAAAGACTTAGTTGTGAGTTTGGATCAACTTCCTATCAAAAATGTTTTGATGGATGTGGTGGTAGCAGATATTCCTCCAAGGTTTGGCATGCTTCTTTCCAGGTCTTGGGTAGCGAAATTGAAAGGGAAACTACAGCTGGATTTCTCCTATGCAACAATCCCGATGTTTGGACAAATGAGGAAGTTATATTGGGAAAAAAAAATGAAATATATCATCACAAGCAAGGAGAAACCTATAAATCATCCTATTAATTATGTACATACGGATTTAGAGTCTTTTTTTTTGTTTTCAGATAGTTTAAATGGGATAGATAGTCAGATAGTAGAAGCAGACGACATTCCAGAAATAACAAAAAATTTCAGAGAAATTTTGAAGAAAGAAAGACAAGAAAAGTAGGAAAACGTTGGGCAATCAACTGAAAGTGATAGACAGCAAGCAGACAAGGCACGACAAATAGATTTCCAGCACTTACAAGAGGAGGAAGAAGGCTTGTGGACCATGGATTTCGATGGAGCAGTAGGGAATGATGGCACTGGAATTGGAATTTGGGTACGAAGTCATTTCTCCGTCCCAAACAAAGTGCCTACCAGCGTGAGAGTTTGCTCTTACAAGCTGGCCTTTGAATGTTCAGATAATGAAGCTGAGTATGAAGCTCTGATTGTTGGCCTGAAGATTCTTAGAAATCTGAATGCAAAGAGGATTTCAGTATATGTCGACTCCGAGTTCGTAATAAAATAGGTCAGAGGTGAGTATCAAGCAAAACATCCTAGGATGCGGGCCTATCGTAATGCAGTTTTAGACTTCTTGAAGTTATTTTCAGAATACACCTTGACATGTGTGCCTTGTATACAAAATAGTATTGTTGATGCTCTTGCCAAGGCAGCGAGCAGCTTGAAGATCCCCATGAACTCCAACAATAAATTTGAAATCCATGTCAAGCATCGTCCAACCATTCCAGACAATCAGCGACATTGGCAAGTGTTTCAAGATGATGAGGAGATTAAGGATTTTCTGCTCAACAAAGGCAAATTCAAAGAAACCTCAATTGATGTAGAAAACGATGAAGGCAAAGGGAATGGTACAGATGAATTGCAGATCAATCAAATGGACGTATTGCAGCTGAAGAATAACATCATTCCTAAAGGCTTGATACCTCTAGAGGAACGTTTTTATCAGGATGATGTAGCCCATAAGCCAACATTGCAGCCGACAAAGAAGGGTGTAGAAGAAGTCAACATCGTACAACTGCCAATCCAAAGTTGGTAAAATTTTCCAAAGCATTACCACCAAAGATCAAGGATAAATACATCAGTTTGATGGCTTCATTTGCAGATGTATTTTCTTGGGATTATTCAGATTTAAAGACCTATGATACAAATATTATTTAGCACACAATACCTATCAAGCCCAATCAAAAACCATTTAGAAAAAAGCTGAGAAGGATAAATCCAAAGTTGTTGCCATCTATTGAAAAGGAGGTAAATAGGTTGTACAAGTCAGGTATCGTTGTGCCCATCAGATTTTCAGATTGGATATCTAACTTAGTGCCTGTGTGCAAGAAGACCGGTGAGATCCACCTATGCATTGATTTCAGAAATCTAAATAAGGTCTCATTGAAGGACAACTATCCACTGCCCAAGATTGACCATATACTTCAGCAAGTAGTGGGGGCATCTCGTATGTCACTGCTTGATGCTTATTCCAGATATAACCAATTTCTATCCATGAAGATGATAGAGACAAAACAACATTCACCACTCCATGGGGAACCTTTCACTATCCCAAAATGCCCTTCGGTTTAAAGAATGCAGGTGCCACATTTTAGCAGGAAATGGACTTGGCTTTTGCAATCGAGAAGGATGTGTTTTTGGTGGTGTACTTGGATGATTTAATGGTATTTTCCAAATCTGATGAAGAGCACATGCATCACCTAAAAATTTTCTTTCAAAAATGCAGGAAATATGGTCTATCGTTGAATCCTAAGAAGAGCTTGTTCGCCATGGAGGAAGGAAAATTACTTGGGCACATCATTTCAAAGGACGGCATTCGTATAGACCTAGCACGTGTGCAAGCAATTCAGCAAATCGATCTACCCAGGCAAAAAAATGAAATACAATCATTCAATGGTAAAATGAATTTTCTACGTCGTTTTGTGCCTAATCTTGCAAAACACTTACGAGAGATGACCAACATGCTTAAGGAGGAAAACCAGGTGAAATGGATAGAGGAGGCTATAAAATATTTCAACTTGGTCAAATTGGCCCTTTCTTCAGCTCTAGTTCTAGTCAGCCCGGACTACACTCAGGATTTCATATTGTTTTCATTTGCTTTTGAGCACACTATGGTAGCAGTACTATTGTAGAAGAGAGATGATCATGAAAGACCCATTGCATTCTTTAGCATGGCTATAAGGGATGCAACTTTAAAGTACAACATCATTGAGAAGCAAGCCCTGGAATTGGTGAAGGCATTGAAGGATTTCCGGGTATATATCCTGCATTCTCACATTCTGGCCTATGTTCCTAATACTGTTGTAAAAGATGTTTTAGTGCAGACCGATCTGGAAGGGAGAAGAGGCAAATGGATTGCAGCCTTGCTGGAATATGATGTGGAGATAAAGCCTACAAAGCTAGTCAAAGGACATGTGTTGGCGAAGCTAATGGCTGAATCAAACTTGCATGCCTTGGACATAAATCTGATCGCTGCCATGACCGATGAGAATGAGGATGGAACGTCAATTCAAGTATCCGAAATGTTTTCTTTGTCCCCATGGTATTCAGATATAATATACGTGCTGAAAAATCTATCGCCACCGCCCGACATGACTAGAAACAAAGCGAGAACACTCAAATTGAAGGCTGCCAAGTTTTGTATTTTGAATTCTGCACTGTATTGGAATGATCCTAGTGGCATTTTGTTAAATTGTCTAGCGGAAGAGGAGGCAAAGAAAGTCATGGAGGATTTCCACGGAGGAGAGTGTGGTGGTCATCGTTTTTGGAAGTCAACAACTAACAAAATTTTGAGAGCAGGATACTACTGGCCTACTTTGTTTGCTGATGTGCATAAGATGGTCAAGCGCTGTCATAAATGTCAGATTTTCGAAGGAAAACAGAAATTACAACCTTTTCCACTTAAGCCTATTGAAGTGAGCGCTCCCTTCCAGCAGTGGGGGTTGGATTTCATTGGGGAAATTCATCCTGCCTCTTCCGGATAGCATAGATGGATCCTTACAGCGACAGACTATTTCACAAAATGGATTGAGGCAGCCCCTACCAGACAAGCCACGGACACGGTAATCATTTCATTTCTCGAAAATAACATCTTGTCTCGCTTTGGTTGTCCAAACAAATTAATCACTGATAATGCAACAACTTTCAAATCGAAAAGGATGGTAGAATTTTGTCATAAATATCACATAATTTTGGGTCATTCAACTGCCTATCATCCACAAGGCAATGGATTGGTGGAATCTTCGAATAAATATTTTGTCAACATCATTAAGAAGCTGTTGGAAATAAATAAGAATAGTTGGAACAGGAGGTTGGTCCATGCGCTTTGGGCAGATCGGATCAGTCAGAAAAATTCTATTGGTATGTCACCGTTTGAGCTTGTTTATGTAGTTGACACAATATTCCCTGCCTCTCTTGCTTCCTTGGTGGTCAGACTTCTTCAGGAGGCCGGCAGTGAAGAAGATCCCATGCAAAGAAGGTTGAATCAAATGATCCACTTGCAGTAAACAAGAGAAGAAGTTTTCAAGGACACATCCAAGTTGCAGGAGAAGATAAAGAAAATCTATGACAGAAAAGCAAAAGCAGATAAATTTTAGTTGCATGATGTGGGGCTGGAGTGGGATGCAAGGAATGAAGAGAAAGGCAAGCACAGAAAGTTCAAAAATCTTTGGAAAGGTCCTTTCAAGATTGCAGCATATAGGGGTCAGAATGCCTTTCTTCTGAAGGAAATGAACAGGGAAGATTGTCGTGGAGAGCCGATCAATGGTCAGCTGCTCAAGCGGTATCACTGCTGATCTATTAACACTGCTTCCACTGTCATTGTAAATACCATTTTTATTTCAGTTTGGTTTCAGTCTATAAAGTTAGTTTTTAAGTTATTTCAATGTCAAGTAGAGCCAATTTCTTGGTCATTTCATTTTCATAAATAAGTCAGAGTCCTGTGCTATTTATCAAAATGATGACTCCATAGCCCAATGGACAAAAGGCACTGTCTAGCTCCTCGAGAGATCTACTATTCTTGGCACCTCCAAGGAGCTACCATCCCCCATTGGAGCCAATGTTAGGGTCAGTCTGGTCAACCCTCCGTCAGAGATCAAAACTCTTTGTGCATTTCAATTTTAGGTGTCCCGCTCCATTCACTCAGCTGCATTTCGCTAGGGACATGCCATGATCTGACGGAGAAAGTCATGCTAATCATTTTCCCTCATGTCTTGCCCCTATTGGCTCAAGTCTGTGTACATAACCACCGAAGCACATGACAGTCCAGGTCTGGTCCTTTACAGGACAAAGTCATGGTTTATGTTTGGGTCAAGGAATTCATCAATTTGGTCTTTGAAAACATGTCTAGAACAAGCCATGCAAGCTAGAGGGAACTATGGTTCAGAAAGCTTCATCATCACCTGGAGAGACATCGACTCTTCTTCAAAACTCTGTTTTGAAGAAAATTCAAACAAGGCCAATTATGACAAAAAAATTTCAAAAAATCACCAGTTGAATTTTCAGATGCAGTTATGATTTACATGGCCCAATGCTCTGTCGTACATTCCCTGCAAAGAGGTGCCGAAAATTTCATCTTTTGAGGCAAAATGTCAAAGGGAAAGTGAAAATCAGTGTGTCTAAAGGTCAATGAAAAAAGTGCAAAACTCAACATTAGAAAAGGGGTTTTCAAAGAGACAAAAATCAAACCCATCTCCTCCAAGGCTATTAATACATGTTTTGACCCAAATCAAAAGAATTTTTCTCTTACAAGACTTGGAGAAAGCATTTCAAAGGTGTGAAGGTGAGATTGGGGAGTTTGAGTGATTGGAGGCAGGTTTTGGGAGTGCGTAGCGCATATAACCAGGGGCGCGGCGCACTCACTGGGTGCGACGCACACGCATCCAGCCCGCGGTTGAAAGAATACACAGGAACGACGCATACAAGGCATGCGGCGCACTGGGAATTGCGCGCGGTGCACATAGTCCAGCGGCTAAGAAACAGTGCCAAATCACCGCAAACGTTGGGGAAGGCTATCAAATTTAGAGGTAAGCCTTATAACATCGCCTGCTCATCAAATTGTGTCAAGTATATGGTGTCTGTGAAGAGGTTAGAATGTCACCCAAAACGCATAATGTCACCCATGAGAAAATCAACAAGAAAATGAAGGTTGAGGTTATAACTTTGTGTTGATATTGCGAAGGTTTCGATCCACCCACTTATTCCCCTCACCTATCATTTTTTCCCCATCCTCCCTTGTCATTTTTCCTAAACCCCTACCCTAAGTCACTACCATACCCTCCCCCTATTCCTCCACTATTTGGTTAATGAAAAATCACCATAGGACCAGCTTTAGGGAAAGCAAAGCCATGGCAGAGGGGTGTGTTGCCGAAGAATTAGAAAGTCGAACTGTAAGGACTGGCTTAAGGTGTTTTCATAGCATGGGGCGCACACACCAAAGAGCGCGGCGCACTCATGGTGCACGGAGCACACAGGGCCCACCCACTGTGTAACTACAACATTGGCACGAAGCATTGGGCATAGCGCGCGGTGCGCAGAAATTTAAAGCCTAGAAACTATTCAATCTCCCTAAAAATTTTTGGAGGCTCACCAATTTTGAAAGGTAGGCCACCTACCTCAATTCTTGCATCCAACATTGAAAGAGATAGCATGGTTTTAGGGGTAGGAATCAAATGAAATTTTTTTTTGTAAAGAAAACAAAAGGGAAACAAAAAAATCATTGATCCTAGGGTTTATGCTACAGTGACAAGGCTGCCGATATGTTTCAAACCCTACCCCATCAACCCTATACCAAAACTACTCCCAAATCCATGATTAATCTCTCCCTTTAAACCCCTATCCCTATTTCATCATTCCCCTCCTAATACTCCCTATCTTATTTTCCCCTTGGTGGCAAATTTTCATGGCAACTACCAGCTTCATTGGAATTCAAGGGCAGCATAAAATTCAGGGTACAAACAACAGTAATGGCATCAGAGGTTTCATTAGAGTATGAGGAGGAGACCCACAGTGACACAGCTTCGCGAGAAAGGGCCCAAAGGAGACATCAACGGAGTGGTAGACATCTTAGAGACGAGCCAAACACACTCATCGAGTTGTAGGCATGCCCTCTTGCTATGTCTTGTTTCCAATACTTAGCATGTTTCGAATTTTGTCAGAGGGTGGCGAATGTGAGAGTTCATCATGAGTTGGCCCGACTTTTTGCACTTCACCTACATGGAGGACAGTCTATCTTGGCTGGGGTCACTTTTACATTGACACCCAAGACCATATCAGTGGCGACATGCATACCCAACATTGGAGAGCAGTGGCACAAAAAGAAAAAGGTGGAGAGGCATCATTATGAACCTTACATCAAAGACAGCTGTTTGAGCCAACTCACGAGAGTTTTTCCGTTTAGATTTCTGAAAGATGAGTATTCCTCGCTCATGAAATTGATCATGAAGTACTTCAGTTGCGAGGGGAGGTTTTCTCACCTCTATGCCTATCACATCAGGTTGCTCATGCACTTTACTAGGGTGTGGATGATGAACCTCTCATTTTTAATCTATGGGAACATAGAGAGGATGAGGAACTTCATGCAGCACAAGACCCCTCGACAGCAGCTCAACAATGTGTATCACTTTTCCCTTATCCGGATTTTGGCAGGCCATCAGTTGGGATTGCAGGGTATTGCTTGGGAGGACTTCATCTCTCGTGACTTTTTCAGCGCTCCACAGGTAGTTTCAGAGGTAGATCATGAGGTAGGGGGCCCATCTCATTAGTATGAGCGACATGAGACTGCCACTATGCCAGTATATATCACCTATCAAAAAGGGAGTAGACCCTTATTTGCAGCAACAAAGCGAGTGTTATCTCCACCCGCGGTGGAAGGGGCCTCGCTTCCAACATCAGCACCACATGAGCAGGGTAAGGGTAAGGAGCTAGTGCAGGAGGAAGGACCATCAAGTGAGCGAGAGACCGAGTTTTTTCTCCTCCGGGATGATGAGGCAGATGCTAAACCAACAAATGAGGAGCTCACAGAGATCATCTAGGAGCAGTAGTCAGTGATTGACTCCTTGTCCCTTGACTTGGAGAGGGCCAAATGGAACATGAACTACATGGAGCAGAGGAACAAACAACTTGGGGACCAACAGACGATTATGGAGCTTCAAAACATTGTGGGCATCGAGAGCAGGCGATCAATGAAGACTGGGAGGCCTATCTCGAGATCAGGAACATGCAATTGGAGAGGCTGCTGGACAAAGCTGACTAGGACCTTGCCCTATTGATACATATGGCTTTCCATTACAGGGTGCGAAACATGAGTGCACAGGCTCGGATAAGGAGTTTAAAAGCAAAACTGAGGAAAGCCACAAGAAGGGGAAAACGGGAAAAAGAGTAAGATATGCTTAGAATCTTGGTTGAGGCTTCCTTGGCTCAGCATGGCACCCCATAGAGAACTTCCAGCCCAAATTTCAAAAAATTTGGGCAAATTTTGGTCACAGGGAAATTTTTTGGGCAAAAAACAGGGATTTTCTCCCTGTGGCGCGGCGCTAAAATTCTAGGGCTCCAATGGAGAAACGGCTTGCATATTTGGATTCAACATCGAAAATTATGACTACTGGTGTTTGGGAAAGAGATTTGGTCAAGGTATGGGTCTCCTAAGGGTTAAAAAACACCCAAAAATGGCCTCTCTACCACTTTTTTGACACACAAAAAGCAGTCTTGGGAGAATGAAGATTTGGAGGGGTAAATGAGCACCAAACTTGAAAATTCTAGTGGGGTTAGAAATTATATAGGACATGCTTTCCAACAAGCCCACTTGGGTACATTTTGGACACCTAAAAGTTCCCCAAAACAGGCCCGAATGTAGTGCTACGCACAGAGAAAATGGTGCGACGCACAAAGGAAAAATTGCTAATTTTCTTTCGTTTCACGAAATTTTGGTTCGCGACTTATCCAAGTGGGCCTGGTCATCTACACTTCAGTTTTTTGGCACCAAAGGCGGCATTTAAAGAGTTTTTTCTCCATATTGGCTTCTATCCAAGTCGTGAAGGAAGGCAAACGGTCACCCAATGCCAAATGTCATGTTTGCAGCGCTGCACCTGTAGTTGATGGTTGGCTCTCCATCTCCATTTTGTAATGATTCGAGTAACTTTCCAACACCTGGGCGTTCTATGTCTTCCTCACACATTCTATATATTGTACGCAAGTTATTTGCAAAGAGTTGGTTGGCTTGTAACTTTTGGGAGACTGTGGGAAAGAAACTTTGTTTCTTCACTGTGTATTTTTTATAGAGAATTAATGAAAGGAAGTGGCTCTGTTTCATTATATTCTTGTGGTTCTTAGTGTAGCAAATGTGTCTCTTATGTTTTTATATGTATTTTGTTATGTTTCATAATTCAATTCATGTTAATTTCCAATGAAATTTTCTGAGTGAGATTAGGTAGAATTCAATTTTATTGCTCTGCCTGTGGGAAAATTTCATGTTCAATGTTATTCTTCTGTTGAAAAGGATTCATGTCACTATGCCATTTTCACTTTCTTCAGCAATCTATTCATGCCATGGTACCTCAAACTAAATTGTTACATTTTCTGCCTACCTTGCCTCACGGAATAATTTGTGCCTTTGTATTAAATTCTCTGTTCTTTGTTGAGCATCGGTCCCATAACATCCCAGAAGCTCGGTCATTCATAAAATCGTTTCCAGAATCCCTATTCACTTACTAGCCTAAGGTAAATATTGCACTGTAAGTCATCTCAGACCGTTTTCGATTATCTATTTACTAAGCGTGACTCGGAGAGAGCCCTCTCCTGCTCTGATAGGGCTAGCTACCAGGCTGAGCATGGTTTGTGGTTACCCTAATTTTTGCGTTCCTTCAGCCTGAGGCAGATTTAGGTGCTAACACCGCGCTCCTAGTGTAGTTGTAAATTTGATGGGACTTTATACATTCCCAGCAAAAAAAATCCTAGAAGAACATATGCAAGAATCAGATAATGAACCACGTAAAATTACATGTGGGAAACATGAACAACAACCTAAGCCAAGCTATGATGTCAGAATCTCTCCACATAAATCAAGGACTTCAATATGTAAATAGATGTTAGTTGAGAAACAAATGTTTGTTCACGAAATGTTGGATGAGACAAAGATGGCTTTTGTATGGTAGAAGTTCATTGATGCTAAACGTGTTTCCACTGATGAGACATTACAGCAGTGAGGAGAATTTCCTGATGCACTAGGAGTATTTAAGTCAAACAAGAATTTGTTCCTTAAATTCCTTCAAGAACCTGATTTGTTGTTTGCAAAGAATCTTTAGGATTTGCAATTTTCTTCGCAAATGTCTTCTGAAGAAAAAAATGTTCCTAAAATTAAATCATCGAATGTAATGACTACACATTAGATACTGAAAAAGGAGGATATTACTAAAGGAATTTAGTAAAAAGAAGGTAAAAAACATGATAAACTACTTCAGAAGCAAAAGTTTAGCAATTTTTTTAAAGGAGGAGATGAAGAATGGTAGGTGAGAAGCTCAAAATATCAGGGTAATCAATACTCTGGAGCAGGTTCCCCAGTTAAGAGTGATGTTGGTTCTTTACCAACAAGGATAGTTGTATTAAATCCTGGCCCTAGAAGTTCTCAAAATGCTAGACCCACTTCACCACCAAGCTACTCTTCTCATTATCAAACTGCTTTTAAAAGTCTAGCTGAATGTGAAAGAGCTAACACTCACAATTTTCTAGAGGAAGTAAGGGAAAGACTTAAGATGGGACTCAAAGAAACTAGGAAGGATGAATATAAGTATACTGAGGAGAGTGTTAAGATTCAAATTCATGATGGGTCCAAATATCCAAGGGAAATTTCTCAAGAGCTTGCAAGGAAAGTGAGACAAAGTGTGACCAAAGATTTAACAAAAAAAACCATTCTAGAATGGGGAAAGATTCTACTTCACTAGCATTAATGACAAGAAAAATTCATTTAATGGGTCTAGAGATAGTTTTGGAGAGTTAGGCATTTGTAGATATTCTTATGTTTCCACTCATATTGCGAAAAATTCGTTGGACTACACAAATAGGTCTGGTGGTACTTCATGATATCCTCTAGGTAAGTCTACAATTTCATCTAAATCTATCATCAACAAAGAAGCTAAAAAGTGTATGTCAGAGAGACTGAGGTTGACCCATGAAAATGAAGGTGAGAAGCAATCTATAGAGAATTTAAGCACATTAGGGAAAATGCTTGTTTTGCACGAGGACAAAAAACCAATATGCCAACCTAGGAGATCCATAAATAACAACAAAGCCAATTATGGAGCTGAAGAAAATCAAGTGCAAGTTAGACATGAATTTGATACCGGTTGTGTAGATGAAAATGGAAATATCCCATCTAGAAGTATTTTGAGGTCTCCATTGATACATGTTTCATCCATGAATTTTGAGAGAGAGAGTTTAGAAATGCAAAGAATAATTTCTAATGCTAGCACAAGCCAGGAACATGAGATTGTTTCTGACATGTCAAGCATCAACCTTCCTATTGATTTCAACAAGATTAGAAACGATGAATATGTTTTCAAGGGGAATGATTCAAGTTTGGAGGGAAAAATATTATTGTGGGGAGGAAGATCACCCAAACATAACTTTGATTCATTGACACTTCCAGATTCTTTTGTATAAATGTTCGATGAGGGATGCGATGAACTCCCAGTAGTGCTGGACAGTTTGGAGCATCAGAAAACTTACAAGCAATCAACAAATCTCACGATATGGAAAATGAACCACTTGAGCTTTCAAAGGGAGTCATAAGCGAAGCCTTACCTATAGATTCTAATAAAATGAAGGAGACTTCAATGGAATGATTGGACTCCCCTGATCCTGTCCAAAGTGATGCATTAAAGTTTGATGAAAATGTTGTTTATGTAACTAAGGTAAAATTCTCTTCAATTTTTCCCTTTCTACAATAATTTTTCTATGTGGAAAGACACACTTGTGAATTCTCTGCAAGAACTTTATTCTCACATTCTTTATATCTGGACTTTTTTTATCTAATGAGTCATGCTAATAGCTAATGAATTGGAGTCCCTTTAGGGGATTCCATATGAGAAACCACCACCGATCTCTCCAGTATCTTGCAGTCCACTAAACCATTTGCATCGCTTTGTATTTGGAGCTTGAGAAGTTAATAATGAGAAAGCATAACAACCTAATCCAGTTTTAGTTCTTCACTCTCCTTTCCAAGAAGAAACACCCAACCAAAAATGTTTCAATGAAATTAGCTCAAATATTCAAGGTAGATCTTTGAAGCCACTAAAGGGCCACATAATTTTACTCTCAAATCGATCTTCAACTTTTTTCAGTGAATATTTTTCAAAGCCTTATATGCTCTTATAGCAAGTGAATTTACTGGGTAGAATCTGGTTTCCATGTTCATACTACAGAATTGCGCTTACAACTTCGATGACTGAAGTTTGATGGATCTAAAAAACCAATGCAGAAGGATAAAAATGTTCTACAAGGAAATGAGATATATTTCAATGACCATCATAGTGGAGAAACTAAATTTTTTTATTGAAAGAACTTGAAACTTTCCATTTGAGGTTGCAATATCACCTCCAACAAGATTGCAATCCTCTACTTTGATTGAGAATGTGGACTTTGAATATGTAGATTTATATGGTATTTGTTGTCCTAAGGATAAGCAATTAGATTTAATTTATTTCAAGAATGTCCTTTTGTCTTTTGGTTTCACTGGGGTTAAGGATTTTTCACGATGGTATTTTCCAAATAACCCTTTGGATCCTTCATTACTTGAGAGCATTGAAAACTATTGTGGGGATGGTGGTGAACTCGGCAAATCAAAGGAAGATGAAAGTAAGTGGGAGTGACATATTCTTTTTGATTGCGTAAATAATGTATTTCCGAAGGTATTATGGTCGTTCATAAATCACCACCTTTGGGTAAGAAACACTTAGTTGAATATGTGGAAGGTACCTTTAGGGAAGAAACGTTTGAGAGAAACATGGGCAGCAGTCAGCCATTATCCTTACGCACAGTTAGAAAACTACAATAATTTGGAAAATAATGTAGCAAAGGACTTTGCAAAAGAAGGTTTATGGATGCAACTACAAAATTATGTCGAAATTGTAACGTGTGAATTAGAGAGAGAAAATTATAGTGACTTGATTGAAGAGACTATCTTTGATCTTGTCTGATAGGGATTTGTATTTAGTTATGATTATTTTATTTCTTTGGGTATTACGGTATGAAAAGTCTACTTGCTTGGGACATCATTCACCTGTACTAGTAGTAGGATGTTTAAAATAGGGGGAGTGTAAAAGAAAATTATGAAAGTTACAGTAGAGAATTTTCTTTGGACCATGTCTGAGATAGAGTTGAAGAGGAATAGAAGTATGTAAATACTGTGATTGAATTGGGGATGATATATAATTACATTTATTTTATTTGACTCCCTCCTCTTAGAGAAGTAGTCCATTTTCCTTAGATGGACACAAGGCATCCTGTGAGATCCTTCTACATTTTTTATGCTACATGTGTCATTTCAGGCCTTGGATATTCTTCTCCATAGTCAAGATAATCACGGCCTAAATTTTATTATAGAGTGTACGGATGATGCCCAATTGTTGTGGTTTTTACAAATTCCCCTTGATCATCAAGACAGAGTATGTCCATAACCAATCTAAGTCACGATGTTCATAATTATTGATCTCATTTGGACATGCATTGTAGTCACTGTATTTACCAAAATTTCAAAAAATCCATTCAAGCTTTGTTGAAACTAAATGGAATGACTATGTTAGCAAGTTCAGTTGAATATGTTTTCTATATTGTCGGATATCAACTGTTATCTCCTTGATAATCCTTAAAAATATATTTAATGAAAATGCCTATCAAGTTTCAACTTATGCTTTGATGTATTACCTCACTCCCAAATCATCATACATGGTAAGGGAGTTGCAAGGTATTATATTATAAATAGAGTAAGAACAATGGTGAATTCAAAGAATTACCATCTAACAAGTTCTCAACAAGAAAGATACTAACTAATATTCAATAGCAAGACTAATTTGAAAAAAAAAAAAATCAAATCAGGCATTTCAATCGTAATTGTAACTTGCAAACATGAAAAATACAATTACTTTAAGCATGGGATATCACTACAACACCAATTGGAAATAGACTGAACAACACACATAGAACAATATAAGAGCCTGTGGAATTGTAACTAAATATTGTGAAACATTGTTTCAGTTTAACATTAATGGATATTTCTCGAAAAGCAATTCTCGCCAAATTTATATTCTTATTTGTTTCTTGCAACTTCTCCCTGTGTTTCAATATTTGAATGTTTTCCAATAAAATTCAATCAATGTAAATACAGGAAACTCACCAATAACTCAAATGCCATGATTCAAGAAAACATGGACGTTGATGTCTAAACAAGAGGGGAAGAGGAAATATTTGACACTTTGTACTCCCAACTGAAACTTGCTTTTGGTTGCACTCTACAACAAGAGGAAACCCAAAACAAATATAGAAATTTGAAATCAATAGAACGGAGGCTGGAATACAAACTCCAAAATATGCAACAAAAAATTGATCACTTCCCCATACCTCTAACCCTTGCGTCCCAATGGATGATGGCCACTAATGATGGTGGTATCGATAGTTGTTTCCTTAATTGATTCATAATATGACATCATGAAACTGCTATTGGGAAATTACATGGTTATTCACACACCACATCTTTCCATTCACTTTTACCATGAGAACCCCCAAGAATTCCTTCTCTCAACTAAGCACGAATTCCTAGTAGCCCAAAGATAGTAAAGCTAGTTGTTATGCAGGGAGGTGGCACAAGCTAAGGGGGAAGTTGATTAACCCAAACTAGAGCTAGGTAAGGGGTTCAATTTTTTTGTGCCTTTTCCCCTGTCTACCTTATCGTGTACCTTGTATCCCTTGCTTTTCTACCCATCCTTGTAAGTTTGGATAAGGTTAGGTGGAAGAATACCCTATCTTATTGATATGTCCCATTCTGACCTCATTGCCTTTAACTCTTTTTTCCCTAGATCACACACATCTCAAGCTGCTCTTGCCAACAAAGGCTTGCTTCTGTAGATTCCATTCACCTCAGGTTAACTACAAAATCTTGACCATCACAACCTTGCATTCTTGCACAATATTGGAATTTTTTGCGCCATGAGGAATTTTTTGCGCCATGAGGAATAGAGGGCTTATTATGGCCCCCAAATGGCAATCCAAAAATACAGTATTGTATGCTTCCCAGTAACAACTTAGGGTCATTTTCTCAAGCTGAATTCCAAAGATCCTTGCTGGGGTAGAATGAAGGGGGTAAAATATTTACTAGGTAAGTTGGTTGAAGATTAGTCTATGCTCTACCTACTATTAAGGAGTTGTCTTTAGTGCGACTTTTTAGACTTCGTGGTGGTGGAATCTGTGGAAACATTTGAGGTGAAATATTGATTTGGATTATTTAAAATAGGTTTTTGATGGTATATATCAATTTAGCACCCTGAAAAACCCCTAGGGCACTCTTATTGTGCAGGGTTACCCATCAAGCTTTGGATTTCAATAAATTAATACCATATTTTAGACAAATTAGACTGGAAACACCCATGAGAAAATCTTCCAAAAATTTGTACTAAAGACAAATCATATGATTAATAGTGTTCATAGCTTTTTATCATGGATTTTTTTAGGGCTTGTGAGGCAAAGATGATCTAAGTTGAGTAGTAGGTATTTTATTGAAAAAGGAAATACCTGTGTTCCTGAAGTTGGTTCAAATTTGAATGCTAGAGATCCATATCCAATGGGCAATAGTCTAACTCCTAGAACTGATTGGTAGTAATGACATCATTACTCATTCTCTCCATTGAGATAGCATTAGAGTTTGAAAAATAAAATGAAGTTTTGAAGTCAATAGGGTATTTCCCTTCATTTATATTATTATGTTACCATAAAGATAATAAATATTTAATGAAAATAAATTATAAATAGTAGGTTGTCACAAAGACAATTAATATTTAATTAAAATAAATGATAACTAGAAAAAGGTAAATTGAGAGGAAATTGATATTTCCTCTCAAACTAATGTCTTAAAATCCCTTTTTGTCTAGTAGTGAATTTTTCAGATAGAAGAACGCATTCTACTACAAACTAGAATCAACCAATCTGGAGCACCACGAAGTTCGAAAAAACACAAGCATTCGAGCTAAGGTGGGACATTAAAAATGGGAGTTTAGCGATAAAAAGCAGAAAGTGGTTTTCTAGGGATGCGGAGAGGGTAGGATATTTTTGTTGAAACTAGATTATAAATCACGAATGTTAATAGTTTTAATCATAGAATTTTCTCCACACCAATGTTTTATTGATTAGCACTCCTCTTGAACTAAACTCGTCGTGGAACCTATTTATCAGACATGTCATTAATTTTAAAACGCAACAATCTAAACATTCATATACAACCGTACATACTTGCATTTGGAGAGGATGTGGCGTCCTAAGATTGAAATGGGGGGTTTCCACTCCATAAGTAGTGCATTTATTATTTACGGGTATATCCTGCAAATCATCCACCTCACCCTTAACCTTGGTGTCCATCATATCTACTTATGAAGAAAGCCTATCTGGGCCAATGTTGCATCTTCGTACATCGCCTCTAATGCACTCTCTCTCTCCATATCCTCCTCCTTATGATAGATAAAGATAATGAAGCTTGCAAGAATAGGAAAATACTTGAACTGCAGAGGCTTAAGTAGTAGAGTTTCTTTTATTTAACAATTTCCATGGAGCATTGCATCAAAAGTGTATTTCAATTGAAAACCCTAGCAGATAGACTTGAAATAAACTCTAGTAGACAGACTCATGATATATATAGACCCTTACTAGACATCCATGGCCAAAATAATCATTCCAATTCAACACTTGGAGGCTAGATGAATGTTTCTGTACAAAATCCCAACATTGTCCTTGTTGACTTTCTTCATCTACTCCTTCAAAACTGAATTATGGGCATCCTTCTTGGCATCACATTTTCATCTACCCCAAGGCGTAGAAATCATTGTTGTAGATGTACTCAAGGTGAAAACACTTTTTCTCATCGTAAAGCATCGTATGGGTGTGCCATTGACATATGTGGTAGCCAAATTTTGTCTTCTTCATGGTGGCAACACATGTGTGATGCCCCCCAACTTGAACCATATTTCAAGAATTTGGATTCAATTACTCCCTTTACCACTTAAGATCATGGAAACAATCTTATGTTTTAGCTTTGTGGTCTCCTTGGAAATATTTGAAAACATGCGCTCATTTTCGATGACATTATCGTAGAGGTCGACCATGAGGGCATCAATGTTGAAATATGGAGGTCGAATCCCCAACATCTCCAACATTATGCTCAGCCTCGATAATCGAGGGTGTATTCCAAATATTTCCATCATGCCACTCAACCTAGATACATCGAGATGAGATTTAGGGCTCAATTTCCACATATCTCCTACTCCATATGCAAAGTTCACACAATACGGCAAGCCACATACCATATAGAGGTTTAGTTATGCTTGCAATACCATTTTACTTTAAAATAAAAAAAATATCAGAATAAAATAATTTAATAGGAATAAATAGTTAAGATTATGAAATCATAATTTTAATGCAAAATAATTATTTTGTGTTACACAAATGTCTTAAATACACTCTTCATGTAGTAGTGATATTTGTGTTACTGTGGCAAAATGTGACACCTACACTAGAGGATGTAGACTAGATCATGGGTATCCCTATAAATGGCATCATCATAGAGGTTGAGATCTTTGACCCAGAAAAATAGCTTTAATGTGAATTGGAGGTAATCTATTAGCTCTCTCCACCCACAACAAATTATAGCTCTTCTCATTTTGTAGCTTGCCTTGAAACCCTATGGTGACTAGTTCAAGACTTGAACAAGCCTTGAGTGGAACATCATCTCTATGGAATTTGTGAAGCACGAGATTATCTAAGATAAATTCCAAGCCTGTTCTGTGATGAATTTAAAGCCCATTTTGAGGGTGAATTTCAAGGCTTGTCTATGATAATATTGGAACCCATTCAGAGTTGAAATCAAAGTCTATTATGTGGTGAAGACTGAGATTTTTGGGACAGTAAAGAAGTTCTAAATTTTTCCCTCGTACAAATATAAGTCAAGACATTGATTGAGTTCACTATGGACAATTGCAAGGAAAATTTTAAGGATGGAAAATTTTCTTGAAGTTTAAAAACATTGGCGAATCTCGCTAATCCCTAATATGAAAACTATAAAATGTTTATTGATATATTTGTAAAATTATTCAAATTTATAATGATTTTATATATAGTCTTTATATAATGTTGGCGATTTTTAAGGTAAAATAATTTTATATTCTAAAATTTGGGCGAATCGTCTTTTATAAAAATTGAAAATTGGCGAATCTTTTTTTGGAAAAATCATGGAAAATTAGCCCACTGGGCGAACATTAGCCCCTAAAATTTTCCATGGACAATTGTAAGACAATTTGTGGAAAACTTTTGGAGGATTGACTTGTTACTTGTTGGACACTTTTCTATCTCACATTAGGAGAGAGAAGAACGTTATGAGTGTATTGCATGTTATAGATTTTCATGCAACATCTTATTAAATTTTTCAACATGTTGTTTTGACACCCATAAAATGTATATTTCTTATCATTCTCTTAGGAATGTATGATGTCTAACATCCTGATAAGTGTAGAGATTTTCATTGGAATGTGGCTAGGAAAATGGAACAATCTTCTACTTTATACAAGTCCTTTTGTTCCATATTCTACTTTTTAGAAGTCCTATTTCCCAAGCTATTTGGACTCATTAACATTGTAGAAGTTCCAAACTTTAGTAATACTATATTTGACGAGTATTCTCTACAAATTATCGATGCTAGGATTATCACTTATTGATCCTTGGAATTCTTCACCTAGTGTTCTAGAAATGTACTCATTTATCGACCTCACCATTATTTAAAGAGAAATTTGACATAACTAAATTTCATCTTTTTCATGAAAATTTCACTAGATTCCAAGGGAGGTGTATGTAAAATGATGACAAGGACTAGACAAGGATTTCATCATGTTCGAAACACCCAATTATCTTCATAACATTAGCTTTTCAGTGAGCTTTGAAACCATCTTACTTTACATGGGTTCATATGACAACCCAACAGATGGAAAAAGCTCATTCCCGTTAAGTTAATTGTATGGAATTGATCAAATTACTTCATCTATCCATATTGCATGTCGGCTAATGAACAATGTAGCAATGTATGTAATTCTAGATTTTACATGTGTCCCATTTCCAAATCTTATGAAGTCAATTGGAGCTAACAAGGAAAATCACATGGGATTTTTGAGAATTTGGAATATGACTAAGGATATATTGTGTATGCATGATAAACATGACCTCAATCTGATCATTGAGAAATAATTGGATCCAACATGGATGGAAACTGACTTGAAATTTGACACAAAAACGTTGTTTTGAATTCTTAATTGAAATTCAAAATATTTATAGAAGCATTTATGTGGAATCATATTGTATCAACCTTTGCATCTATAGTTTTCTATTGTTCACATTCATTTCATATGTTTCTTAGTTATTTTGGTTCACGGATACAATGGAAAAATTTTATGCGATTGTCAACGAAGATAAACCCTCCACAAAGATATCGACAAAAAAATGAAGATAAACCCTGCACAAAGATATGAGAAGCACAATGAAGATAAACCCTTCACAAATATATCAACAACAAAATGAAAATTATTCTTACTTAACAATTGCATCCATATAGTATTTCTCTATCTAAGATAATGTGGAAATCAACATATCATGAGGTCTAAGATCAAAGAAAGGTTGCATACCTATGAAGACATGGTTAAAATTAGTAACAATGCCTTTCTTGATTGATGATTAACCAAAATACCTTCAACAATACAATGTATGTAGGGGCATTATATCAGCAATCGAGGATAGATGATAATATTGCACTCAAGTATGTTACTAGATGGAAAAGTGTAGGATTTTAAGGTGTCTTTTGTAAATGAGTTCCCAACATTTGAACAAAGATGGGCATTTGAGTTAAATTTGGAACTTAAAAGTTCCATGACTTTAGCATAGGACAAAGAATGTTAGCAATATACCATAGCTCCAAATCTCAAGACATAATATATGCCATGGTATTCCTTGCTCCCAACCAAATATTCTCTACTTTGGAAATTAGATGTATTCCCAATTCATGCTTATGATGTCCCTTACAATGAGATAAGAGTTGACAAGGAATATCATATCATGAGGAACAAGTCAGACCTCAAGGCCAACAAAGAGTATAAATTTCTACAAAACTGTATCAGTCTAATATGCTAGATGGCATATAGGATGAAATCACACAGGCAAAATGCTACATAGTAGGCGAGGATGGGTCTTTAACAAATTTTAAAGCAGTTGAGGAGGTAACAAACTTGGTGTTAGAAATTAGGCACACTAGACATCAATAGATGTATAGAATTGACCTATATAAGTGTTTGAAACTTCTTCTAGGTCATATGTTACCAAATCATAATGAGGCTAAGGAGGAAATCCTCCTTATCATAGACAAACTACATGTCTATATGACGAAATTGGAGAGGAGTTTGAATGAGATTGAAACCATTTCGTCATTTTTCTGGAACCAATATGATCACTAAGAAATAGCAAAGAGTCAATAGTTGTGCACCAATCAAACTACTCAAAGTGTAAATAAAGGGTCATAGTTACCCATTTTTTAATCTCTTTCAATCAATTTTTCTTTATGTCAAATAATAGATTAAGATGTACGATATTATAGTCTAGATACAGGAGCAAAGGTCTCCTCAAAGTCAATTCCTTCAGATTGAGAGTACCCCTTGGCCATACATATGGCCTTATAATTCTCTATGTTTTTGTTTTTTTCCTGCTTCACCTTGAAGATCCATCTAGAACCCACTACTGATTTATCTGTTGGTCTTGGGACCAATTCCCAAACACTATTCTTTACAATGGATTCGTATTCCTCCACCATTGCATCAAGCCATATATTTTTCTCTACTACTTCCTCAAAAGAGTATGACACAATCTCTATAAGCTCAGTCATAACATACATGTAGCTAGTGTACCTCTTAGGTGACCTCCTTTTCCTGTGCAAATTTGAAGGAGCTCCCATATTCTCCCTCGCATCCTGCACAAGTATATTTGCTTCCCTTGTTATTTTTCTACTTTCTCTAGATGGTTTTTCTTCAGCCAATGTCTCCACTCTCTGCTCCTCAGTTTTTGGGTGTTCCAGAACTTCCTAAGGCTCCTCCTTTGGAACTAAAAGCTCCTCTTCTTGTGGGATCTAAAGCTCCCTGTAGCCACCCTACTCCCACATCTACCCAAGTAACCGACCAAACGGGGTAAACATGTAACAAGAGAGGCCACTATGAAGGGATTAAAATTCATTGGTGACCTTGAGGAAATGAAGTCGATGGAACACATCAACCATACCTTCCACATCAACAATAAAACCACTAGGAGACATCTCAACCACTTAGACATCCTGCCCCTAGGTCCCATTGATCTGTTTTGACCTCTTGACCTCTATATGCTCTCATGTTATTGGCATGTTAGTGTCTGAGGACCTCTAGACACTCTCACGGGCTTGCAAGCTAGCATTTAGGGAGTTTTCCCAATAGACCTGTGCTAGTGTCCCAAAATTCAAGGCACATTTCTAGCCCAAATTTTCAGCCCATACCTAGAACTTGTTATAACTTTTAGAATCCATCAAATACATGAGGACAAGACTATTAAACAAAAAATAAACCTCAAGACTAGGCTTGACCATCCCTAACCAGGACTGACATTCCGTCAAATGCTGGGCATCAATGAAACCTGCAGATCTAGGTACAAGACAAAGCCTGAATGACTGGAATTTTTAATGAAATATGACAAGAATGATCACCACCTTCTACCTTAAATTGTTGTGACATAAATTATGTCTTGCATCCATCATTTTAACAATTACAATTAAATACATGAAATTATCATAACATGAACCAATCAATTAACCATGCTTATAACTAGCATAAAACCATGTAAATGATAGAGATATAACAACAATTAAATTCACATAAAACCAAGTGAAAAAGAAAGATAACTTAGCTTTCATTAATCATAGGAAAATATGTCTTTATTTAAGCCATACATGGTTGAACCAATTCTTTATTTTGGCTAGTCACCCTCGTGCCATATTCCAATCATGAATGTGGGATCTCATGGATAAACCAATCCAAAAACAACGAAGGGAATCCTGAGATTAAATCACCTCCACCCTAAACAAACTATGATCATACCAAAATTGGTGCTCTGATCACAACCGAACCGAACATGGAATGCCATCAGAAATCCATCACTATCCTTGAGTAATTTTCTATCTCCTTGTCTCTCAGGGTTTATCACAATCCAATCCCAGATCACTAGGCCCTAAACAAAGACGAGTCTCTTAGGCTTTATTGCAGTCCAAATCCCAATCACTATGCCCTAAACCAAGACTTGTCCCTCAGGCTTTACCATGTATCCCTCCAAAACCGTTCAAGGGATTCCTAGGTATTTGGGAAAGAACCTTGAGACCACCTCCACCCCGGATTCTAAAATACATCCCAAAAATCAAAGCTAAAAATCGAGATAAACATCCCAACATACCATGGCATCCAGAAAAAAGGTAATGCTACATTGAAAACCATTGTCATAACCCATGAAAACCATGCCACCGACAATAAGAGAACCATACAAAAACATGCAAAGCCATGCATGTCAAAACCATCTAGGAAATCACACATGCAATATGTTACCTGCAAGTATTCCTGTTGAAGTTGCATGATCTTGCTCTTCCTTCCTTTCTCTTTACTTGTTTTTCCTTCCTTGATCCAAAGCTAGAGTGCTCGAGGAAACTCTAAGTGACCAAGGGTTAGAGAGAGAGAATAATGAGAGAGCTCAAAAAATGAACTGACAAAAGGTTACAAAATGATTCTCGGAAGCCTTTTTATCAATGAGGCATATATTTTCTTCCTTTTCCATTATTTTCCTTCAATTTCCTCTTCACATGCAACCTGTGACTTTTCACCTTAATTTTCTCCTATTTTCCTTTATTTTCATAAATAAATATTCCAAAAATGTATTTTTACCTTTTAATACCTTTGCCTTAGTCTTTTGCCAATTTCCTTAGCCATTTTCCAATTTCCTTAGCCATAAACACATCTAGTGATGCCCACTACGATATCTTTGCGCAAATTTAAGCTTGGAATAAGTGTCCCTTAACTGTGGTCTTATTTTTCCTTTTATTAACTTTTATTACATGATTTTTTCATAAGGTTGTTACAATCCCTCTCAAGAGAGCACCACATCATTTTATCCTCATCAAAATTTACATCCCCTCACACAACTGTCATTCTGAGGGATAGAAAGTACACATGGTAATTGTGGGAAGTTTCTGTATAGCCCACAAATACCACCAATTATGTATTCGGCTCAAGCTTGTTCCTTGGTTCTTTCGAGACATGGCAGTAAACAGAGGCTCCAAAACTCCTAGAGTGCAACACATCCAAATTTCTCCCCGAGAAAGCCTCCTCTAGTGTAATCATGCCAAGAATCCGATGAGCACTTCATTTTTTCAAATAGACTGATGTGTTGCATGCCTTAGTGCACAAATGTAGAGGTAGGCCTTGGTCATGCAACATCACCCTCACTACTCCCACAATGCTACAATTCTTTCTCTCAACTGCCCCATTCTGCTATGGGTTATGGGGTGTTGTCAACTCTCGTAGAATACCTTCTTTCACACATAAAATTTTAAATTCATTCAACAAATACTCACCTCCATTATTTCTCCTGAGAGCCTTCACCTTCTTGCTAGTTTCTTTCTCAACTAGTGCCTTAAATTTTATGAAGTTGGAGAATGTCTCATATTTCTTCCACATGAAGAACCAACACTTCCATGAGAAGTCATCAATAAAAATGACAAAATATTTTTGTGTGACAGTGGAGGCTATCGAGAAAGCTCCACATACATATGAGTGGATACTTTCTAGGAGTGCATGTGCTTTGCTATCCCGATCATGGAATGTGGATTTTGTGTACTTCTCCAACGTACATCCTTTTCATACATCCTGCTGGTCAAGTGCTCGTTTAGGGAGGCTAGTGATTATTTTTTGTACAATATTCTAGGTTCCATGATGAAAATGGCAAATTCTTCTATCCCAAAGTTCACCGACATCACGACCATACACTTTCTCCACCTTAGTGCTTAATGCAGCACAATATTCCACATCTAACTTATTCAAGTTCTTCACATGAACCTAGATCTGCTTCACCTGTCCCATGGCTATGTGTCTCAAGAATGGTTTTCCTTTGCTAAATATCACATCATAACCACGATCTTCCAAAACTGCAACATAGATGAGATTTTTCTTTAGGCCTAGAAAAAACATGACATCCTTGATCCTAAGAGAGGAGCTCGACTCCCTCTAAAAGGTGAATGTACCAATATCATTTGCATTGTACCTTCCATTGTACCCTAGCTTTATGTGCATATGGAGATCTTTCCCCTCCAGGTCACTGAAAAATATATACACCCTGTCATGTGGAATGATGCACCTAAGTCCAATTACCATACACTCCCCAACACTGTGTTGGACATGCATGTGATAAGGGTAAAGTCAAGCTAAATTTTTCAAGTCAAGGATTCACCTAATTCTCCTCCTCAGCTTTTATTTCCTTCCTTTTTGTGTCGACACTTTGACAAATATTTCTTATTTCCCCCTTGTCTAGATTTTGGTTTGGCTTGATATTTCTTCCCTTTTCCCTTGTTTCCCTTTCCACCCAATGTAAATTTTTCTTCCTCCTCACCCTTGGATTAGATCTCATCTCTGATATTCCACCTGATTTCCTCCTATACCAAATTAGACCATATGCATTCCCAATTCAATAGTTTCTCTCTTTTGTTCATGGAACCTTGATAGCTATGCTAGCTCTTGGTGGGGCCTAGAAGGACTATGATTACCATGTCATCCTCTGAAATAGTAACACCAACTCCTACAAGCTCATCACGAACTTGTGTGAACCCACTTAGATACTGCAGGATAGTGAAATTCTTCTACATATTGATATTTCAAAGTTTGTCCTTGAGCGCCAGCTTCCTATGGCCACTACTATTCTGGAACAAATATGTGAATGCCTACCACATTGCTAAGGATTTTCTTTCCCATGGATACTAGTGATAGTGTGGTTTTGTACTCCCTCCAATATTATTATCCTCGCCTTGGCTAAATATTTCTTCACTGAGGAAGGTTCTGGGCATCAAACTCCACTGGTTTTGCAACATCTCTCTTGACGTATTCTAGGAATCCACTGTCATTGAATACGTTTTCCATGTGATACTTACATGCGATGAAATTAGAGTTTCCTTCCAAGGCATACTCTAGCCTCAGCCCGTTGAAGGTCATCTTCTCAACTCTCATCAGACCGCGTTATATTGAACTACAAATTCGAATCTCCTAAGAAACAACTTCGAAATTCCTACTCTTTTGTGAATCCTGCTATGATACCATTTAGTAATTATGGTGTATATTTGCAACTTCTCATGATTTTGTTTCAAAATAGCAAGACCAAAACCTACTCTACTGCTCTGTAGAAGTTAATTCATAATTTATAACAAAAAATTCAAATATGCAACAAGAAATAACAAACATGCACATAGTATTTTTTCGTGGAGAAAGAAATCTTCTAAAAACCCGTATGTTTGCTTGCATTAATCAGATGAATATAGATATATTACAATTCCTTTGTTCAACTCAGAACAACCTACAAGTAAATAACCTATGCCTATGCTCACTGAAAAGCTATGCCCCAAACTTAGTCAATTTTTGCCTCTGCTTGAGCACCAATTTCTTTGCACAATTACTTGAGAAATGATTCCCCTATTATTTAGGAATTTTTCCAAAATGGAATGTGTAATTCCTAAGGTTGATCATCTCACTGCATCAAACACCTGTAAACTCAAGACTAGTCTACAACTAATGTTACACTGCTTTGGAATCTCCACCATAGCTAGGGAACTCGAATCATTTTCATGCACTAGCTATTTTGGGCTAATTGATTAGTTAATTGGATGATCACTGAGTTTTACTGAAGTCCCATTTCACATCTGAAAAAAAAAAAAAAAAAAAAAAAAAAAACCTTGAGATAACTGCGTTTGATTGCTACAAATTAGAAATCACACATTCTTAACTGAACCCTAACTCCTACAACTCAAATTTATTGAGTAATCTGGGTTACATAAGCCATGTCATACAAGTTAATTGCATACAAGTTGTCTGTTGATGTGGAAATTCAAATTTTCTCAATTTAATCAAGGAAGACTCAAATTGAGTATTTCTTATTGCATTTTTGAACAATACTTTGAAGTTTAATCTAATCCATGTTGTCGATCATAATAGGAGTTCCAACACAACTATGTGTTGATAACAACAACCAATGGATAGCAATAGTGTTCAAAATAAATGAAACAATCAAAAAACACACTTTAAAACACAATCAACAAAGACCTCAAAAAGTACTCCAACTATTTTACTACCTATCCATGTTTAGAGAAAGTGCCTCCATCACTCCTCTCACGAAACACAACTCTATTATCAGCCTCCATTGCCCTAAATCCCATCAGCTGTTGTCAGCTTCCATGACTCCACTTCCAGAGGAACCCTTCAACAGTGCTAATCCTTTACCTTTAATTTTTTTACTAATGCCTCGTTTTGAAAATTTTAAGAAAAAATATTCCTTTTATCTTAAAATGTTGTCTTGAAATCCTTCTCTGTGATTTAGTGTCAAATGCAATGACAGACAATTTTCTTATAATTGTATCAACATAGATCGAAGGGACAGAGGAAGAATTGATTTCCAGAGAATCTTTCCAAGAAAAGTTGTCGTGTTCTTCATATTCATCTATCCCCACAAAACAAAGAGCCCAACAAATCATTGTCTTTGCATAAGATAACGTGAATGGTAAGTGAAATAAGAACCTCGGTATAGGTGCGAGATAATAGTAGCCTACAAGCTCGCAGACTTAGGGTGCACTGTGAGAGTCAATGTTGCAATTGTTAGATACTATTGTCTTAAATTGATATTTTTTTGTCCTAATTGTTAATTTTCTTAAATGGGTTTCATCTTAAGTGGCCATTGTCTTAAATATAATGTTTTATCTTAAAATATTTTTTGTCTGAAACTTTTTTTGTCTTAAATATAGATTTTTGTCTCAAAATAATTGTCTTAAACTATTTTAGTCTTAAATATAAAGTTTTGCCTCAAAATATTTTTGTCTCCAACTATTTTTGCCTTAAATTTAAGTATGTGTCTTAAAATATTTTGGTCTTAAACTATTTTGTCTCAAACTATTTTTGTCTAAAATTTTATATTTAAGAAAATTCAATTGACATTAAATTTTAATATAAAATAACGAAAATAAAATGTGACATTTTAAGACAAAATAATTATTTTGTCTTTCAAAAAATGTCTTAAAAGTATATCACTCGCATATATATATATATATATATATCACATAATACCACACTGACATATATATATAAATATATATCACATAATATGTATCAAATACATAGTGATGAAGGCCATTTTTATGTCATAGGGTCATTGTCATGTCAACAAGGTCATATCCATGAGATTACATCCCCATCATCAAGGTTCTAACTAGATACTAGATAACTACCATATCTCAATATTATCGTCATATACAAATGTTTTATATAAAGAAGGTTGCAGTTATATCAAAGGTCACTACAAATTGTCATTAATGTTACTACAAACATCAACATGATTTCACTTTTCAAAACCTAGTCCAACCTTCAGCAATATGAATCACAGAGAAATGGTTAAGTCCAACTACATTGTCTAAACAAGCTAGTTTTCTATAGGTAATCTATGATCACTAAGTCATGCATCACTTATTCAAATAAAGACACATCCATACATTAATTCATCATTATTCCCAAGGTTAATATCATTATGAAATCAAACAACTATCATATAGACATGCCTATAATGACGAATGTGATCCCACTATATGTGAGTGATGTGACCAAACCATAGAAAAAATCATTGGTGATTCTACCCAATTCCTTACTATGTATTGTTGTCTCTCCCCTTAGATACCAATGTGATTTGTGAACATACTAGTGAAACACCTTGACACTAAGAATGTGATGCAACAAATTTCTTATACTAGTTTTCCAGACACCTTTGTCCCTTGTTTATTGTACCAATGGTTAATACACAATTTAGCTTAGAAGACAAGAGGGACTATAATGTTACAAATCTCACTCAACTATTTATAAGGACATTTGAAATGCAAACGTTTTCACTATATAAAATTGGATTGATGCTACCATAGTATTCTAGTGAGGTCATCTCGACTTCCTTGTGGCAGAGAAATGAATAAGTGTATGTTTTTTCAACAAGACTTTAGGACACCAAAATTAGAAACAAATCAATACACATATATATAGGACAAGGCCAACATCTTTAAACTTATTCACTAGTTCTCATAACCATTCAAAACAAAGATAACAAGTTCTAATGTGTATAACATAGGCTAGGTAATTTAAGTGAGTATCATAGGGATTGAGACCTTATTCAACTTATGTTCTAGGATGCAATCATAATACAACTTAGGGTGCAAGATATTACACACAACTCTATACAGAATTGGGGTTGGAAATAAGCTGATATACTTCAAATCATCACTATTTTTGTACAGGTCAAAAGATTCCAAAGATGAAGTCTTAACAATGTTGTGCTATAGTGAGTTAGGTTCCATCCTTTAAATTAATTCAAAGGTACAAGGAAATCGCTATCAAACTTTAAATACTTAGTGAATTCATTATCATAGTTCCATAATACTTCAAATAAATGACCACAAAGATAGACCTTCTTCGTATGTTCTAAAAGTTGACATAGAATTGCATAACTTCTTCGTTGGTATGTTCCAAAAATTGCAGTGATTAAACCTTCAATCAAAATTTAATTCCCTAGAGAGGGCCAAAACCTGAAAAGTGTAAATAATGATAGCCAAGTGCCAAGATTGAAAAAAAAATAGAAGCCAAAGCCTCTCATTTTATTTTACAATCATCCACAAGGCCAAACAAATTCAGAGCTAAGTCCTCAAGTACATACATAGGTGATGAGATGAGATCCTTTCTGTGGTTTTTGGAAGACTCTAAAATAGGGTAGTGTAATTAATGATTTATAAGCAATTATTAGATTTAAATTTTAAATAGAATTCCCACAAAATTTCTTTTCGCCCATTTAAATTTTCAAAATTAAAAACTCGAATTCATTAGAATTGAATTTTGATACCCTTAACCATTTAATTTTGATTTAACAAGAGACCCCTTTTGTTTATGATTTTTCCCAGCTAATAATAATGTTCCACATGATTGGTTTGATGGGGTTTTTCTTCTTTGCCACACAATTTTGATGCCATGTCACCATCCATTAAAAATACCACATGATCTGTTATGAAACCAGCTCAAGAAAAGATAGAAAAGATAGATCAACGCCTTATAGTTCAGCCTATTCGAGGGGGCAACCTCCTTTACATTACATAAATGAACAATTCTTGGATGATACAAATGACAAAACCTCCTTTCTATATATAGGAGTCTAAGGAGTCACAATATAATCCAGCCGACCTAACAATAATAATATAAAGCCACAAAAATAACAATAGAGGGATTCTATGGGGCACAGAAATAACAATATGGGGGTAATAGGGGCGCAACAATATAAATAAGTGGTATAAATACAATAGTAATGGGGTAATCACTAGTATTATAGGGACCCAACATGATCCATGCTTTTAGGCTTTCAACCACAAATTATGTGCACGAACTTTGACTAAGAATATTTATCAAACTGTGAGGGCCCACAAGTTGCTTCACATATTAGTAGAATCAACATGATGAGAAGAACCCAATGGCGAGGATCTCCAAGGATAATTCAGTGACCTACTTCTCAAAAATCCTCCAACATGTGTAGTGTATGAATATCATCGAGGGAGTCCAAACCCTGGAGCTATTTTTTCATCATTACATCATCTCATTAATGACAACCAACATACCAAGGACATCAATGAAAATATCCAACACATATTTTCCTTGCTCCTGCTTGGACATTAATGAAAACATACTCAATACAAAATTTATGCAAGTCCTTTTGCCTGAGAAAGAAATTAATTTATCCACTTCACATCTCAATTTATTAGTTTCTTCCAAAGCTATACTATAGGATTTGATTTTCCAATTGACCAATGTTAATTTAGCTTATGCAATTTTTCCTAGAGAATAATTTTTAACTTCATTGGTATGAACTAATGTTCTCTACAACACTTGTTAATATGGCCTTTGCGCGTCATATCTTCATATTTTTTCCTCTAAAAGGTATGAAGATGGTTAATAAATTTAATGATAATCTAAATTATCTTAGGTTATAATTATGAATATTTCATAAGTTCCAAACCTATCTGAAACATAAATAAGCAAATTGAATCTGTTCTCTAAGATAGATAACAAATTGAATAATAATCTAAAGTATCTTAATTTAGAATTATAGATATATTTTCCAAACCTATTTAAAAAATAAATGAATTGTAATATTAGAAACTAAAATATTCTCAAATATAAATAGAAAATATAAAAAAAAATCATTAGAACAAATATTTCAGTTTATACATCTTTACAAGAGGATGTACGACATTCCATCGATATATTGTAGCATTAATGTGAGTTTATACCACAACACAATTAGTTATGCCTTGTGAAATCACTTCATCCTAGTCTAACAATTTGGTCTCCTCTTAAAATTATTCAAATACACTAGTTGTCAATTTATTAATATCTAATAAGCAACAATTAACTGTAGAAATTTGATAGAAATTGCAACTACTCAAGATTTCAAACAGCAAAACAAGAGACATAATTTTACTCTACTGGTATGTGGAATGAAAAACATAATTTAGAACAATATGCATAGACATGCAGTAATCAAAACCACAAATACATATTGATTTCTAAGGGAACCCAATGGGAAAACCCCCTCAAGCATCTTTGCATTAAACAGTTGAATAGAGAAACTATTACAATTTCTAGCTCCATCTCTGAAATCAACCTACAAAAGAATAATGGTTCTCTTTAATCAATGAGTAACTATGGCCATCACTTAGCTAATTATTTTCTCACTAAGACTCATATTTCCTCGTGCAAATCCTGAGGAATTTAGCCCCCAAAAATAGGATTTTTCTCCAAATTGATTGGGAAATTCCCAAGGATTGCTCTTCTAACTCATGCAACCCCTATACACTCAAAAATATTCTACATGGATATAACATTGCCTTGTCATCTCCACCTCAACTGAGGAACTCGAATTATTTACATGCCCTGGCTATTTTAGGTTGATTGATCAGTTAACTTACAAGTCTCTAAGTTACAATGTTGACCCACTGCAAAAATGACCTTCAACTAACTCTATAAATAGTTAGAGGTCAGCTAACTTAAAACAACTAAAAATAACTAAACTAGATTACTAAAATCTAGCAATCACATATGCATAATTGAACTCCAAGCCCTCTAACTTGAATTTTTTTGCCCTAACTCAGTGACAAGATCCATGTCACACTAGTTAACTACCTCCAAGTTATCTTGCTGGTGTGGAAATTTGATTTACTCTATTTGACTAGGGATAAAGTCAAATTGAACCTTTCCTGCTAAATTTTAACACTCACTCTTAGCAAGAAAGGTACTTTTCATCACCCCTATCCTACACCTGTGGTATTCAAATTTACTTCTTGACAATGCCTTTGTCAGTATGTCAACATCTTTCTCCTTAGTTGGAATGTACTATAGCAATGCAATTATCCTCTGCAGATAGTCCAACAAATGATGATGCCAAATATCAATGCGCTTCGACCTATCATAAAATACCAAATTCTAAGAGAGCTTAATGGAACTCTGATTATCACAATAAATATCACAGTCGGATCAATATCTTGACTAAAAAACATTGCACGTATTTTCATCATCCATATGGCCTCACATGTTGCCTGACTTGCAACCATGTATTCATCCTCTACTGAGTTGAGTGCCACAACCCTCTGTTTCCTAGTGTACCAAGAAATATTTGTAGACCCACCACTAAAGATAAAACGTAAACTACGTTTCCTGTCTGATGGAATCCCTGCCTAACCTAAATAAGTAAAGCCTTGGATCATCACTCACTCTGTCCTCCTATACCATAATTCATACTCGACATTGCCTTTAGGGTACCATAAGACATGTTGTGTTGCCTTCCAATACAGCTTCGTAGACGTCATGATAGCTTGACTCAGTTGCTTTACTCGATAGAAAATTTTGGGTCTTTTTTCACAAGATACACCAAATACCCCACAAGTTTCCAATAAATGGTTGCATCAACCTCTTCACTTGAAGTGGTATTATCCTTTCTCTAGTTTGTAGCTAGAGGTGTGTCCATGGGCTTATAATTCTCCATGTGAAATATCTGAAGTATTTTAGAGGAATAATTTCCCTAAGACAAAAAAAATTCACCATCACCTTTCCATACTTCCAACCCGAGGAAGAAATGCATGATGCCCATCTCTTTCATCAAAAATTCCCTTGCAAGATCAAATGAGATGCTCATCACTTGTCAATATTAAATCATCAACATATAAAACAAGAATAACCAACTTACCATTTTCCACAATGTGATAAAGGTTTGCATATACTTCACTTTCCATGAAGCCCAATCCACTAAGATAATTTTTTATCCAAGTGTACCATGCTCAGGGCATATGTTTAGGACCATACAATTCTCTCTTGAGTCTGCACACATTAGACTCTCAATCATATCTCTCAAATCCTTTTTCTTGCTTTATGTAAATTTCATCCTCAACAACACTATTGAGAAGGGAAGTATTCACTTCCATATGGTGGATTTTCCACTGCATCTGCATAGCTAGTTCTAGAATGGATTTGATTGAAGAATATCTTGCAACCAGTAAAAAAGATTCCTCATAGTCCACTCCCTCTATCTGAGAGAATCCTTCGTCCACAAGTCTAGCCTTGTACTTCTTGATGCTCCCATGATCTACATGATTCACTTTGTAGATCCATCATGAAACAACCACTTATTTACCTTTTGGTCTCGACACCACTTCCCATACACCATTCTTCATGATGGAAATGTATTCTTCCACCATGGTATCAACCCAAATAGGTTGAGAAACTTCTTACTCAAATGAGTAAGGCTAGGTATCAATGAGCTTTGTCATGATAGCCATGTGTCGAGTGTACCTATCAGGTGACCTCCTGTTCCTGCAATGTGATGTGAGGGCTTCCACATTATCCCTTGCATCCTACAACAATATATCAGCTTCTTTGGTTCTCTTTCTCCCATCTCTATATGATTTTGGTTGAGTGTGCACCTCCACTTTGCCTCCTGTATGCTCCACTACATGTAGCTACTCCACAAACTCCTAAAGGTCATCCTGAGGCTCCTCCTTTGGTGATAGAAACTCCTACTCCTGTGGTAAACTCAACTCTAATTCCACAAAGCGTCACATAGCCTTCTTTTCATCAAACTTGACATCTCTCCTTAGAATTGTCATCCTTAGTGAAGATAAATACACCCGATAAATGTGTGGAGTTTCGGTGTATCCTACAAAAACTCCAAACTATCTTGTAGGCTCAAGTTTATTCCTTGAATATTGTATGACATGATAATAAACGAAAGCTCCAAAAATTTTGAAATGAGACACATGAGGGTTTGTCCCAGAGAAAGGTTCCTCCGATGTGATTATGCTAAGTATTCTATGAGGACTCTGGTTTTATAAATATACTATTGTGTTTCATGCTTCTGTTGATAGATACAATGGAAACGTATGATCATTCAACATGCCCTTTATTTCTCCCACCATGCTTTTGTTCTTAATTTTGCTACCCCATTTTGTTGTAGGTTATGGGGTGCTATCAAGTCTCTTCAAATACATTCTTTTGCATAGAAATCCTTGAGTTCATGTGAAATAAATTCACCTCCATTGTCTCTCCTGAGAGGCTTCACCTTCTTCCTAGTTTCCTTCTAAACCAATGCCTTAGATTCAACAACTTTTTAGAAAACTTCATCCTTCTTCCACATGAAGAGGATCCAATATTTTCTAGAAAAATCCTCAATAAAAATATCATAGAACATATTTTTGGTTGGGGAGGTTCTAGGAAAAGGGTCCACAAACATTAGAGTGGACTCGCTCCAAGATTTCACCTTCTCTTCTATCTCATACACTAGAAGTGGATTTGATATATTACCCCAATGTGCAATCCTTGCATACATCCTGCTATTCGAGGGAGCATGTAGGAAAACTAATGGTAATTCATTGCATGACTTTTAGGCACCATTGTGTAGATTATCTGAAATATTGGGAAAACTTGTAAATACTATGAAATCTCCCTCATCAGTTAAAACATATGTTTAGTATTGTCTCATTTACCCAGTTATGCAAGAGGTTTATGTGTCAAGTTATATGTCTTTTATGTGTCATGTGTGAGAAAATTATGAGTTAATTAGTTTCTTAAATAATATGAACAATAAATGAAATTAATATAAATATACATAGAAAAATCATAAGACAAATATGATCAAGGAGTTCACCATCCAGTACTCGGCTACATCTCCTTTGATCTCCTTCAATGGCTAGGCCCTCTTTGGAATTACTGGTCAAATTACTAATTACAAGCTTCTTCTCAACTCCAATGGCTTTACAAACTGTATGATTAGGTTCAAAGGACCCAAAAACCCAAAAAATGACTACTACCTTTCTGAAAACTGACTCTGGATGATCTGGGCATGACCTCCTTCCTTGGTGGCCATAAGCTTCCCTGAACTTCTCTGTCAAAAAATCATCTAAATAAGTCTTTTATCTTCACAATGTCAAAATCATCCAAAATTGACTATTCTTTTTAAAAAATTAGTCGAAATCCCATCAAGTTATGGTCTTTTCAATTTTTCCCTAAGAATGTCCTCCAAATCTGGAAAACTTCAGTTAATCCCACTAAATTTGGGGGTGGTTCTATAATTGGCGGAATCAGCCAAAATCTCCGCCAAGTTAACTGCATGTTTAATTAATGGTTAAGTGTGTTTAATTATTGATTAAACATGATTAGTGCATAATCCACATTTATGGTAAATCACCAGTGGTTAAGTCCCATGGTGGTCACAGGCACATTTACCGTTAACTGCTAGTGGTTAGCCCCTAACCTTCACACTTAACCTTCAACAAACATTCCATTACATGTCAAGTATTAAAGTTTGGTGTGGCGCTAAGTATTGTGGTTTGTGGAGGGGAGGCCGTGGGCTCAACCCTAACTACTACGAAATTTTTTCCCAAAAGGCATTGATCCTATTCAGCCATTTGGGAGGTCCCACGTGGCGGCCTCCAGGCTTGCCACATGGCACCCTCTCATTGGCCCATCCAAAACCAACATAATTGCACCACATCACCCAACTAGAAACCAACCAAAAGGTCACACTTGGCATGCCCTCATTAGGGGTTGACTATTATTGACCTGCACAGTCACCTGCCACGTCAGTAGTACAGACTGTTGACTACACAGTACCTGTAATTTTTTTTGTTGTTTGGTGAAATAGTTAGTGGGCTCTAACTTCTTCATACGAACTCTATTTTGAGTTAAATGAGTTGCGTTGGTATCGTATCATCAAGCGTGACACGTTAGTTGAGGAATCTATCGATTTTGATCACTTTTATTTTTGAGCTAATTTTTTCCCTTAATCCAGATTTCGATCACTCCTTCCCACTGATGAGATTTTTGACCCATGAAAGTTTGTTATCTGATCAGAGTTTAATACTCTTCTCCTTCCCAAGTTATATGAACTGATTTTAATTCAAAAGTCTCCATGACAATAACTTGGGTGCATTGTAATGCCTTGCATTGTGACTGGATATGTCCCCCAACCATTGTTCTTCTTTTGCTACTGACCCAATCCAGCACTTATTGGCTACTTGTTCATTGAGGATACACCTTTCTATACCAAAGTGATCCCTTGGTGCTTGGAAACCTGACTGATAGCCTGACCACTAAGAATCATGTTACTCCATTGCAACACATGCATTCGATGCAAGCTTCTTCTTGCAAACCACTTTTACAAGTTAAGCCCATATGAGTGAACTACAACAACGAGTTGCAATATCAGTAACAACAACATAATAAATTACCATTCTTTTACCTCCATGGTTCCAATTTCCATATCTGGAAGAATGCATTCATCATCTATTTTTCATCTTGGTGTCAATACAAAACAACGGTCTTCCATGGCTGCAAACGTTTTGGCATCTTTTCCATTGTCACTTCTTGTCTCTATCATCCTCCAGTTCAACATGGTATTCATTTTTTCATTTGAGAATGAATACTAAGCATGAGCATCTTTGACAAGAATGGACCTTCCAAAATTCTGCGACATCTTGTCACAAGAAACACCATTAAATGGAAAAACATATTATGTAAGAATTGCAAATTCATGACCTCTACTTTTGCTCCTTCAAAGCAACAATTGTCACAACATGTAACATCTCCATGTACTCTTGTATCTTGGTGTACAAAACATCGACTCACACAATTGAAAAAACATCATCAACTAAATATAAGTCGACAAGATATGCTTCTTCAAACAACTGACTTTCAAGCCAAGCAAATCCATGTCCAACAACTTGAAGATTGTTTTCATAAACAACAAGAATTCCACATTCTCATGCAATAATGTGTCAACATATCTCTTTCATCTTTGGAGTCAAAATCAACTCTTCCATGTCGATATGACATACATATGACAACAATCAACAAAAGTCTACACTCATGCATGTGCAAATGATCAACATTCTCAAGTTGACAACATACATGTAACAAATAAATCAACCAATACAAGTCATTCACTCATGCATGTTGCTAGTTTCATTGTTCACACACACACAAACTCTCATGTATGTGTACAATTCCTCAACTCTCTCACAAATACAGACACAAGTACAATAAGCCTAAAAACATGTATGGGTACATAAGAGCTTAATTGAGAAATTTTCCGCAAATGAAGTGAGTAACATACCCCATTTTCACACACCTTCTTGGCGAAATTATGCAACATCAAGAATTGACAAATTTGTTGCAAATGAAGTGAGTAACGTACCCAACTTTCACACACCTTCATCGTGAAATTATGCAACAAAAAGAATTGACAAATTTGCTGCAAATTATGTGAGTAACATACCCACTTTCACACAATTGCTTGGTGAATATATGCAACATCAAGAATTCTTTCAAAAGAAATGCATTCACATACAAACTTGTAACCACAAATTGCCTTCCTTGCTACATTAAAGTGAGTCAGAAAGAACTACACTTTCAACATCTTGCATCATACAAGTTGCAGTATACTTTCAAAAAAACGTAATGCATTCATAAGGAAAAGAAATGCATTTGTAGGCCAAAGAATTGCATATATCAACAAAATAAATGCAAGCCTTATTTGGATAAGAAATCAAACCACCTCATACCAAACCATTTCAATGGCGATTCTTGTAGTTTCACATCCAATGGATCTCTTGTTTTATCTCGCTTTTGCTTTGAAAGTTTCCTGTATGTGGCCATTTTCATCCAATGTCTTAGAAAATTATGGTTATTGAAACCACACAAAGATCATGAACTTTTTCTCCAATTCTTACATTAAGATTTACCATGTTTAACGTAATCAAAAGAAACTTCATTAAAGACATATTTATACCTTGAGCATTCTCCTTTGTCGCCTTGTTGAGGAGGTGAATTTGAAGAGGTAGTAGTTCTCTTTGGATTACCAACAATGGTGTTAATAACCTTAGAGCTTTCATCATCCTCTTGTTTTCCATTTCCACTAGTTGCATGCTTATGAGCATCTTCTTGCATAGTGGGTATACAATGTTTTCATTCCTCATGAACACAATCTTCACAACCTTGAGGGTATGAACATGTAATGAAAGTCCCTCTTGTAACACTTTGATGTGCCTCCTTGGCTTTGGAGTAGTCTCCATCATGTTTTCCATCACCAAGACCCAAATACCTAGGCCTTTCCTCAACAACAATTGGCTCAACTATGCCTTGTGCATGTGTGCCTAACCCTTTACCTTCATAGCCCATTTTCATCAATAATTTGGACCCTTTTCCTCTAGTATGCCTTTCAAAAGAACCAAAACATTCATTTTTAGAAGAAATTGGAGATAACCTTGAATTGAATACCTCATGTTCATGCATATACTTGGCTAGGGTGTCCTTGGAATTATGGAGTAAAATCTCCATTTCATCCATATTTTCAAGAAGCTCTTGCTTCTCCTCATTCATGGAAATCAACTTCTCTTGAGGTATAGTGTTCTCCTTCCTATCTTAATACATCTCTTGCACCATATCTCTCATGATGATAACTCATGCAACATTTATTCATCAAAGAGTTTTTATAAGGAAGATGGATTAGAAACATCACTTGTTGAAGGTACCATCACAAGTCTAATGAATTAAAGAGATTCACAACAATTCACAAAGCTTCAAAAACTTATTTACTATGATTTGAGAACCAATCTCTCAATCTTTAGCTTCTCCTTGCTTCAACTTGTACACACAAACTTGCACATAGTTAAATGATCCTTGCACAATTTCAAAACCAATAGTTAATTCTCTAGATAACCTTGGCAAACCATCTCAGGGTTCAAATGAGATAACAAGTGCTCTGATACCAAATTGATCTGAAATCTTAGGAAAACTTGTAAATGCTATGAAAGCTCCCTCATAAGTTAAAACAAATTTTTAGGATCATCTCATTTACCCAGTTATGCAAGAGGTTTATCTGTCAAGTTATATGTCTTTTATGTGTCATGTGTGAGAAAATTATGAGTTAATTAGCTGCTTAAATAACATGAAAAACAAATAAAACACAAAAAAATATACACAAAAAAATCATAAGACAATTCTAATCAAGGAGTTCACCCTCCAGTAATGGGCTATATCTCCTAGGACCCCCTTCAATGGCTAGGCCCTCTTTGGAATTATTGGTCAAATGTGTGATTACAAGATTCTTCTCAACTACAATGGATTTTTAGACTATACCATTGGGTTCATAGGACCCAAAAATCCCAAAAATCACTATTAGATTTCTAAAAACTAACTCTGGCTGATCTGGGCATGATCTCCTTCCCTAATGGCCCTAGGCTTCCCTGAAATTCATTGTAGAAAAATCACATGTAGAAGTCTTCTATTGCCTCTGAAACCTATTCCATTATCTTCCGAATGTCAACATCATCCAAAATTGACTATTCACTTTCAAAAATTGGTCGAAATCCCATCAAGTTATGGCCTTTTGATTTTTTCCCTACGAGTCTCTGATAAATCTGGAAAACTTCAGTTAATCCTGCTAAATTTGGGGGCAGTTCCAGATTTGGTTTAATCTGCCAAAATATCGAACAAGTTAACTGTGGGTTTAATTATCAGTTAAGTGTTTTTAATTAGCGGTTAAATGTGATTAGTGCATAATCCATGTGTATGGTAAACCGCTAGTGGTTAAGTCCTGTAGTGGTCACATGCGCATTTAGTGTTAACCACTAGTGGTTAAACCGTAATGTTCGCAATTAACCTTTAAGAATGTATACATTCCATTACATGTCAAGTATTAAGGTTTGGTGTAGCAATGAGTGTTGTGGTTTGTGGAGGGGAGATCGTGGGTTCAACCCTCACTACTGTTATCACTCCAAAATTTCTTTAGAAGTTGTTAGCGAAAGAAATGTTTGAAGCTAACAACAAACTTACTTTGGAGATTATGATCTAGCCTTCCTAATTCTCAGAGAGGGCTCTCTCTTTATGATTTATCTTTGTTTTAGTAAATTGATTTTAGGCTAGTTACTTTTGCACTTGGGTTTTGATTTGAATTTGGGTGGTGGGATCACTTACTTAGTTGAACAGAGGGTTTCTTTTACCAATGGTCTATGGGGTCAAATGTCAGAAAAAAAATATTGGATCAAGTTCTAAAAACAAAGTCTACAGGGAAAGATAGATGAGTTACTAAAGATCTCAAAGACTAGATGGTGAAGTGGTCTTTAATCAGATCTAGGCAGAAATTAAGGGTTATGTAGGCCATATTATGAAAAGAACAAAAGAGTTCAACCAAGATGGGAGAGCAATTAAGCATTCTCAAATCCGGATGTCAGAGGAAAACATATAAATGATCACCTGTGTGAAACAGAGTGTACTTCAAAAAATTCTGAGTTAAATTTCCAGTTAATTCATTCAAATTTGGGTAACATTTAATTTTATGAAACACATAAGGTAGTAACAAAATCAGACAAAGAAAATACTTCACTGCAATAGCTCATCTCATGAATCATGTAGTGCAATCCTTTTATTACTTACTCCAGTATGTTGACTTGAAAATTGGTACAATAACCTTTAGGTTTAAGATCAAAATAACTCTACAATGTATAGTTATCCACCCTCAATACTTCAATTTATGAAGTATTTATACAAAAACAATTTACAAAATATCCCAAACTATCTTGGGAACTAATGTAGGAGAAAGAAATATCTTCATGCAAGAAGATAGAGACAACTATTGAACTGTTGTTTGTTGTCCTTGTTATTTAGGTTCTCCTAGCTTTGACCGTTTTCCCTTTAATTTTCTTTGTTGTTTGGTCTTCATGTTGGATGTTGTATTTACTTTGACCTTTCATCTGATACACTTTCATCTGATACACTTTGACCTTGTTGACCCATCAATATCCTTTTACTATGCTCCTTCACTTTTACTGTACATTTTAAATTTTATAAAAAAAAGTGCATTTTTTACAGTAAATCATTTAGTTTTTCCGATGTCTCAGCATCTGGTAATTGGATATTGAGAATCTTTCTTTATATCTCATCTTCCTCTCTATTCTTGGCAAAAGTAGGCTTATTGACAAAAAAGTGTTTTACCTCATCCTGGAGGTAAAAACAATTCTCAAAAGTTTGATACAATACTCTGCCAATAGGTATACCCATCACGGAGGAAGTATTAACCTAATCTTTGGCTACTTCTCTTAACTTTTTATTGTAGTCCTCCTATGTCATTAATTTTTCATTTATAACCAAAGGATTTGGTAAACCCTTTTGTCTCAAGATTTCGAATTTAACCATGAATATGTCAATTGCTAGTTGCATGGTTTGGCACTTATCCTCCAAGTTCAACATCAAATTCCTCTTGGTGAGCACATTTCTAACTTCCAAAATTGTACATGTTCTGTCAGATATCTCTAATTCTTGTAGCTCATACTTGTTATTGGAGTTGAGGAAGTGAATGATCCTTGAAGCCTCCTCTAGCATGTCTCCAAGTTCTGCTTTAACCCTCTGAATAGCTTATGTATCATGCTTTATCAAATCAAGCTATTCAAAAATAACCTGGATGGATGGCCAAATATCATTGACAAAGTCAATGATATTGGCCCACAGTTTCGCCTTAGCCTGACCAAGAGTTTCATTGAGTGTCAGTTCGTTTTCTAGGCTTTTGATCCTTTTGGTCATCCTTGTGGACTTTTGCTATTCTTATTTGTGCATGATTTGGGCCAATTTGTAATATTCTTCTAGGCCGGTAACTTTCTCCTTGTTAGGGCTTAAATCTACCTCAGACTAAGAAAGGCAAGACCTAGGGTAACATCAAACCACGCTTAACTTAGTAGCTAGCACTACCAGGTCGAGAGAGGGCTCTCTCCTTGTCAATGTCAGTAAAATATATCAAATGAAACTTAATATGACTGATGTAAAGACTAATTTTAGGCTCGGTATAGGGTCAACGAAGTTTGATTGAATTTTATGATGGTTTGCTGACTCAAATGTGAAAGGCAAATTTAGGTCCGTTGAATGAACTCAGATTTGTAGAGGTTTCTGTGGGGCGAGGTAGGAAAATGCTTTAGTATTTTAAATTGAATGTAATGGAGAGTCTTAATATTGGTGAGGAGTTGGATAGGGCATAAAGGTCTCAGGGATCCTCTTCAAACTACTGAAAACATAGAAAACTAAACAAACCCTAGGTAGAGCACTACAACATCAATGAATTCTACCTTTAACCTTCATTCATTTAGTTAAGCTAAAAAAAGAGACATGATGGCATGCATAAACACATGTAAACTTGAATTACAGAATGAGAAACAATACCAAATTGTCTTGCCACAATAATCCCACAAAATGTTGCAAACCCTGGTCTATTCCTTTACCAAACTACAAAGATGAATGTACAATGCTGCTAAAGGCTTTCACAAAAGTCCAACCTTGACAAATGACTGAAAAAGTACTAGATATAGGCAAAAAACAACTTATGATAGGCTTTAGGGGTCGAATTCATGAGTTTAGGGGTTGTTCGAACAAGATCTAAACTAAGAACTGAAAAGTAGGCAGTGGAACAACTTGCCTCTAAAATCTAGGAAACTGATTCATTCAGTTCAAAACTACCTTCTTATGATGTATATACCTCCATGAGTGAATTTTCAACATTTTTACATCAAATTCCATCAAGTGACATTAATTTATATCAAGAGTTTGACCATGAGAGAGAAAATGTCAAACTGGGAAAAAACTAGGTGAAAAACAAAGTTTTTTGGCAAAAATCGCAATTTTCCATCCCGTGTGCCGCACCACTTTCCCTGTGTGTAGTGCTTTTCCGGAGCTAATTTTGGAGGCCTTTCCGTGAACAAAATTTACTCCACATGGGCTTGTTGGAAAGTTCTATCTGTCTACTTTCCAGAACAGGTGGCATTTCTGAATTTGGTGTCCAATTGCCCTTATAAAAATGAATTCTCCCAACACTACTCCCTATGTGTCCAGAAAGGGGCAGAAAGGGCATTTTCAAGGTGTTTTTGACCCTTTTGGAAGCTAAAAACTTGACAAAAATTTCTAGCCATTTCTGGGCATTCATAATATTGCATGCATAATCCAAAAATGTAGAGTTTTCCTCTAGAGGAGGTCCCTAGCAAAAGCGAGCACCGGGTGGCGCTACGCACCAAGCAGAAAAACCTATTTCTTCCTTCAAAAATTCAAAATTGACAAAAAGTGTGCCAAATTTGTTGAAATTTGGGCTAAGTGTCGTGCATCAAGTGCTATGTTGGGCTAAAGAAGCTTCAGCCAAAATCTTGAGCTTATCTTGCTCTTTCTTCGTCCTCAAAGTTTTCCTCAACTTGGCCTTGAAGGTCCTTATCTTCGCTTTGCAAATCTTATTTCTTCCTAAATAATGACAAGCCATGTGTCACAACATGTCTTTCTCCTTGTTAGCCTTGTCTAACAACCTCTCTAAGTGCATGTTCATCTTCTCCAACCAAGACTCCGTGTCATTCTCTATCTCTTGCTCAATGGAAGTCAAAGTGACATGGTCCTCTTTGTCATTTTGCTTCTTCAGTTTTAACATTTCTAGCTCCATTAGGCTTTGCTTATGTTAGAGTCGGTCTGTTCAGCCCTCCGTCAGAGATCAAAAACTCTTTATTGCATTTCATTTTTAGGTGTCTCCCTCAATTCATTAAGTTGCATTTTTCTAGGGGCATGCCATAATCTGACGAAAGGGTCTTGTCATTCATTACCCCTCATGCCTTATCATTGCTGGCTCAGGTCTGTCTGTCAAAATCAAGTTTTAAAATCACTTACAGTCCTGTTTTAGTTTCTAGATTAGAAAAGGTAATTTCAGTCATTAGGTTTAGGGTTAGTCAATTTGGTCTTCAACAATGTATAATAAAGCCAGCAGACTCATGAGGGAGGTCCTTAATAGGTTTTCATTTCCAATATTTTCATCATCATATGCTTGACTATGACTTTTCTTCAAAACTCCGTTATGAAGAAAATTCATCATGTCGCTCTGTAATAAATCGTCATATAATTTTCAAAAAGTTTTTCAACTGTTGAAATCACCAGGCGCAGCCCTGGTCTTCCTTTGTCAAGACATGCCACTATCCCTGCAAAGAATTGACAAGAGATTCGTCAAAAGGGAAACAAAAGACAGAGTTCTATTAATTATGGAAAAAGTGCCAAGTCAAAACATTACAAAGTGGGTTTGTGAGAAGCAAAAATCTAATCTATCACTATAAGAGGTTCTCATAATTTTAAAACATTCATTTGCATGCCAAGAGAAAAGAGGAGGCATCTCAAGGTGAGTTTTCGTGAAAGAGTGAGAAAATGGACAAAAACCGCTGCAACTTGCCGGCGCGACGCATTGGGCAGAAGGCACAGCACACTGGGAGAAGTTGTGCAGTGTAATTTCGAACGGGCGTGGTGCACTGGGACAACACAGGGCGTTGGGCAAGCTGTGCGACGCACTTAGCTATCTGGCCCAAAAAATTTCAAAACGGCCTCCAAACGCCAAAAACGTGGAAATTTCTTTTGAATTCAAGTAGGTTGGGCTCCTCTTTCATTGTTCATTCATCCAAGTTTATGGTGTATATGATGATTGATGTGTTGAGCTTCCAAACAAACAATCAAACCCTATTATTTTGAATTCCTCAAACATAAGTTGCTGCTTGGGGTTTCAAAAATTGTTGGCCACCAAGCTTTTTCTTTTTCCATCATTTATTTTCTCCCTAATCCCATTTGTTTCTTGACTTCATTGTTCCCTATCCCCTAAAATTACTAAACCCCTGTCCTAAATTCCCTTTCCCAAACTTTCAAATGTGAAACCCTAAACCCTATTCCCACACATAAATCCCTCAAATCCTCTCCCATATTTCCCTAACAAATCTGTTCCGATAGTCCCTAATCCCTTAATATTATTTCCCTTTCCTAACAGTCCCTGTTTCATTTGTTTCCCCTTGGTGGCAGAGTTTGAACACATCACTAAAAGAGTAGTCCAAATAGTTTTCATACACTAGCATCTTTTTCGCCAAGGCGGTTTGAAAAAAAGCAGTCATGGCATCTAAGCATTCATCGGATTATGAAATGGAAACCCAAAGTGACTCTCCCATGGAGGAACATGCACCCCGGAGGCCTCATAGAGGAGGTAGGCATATCAGAGAAGAACCAGTCACCCTCACTGAATTACAGGCCTGCCCTCTTGCCATCTTTTGTTTCCAGCATCAGTCATGCTATGAGTTTTGTCAAAAGGTGGCTAGTGTTCAATTTCATCATGAGTTGGCTCGTTTATTTGTGCTGCATTTACATGGATATCAAGATACCTTAGCCGGTGTCACCTTCACACTTACACCAAAATCTGTCTCACTAGCAACCGGCATACCAAACATTGTGGAACCATGGACCAAGAGGAAAAAGATTGACCGACAACATTATGAGCCATACATTAAAACCGGTTTCTTGAGGGAGCTCAAGACAGTGTTTCCATTCCGATATTTGAAAGATGAATATGCTCCACTAATGAAATTGATCATGAAATATTTCAGCTATGAGGGACGGTTCTCTCGTTTATATGCTTATCACATCAAGTTGCTCATGCATTTCACTAGGGTTTGGATGATGAACATTTCGTATTTCATTTTCCGGAATATAGAGAGGATGACCACCCTTGTGTAGCACAAAACCCCTCGGCAGCAACTTAACAATGTTTATCATTTTTCTCTCATTAATATTTTGGTGGTTCATCAACTTGGATTACAGGGCATCACTTGGGATGATTTCATCTCTCATGACTTCTTCAGAGCTTCACGGGGATTATCAGAGGTTAAGCATGAGATAGGTGGACCTTCTCATTAGTATGAGTGCCATGAGACTGCTAGTGTGTCGGTATTCATCACATATCAGAGGGGCACTAGGCATTTGTTTGTAGCAGCGAAGCGAGTGTTATCTCCACCCAGTGTGGAAGGGGCATCGCTTCCGACATCAGCACCACAGGTACAAGACAGAGGCAAAGAACCAATGCATGACGAGGGGCCTTCAGGTGAGTGAGAGACTGAATTCATTCTCGTTCAGGATGATGACACAGATATGCACCCGCAAAATGAACAGCTTAGAAACATCATAAAGGAGCAACGGGCAGACATTAAGGAATTGACTCACAACTTGGAGAAAGCTAAGTGGGTCATTAAATACTTGGATTAGAGTAACAAACAACTTGAAGATCAGCAAGCAATCATGGAGTTACAAAACATGCGCGAGAATCGCCAAACTGCACAATGGAGAAGAATTGAGCTCACTTCATTGGAGCAAGAGATTAATGATGATCGGGAGTCTAATATTGAGAGAGTAAACATCCACATAGAGGGACTACTGGACAAGGTTGACAGAGACAAAGAATTGCTGAGACACATGGCTTTCCACTACATGGCACGGAACAAGTTTTGCAAGGCATGAATAAGTAATTTAAAGGTGAAACTAAAGAAGGCAATAAGGAAACAAAAGAGGCAAAAGGAGTTTGATCATCTTCAGATATTGGCTGAAGCCCATTTAGCTCAGTATGACACTTGATTGAGAAGCTCCAGCCCAAATTTCAAGAAATTTGGGGCTTTTTTGGCATTTTGACAAATTTTGGCACAAAAAACAGGGTTTTTCTCCCTATGTGCCGCGCCACGTGGCGTGCTCTTTTGCTAGGGAGCTCCAAATGGAAAAAAGTTTACATTTCTGGATTTTTCATGAAAAATCATGGTTTCTGGTACATGGCCAAGAAATTTGGGCAAGTTTTGAGTCCTCAGGAGGTCAAAAACACTCAAAAAATGATCTCACTGCCCCTATTTTGACACACAGGAAGAAGTCTTGGGAGATTGAAGTTTTGGAGGGGTAAACGACATCCAAATTAAGAAATTCCACTTGGGTTGGAAAGTAAACATGCAGGAAATTCCGAAAAGAACACTTGAGCTCAATTTGGACTTCAGGAAGTGCCTTAAAATTAGCTCCAAAGCGGCACAATGCATAGAGAATCAGGCACGGTGCATAGAGGAGTTTTGCCTATTTTTCACTATTCAGCTTAGTAATTCGCCCAGTTTTGACTAGTTTTGCTTCTTGATGTTATTATTGACTTTTCATGATATAATTTGATAACTATGATGTAATATTGGCACATTTTACTTGTTCTAGAGGATTCATTCACTAAAAAGTGAAAATTGAATGAATGAATGAGTTTCCTAGCATATAGGGGTAAGTTGTTTGACTATCTAGATTTTAGTTCCTTGTTTAGAATTAGTTCAAACAGCTCCTAGAATGATGAGCTCAACCCCTAGAGGCAAGGGAATAATTTTGGCTTGTCTATATTATGTAATTTCTAAGTCATTTTCAGGGTTGGATACTTGGGATTGCTTGGCACTCTATTGTACATTTCATTTCTGCATTTTTGGCAAAGTAAAGACAAGGGTTTTACAGTACTTGTTGGGATCCATGTGGCTCTATGTTTTTATGGTGTGCTTCTCTATGTATTTGTAAGTTCATTGATGTTATTGTGAATCATTTTCCCTTCTCTTGTCTTCTGCAATTAAACAAATGAGTTATTAAGGTAGAATTCATGGACTGCTATGCTCTGCCTGAATATTTTGTTTAATTCTTCATGTTTTCATCTGTTTGAGGAGGACTCTTGAGACCTTCTTGCCCTCCTTGGCTCCTCACCAGTCTGATCCACCCATTCATTCAATTCAAAGCATCAAATCAATTGTCTTCCTTGCCCCAATCAGAACTCTACAAAAATATGGCCTCATCCCCGGACCCAAAATTTTCCTATCCCTTTTTCCAACAAAACCCCCAAAACCTCAAAACAAATCCTTGTACTTAATACCTAGCCTAAGATCAGTTGTTAAATCAGTCATCTCAAGCCCCATCGATTATCTTTCGCTGAGATTGACCCAGAGAGAGCCCTCTCCTGTCCTCGTAGGGCTAGCTACGAGGTTGAGCGTGGTTTGATGTGGACCTAGAACCTTGTCTTTTCAGCCTGAGGAAAATCTAGGCTCTAACATAGTGGCGACTCCACCGGGGAAGAAATTATTTGTGTGTTGGTCTTCTCATTTTATAAACTACAAACAAAGTCTAAAGATTAGCCAGGTAGCCTACGAAACTCTTTTTCTTTGCATCAGCGCAAGTAGATAAAAGCTACTTCAGTCAATCTCCGGTCTAGCCTTATGAACGGAAGGCTTAACCTAAAAACACCCCAGTACTTCTGATAATTCTAAGCTTTCAGATGAAAAGTTTAGGATTTGATAGGCTGAACAAGTTATTTATGTCCCTTTGATTTCTTGGAATAACAACACATTGGCTTCTAGAAGACATACCAGGGCAAATTTGAATCCTTCCTGTCTATGAAAATCCAAATCTTATTTCAAGAATTGTTCGACAAGGAAGTTCTATCATTCCCGTGTTCAAAGCTTAGTCGTGTCCTGTTGGTTTTGAGTATCTTGAAGATCAAGAATTTGATGAAAATTTTGAGTTGTCTCTGTTTGAAACCAAATCGGAAAGTGTTGTCGCTTCCACTGTTTTAAATCCTGAGTTTGTTTGAAATCTTGAAACCGAAGTGGCTAACAAATCCATTGATGATTATATCTTAAATCGGCTCCAATCTTCAATTGTGTCTTCTAATATCTCTGATTTTTTAGAGATAGCTTCTGCAACCCTTGGGTCATCCGCAATTGCGTCGAATTCAAAAATTTCCACCAAACCTCCCTTCATTCCCACCCTTCCCCTGCAACCTACTATTTCTGATAAAAAATATGTAGTCATATCGCCTCCTCCATCTACTCCTTCTACTCCTAAAACACCCAAGATTGTTTCACCTCCCCATACGCCTCCTCATACACCTCACACATCAGCTGCACCTACTCCCCCAACATCCCCCAGACAGAATCCACCAAGAGCGATGGCTGCTCGTTTTTCCCCACTTGTGTTGCCTCAAAATCTTGATGATATGCCCACTAATTATCAAAGCAAGTTTCCTTTGTTTGATGGCACTCCTCAAAATATTAAAGCTCAACAACATGTACATAGTATGACATATTTCTTCGATCTTCGTGAGATCAATGCAAAAAATGTGAAAATGAGACTGCTTGTACAGACATTTGGTGGTGAAGTTCAGAAATGGTTCAGAGCTTTGTGGGCTGCTAGTATCGCCACCTTGGCCGATCTACAGAGACAATTCTTAGACCGCTAGGAAGTGAAGAAAAATCCACTTCAAATCCTTGTTGAATATGATCACATCAAGTGGAACATTGGTGAGTCGGTCCAAGATTATTGCATTAGATTTAATTCCGTTTATAATGAAATTCCTGATCATTTAAGGCCACTCGTGGGGTTATCCATGATGCAGTTTCTGAATGGTTTTGATGCTGACATGGCCTATCAACTAAGAGAGAGAGAGAGTCGGCCACGATGGAAGACATGCAGAAGATCGTGGTCAGCGTTGAAGCAAATCTGCTGGCCAAGAGAGCTAGAGCAAGAGTAGAAAAGAAAGTCACTATAAAATAAGAGTCTTCCTCGTCAGATCAAGTGCTTCGAAAGGTGGAACAGATGCTTGAAAGGATGAAACTTGACAAACCTGAACCACACATCAGAAATCCTAACTTCCGTGGCCAGCAACAGCCACAATATAGAATCAAACAAAGAGAATAGTGAGGCCAAGATCAAACAGCGTAGTAGCAAGTGCAGACACCTCTTCAACAGAGTGTTGTACTTGGTCCAAAATCAGAGGAGGAGGAGAATGTGATTGGAGAAGAAAATCATTTTTTCATGCCTGATGATATGCCAATTTTTATCACTGAAGATGAGGAGTACTCCGAGAATCCATCTGAACAAAAGGATGAGAATTTCACTTTGGCAAATGAGACAATTCTTGAGTAAGAGTTCGATGATTATCAAAGAGGATACATTAATGCATTGTCATCTCAGTAGCGACAATATTCACTTCGGAATAGAGATGTGCCGGTAAATCCAATTCAGAAAGGGAAGGAGGCAGCAGCGTCAAAGAGTGATCCTCCCAATGTGCAGAAAAAGGGAAAAGAGACAGTTGATCCTAACAGCAAGAAATCAACATCAGCAGGTGAAATACCAACTCAACCAAATGTGTCAAAGGAGAAAACATACAAGAAGGATGTTCCAGTGAAATAGGTAGAAAAAGTTTCAGTTTTTAACTTAGAGAATGAAATTGCTAAGTTGAAAATATCCATGCCTTTGACCGAGTTGATGAAGAACAACAATTATAAAGGTCAGGTGTCTAAAATTTTGAATTTAGATCCATCATTAGACATGGTGAATGTGGAAGATGATACTCTCTAGATGATCTTTGGGCCAACGTTGGAAGGTCAGTCCCAAGATAGTGATGTTGCTCCTTTCTATATCAGTCTCAAGGTGCATGACTTTGTTTTGCATAATGCTATGTTTGATTCTGGAGCCTCTCATAATCTCATACTGAAAGCCATAATGGAGAAATTGGGATTGGATATCACTCGGAAATACCATGAAATTTATTCTTTTGACTTTGGTAGAGTAAGGTGCATTGGGTTTATGAAGTATTTGGTGGTTATTCTGGATCAGATTCTAGCCAAAATGTTTTGATGGATGTGGTGGTGGAAGATATACCTCCTAGATTTGGCATGCTTCTTTCCAGATCTTGGGGAGCAAAGATTAAGGGGACAATGCAACTTGATTTCTCCTATGCAACGATTCCTGTGTTTTGCCAAATGCGAAAACTGTATTGGGAACAAAAAATGAAATACATGATTACAATCAAGGAGAAACCAATTAATCATCTGATTAATTATGCACATACAAATCTAGAGTCTTTTGTTTTGTATTCAGATATTTCAATGATATTGATAGTCAGTTAGTTGTAGCAGATGATATTCCAGAAATATAAGAAAATTTCAGAGAAGTTTTGAAGAAAGAAGGACGAGAAAAAGAAACTACCATGCAGCAAGCAGATAAAGATAATGGACAGCAAGCAGAAAAAGCACAGCAAACAGAGTTTCAGCACTTGTAAGAAGAGGAAGAAGGTTTGTGGACCATGGATTTCGATGTTGCAATGGGTAATGATGGCGCTAGAATTGGTATATGATTACGTAGTCCCTTTTCCACTCCCAACAAAGTGCCTAGTAATGTGCGGGTATGTTCTTACAAGCTTGCTTTTGATTGTTTAAACAATGAGGCTGAGTACGAAGCTTTGATTGTTGGCCTAAAGATTCTAAGAAAGATGAATGCTAAGAGGATTGTTGTATATGGCGATTATGAATTGGTGATTAAGCAAGTCAAAGGAGAATATCAAGCAAAGCATCCTCGGATGCGGGCATACTAGAATGCTGTCCTAGATATCCTAAAGTTGTTTTCAGATTACGCCTTGACGTGTGTGCCTCGTATTCAAAATGTCATTGCAGATGCACTTGCTAAGGCAGCGAGAAATTTAAAGATTCCGATGAACTAAAGTAATAAATTTGAAATCCATGTAAAACATCGTCCGACTGTCCCAGACAATCAGAGATATTGGCAAGTTTTCCAAGATGATGAGGAAATTGATGATTTTCTGCAAAACAATGGTAAGTTCAAAGATACCTCAATTGATGTAGAACATGATGATGCTAAAGATGATGTGCATATCAATCAAATGGAAGTGTTTCAACTCAAGGATAATATTATTCCTAAAGGTTTGATACCTTTAGAGGAACTCTTTGATCATGATGATGTAGCCCGCAAACCAACATTGCAGCCAACAGAGAAGGGAGTTGAAGAGGTGAATATTGGAACCGCTGAAAATCCAAAGATGGTAAAACTATCCAAAACATTGCCATAGAAGGTAAAATCCAAATATATCAATTTATTATCATCCTTTGCTGATGTGTTTGCCTGGGACTATTCTGACTTGAAGACATATGATACCAATATAATTCAACGCACTATTCCCATAAAGCCTAATCAAAAACCTTTCAGACAGAAGTTGAGAAGGCAAAATCCAAAGCTGTTGCCATCAATTGAGAAGGAGATAAACAGGCTGTACAAATCAGGAATCATTGTTCCCATCAGATTTTCAGATTGGATTTCAAAATTGGTGCCCGTCTACAAGAAAACAGGTGAGATCCGGTTATGCATTGATTTTAGAAATATGAACAACGTTTCTTTGAAATACAATTATCCATTGCCCAAGATGGATCACATACTTCAGTGGCTAGCTGGAGCATCTAGGATGTCACTACTCAATGGTTATTTGGGCTATAACCAAATTCTGGTCCATGAAGATGACCGGGACAAAACAATGTTCACCACTCCATGGGGAACTTTTCACTATGCAAGATGCCTTTTGGACTGAAAAATGCAGGTGCAACCTTTCAGCGAGCGATGGATATTGCATTTGCCAATGAAAAATATGTTTTTATTGTTGTTTACCTTGATGATTTAACAGTTTTCTCTAATATAGATGAAGAGCACCTCTATCATTTAAAGACTGTTTTTCAGCGGTGTAGGAAATACGACATCTCTCTCAATCCGAAGAAGAGCTTGTTTTCCATGGATGAAGGCAAACTCATTGGGCACATTATCTCAAAAGATGGCATTCGTATTGGTCCATCACGTGTAGAAGCGATTCAGCAAATTGACCCTCCCCGGAACAAGAAGGAAATTCTATCTTTTAATGGTAAGATGAATTTTTTACGCTGCTTTGTGCCTAATATTGCTAAACACCTAAGAGAGATTACAAACATGCTTAAGAATGACAGCCAAGTGAAGTGGATGGAAGAGGCTGTAAAATCTTTCAATTTAGTCAAATTGGCTCTTTCTTTAGCTCCAGTTCTAATCAGCTTGGATTACACTTAGGATTTTATATTGTTTTCATTTGCTTCGAAGCATACTATGGCAGCTGTATTAATGTAGAAAAGAGATGAGCACAAAAAACCAATTGCTTTTTTCAGCCAAACTATAAGAGATGCAGCCTTGAAGTACAACATCATTGAAAAGCAATACCTTGCACTTGTGAAAGCATTGAAAGAGTTTCGGGTCTACATTCTGCATTCTCATATTTTGGCTTATGTTCCTAATGCTGCTGTCAAAGATATCCTAGTCCAAACAGATCCATAGGGAAGGAGAGAGAAATGGATTGTTGCCTTGCTGGAATATAATGTAGAAATCAAGCCCACAAAGCTTGTTAAAGGACAGGGATTGGCAAAGTTAATGGTTGAATCGAATTTGCACATTTTAGACATAAATCTTATTGCTACTATGTCCGATGAAATTGAGGAAGGTTCATCTCCTCAGGTATCTGAAATGTTTGTTCTTTCTCCATGGTATTCAGATATCATATATGTGCTTCAGAATTTGTCCCCACCACTTGGTATGGCTAGAAACAAAGCTAGAACTCTTATGTTAACGGCTGCTAAGTTTTGTATTTTAAATTCTGCACTTTATTGGAAAGATCTCGATGGGGTTTTGTTGAATTGTTTGGTGGAAGAAGAAGCAAAGTAGGTCATGGATGATTTCCATAAAGCGAATTGTGGTGGTCACCTTTTTTGGAAAACAACAGCAAATAAGATTCTGAGAGCGGGATACTATTGACTGACATTATTTGCTGATTTATTTAAGGTTGTCAAGAGTTGTCATCAATGTCAGATTTTTGAAGGAAGGCATAAATTAAAGCCCTTGCCGCTTAAGCCCATTGAGATGAGTGCCCCTTTTCAGCATTGAGGGTTGGATTTCATTTGTGAAATTCATCTTGCTTCTTCAGGTGAGCATAGATGGATCCTTAGAGCGACGGATTATTTCATGAAATGGATCGAAGCAATTCCCACCAGGCAAGCAACGAATGTGGTAATTATTTCATTCCTTGAAAATAACATCTTATCTAGTTTTGGTTGCCCGAATAAGTTAATTACTGATAACGCAACAGCTTTCAAATCAAAAAGGATGGTAGAGTTTTGTCACAAATACATCATTTTTTGGCACTCAACCGCTTATCATCCACAAGGCAATGGATTGGCAAAGTCTTCTAACAAATCCTTAGTCAAAATCATTAAGAAGCTGCTGGAAATAAACAAGAAGAGGTGGCATAATAAGCTAGTCCATGCACTTTGGGCTGATCGAGTGAGTCAAAATAAATCCATTGGCATGTCCCCCTTTGAGCTAGTTTATGGGATCGATATAGTGTTTCCTACCTCTCTTGCAGCTCCGGTAGTCAAACTTCTTCAGGAGGCTGGTAATGAAGATGATCCAATGTAGAGAAGACTAAATCAATGATCCATTTGTAGCAGACACGAGAAGAAGTTTTCCAAAACACATCCAAGTTGCAGGAGAAGATTAAGAAAATCTATGACAGAAAAGCGAAGGCAGACAAATTCCAATTGGAGGAAGTGGTGCTGAAATGGGATGCCAGGAATGAGGAAAAAGGTAAGCACGGTAAGTTTGAAAATCTCTGGAAAGGTCCTTTCAAAATTGCTGCATATCATGGTCAGAATGCCTTTCTTCTGAAAGAGATGAGCGGGGAAGATTGTCCAGGAGGGCCAGTCAATGGTCGGCTCCTCAAGCAGTATTATTTTCGAGTGACTTCTGTTGTGTACATTGTCACTGTAAATACCATTTTAATTCAGTTTCATTGCAAGAGTGTATGTTGTGATCTTCTCTTCAGTCTGGGGCTCGAAGTGAAGGCTATAATTCTAAAGCAAGATTTTAGTTTTGAGTTCAATTTGTCGAATCAGTTTTTTAGTCATGTTGGTTTCATACTTGAGTTAGTTTGAGTTAGGTTTCAGTTTATAAATCAGTCAAATTCTTGTGTGGTGTGCCCAGTGGACGAAGGCACTGTCTAGCTCTTCTAGAGATTTGTCGTTCTTGACACCTCCAAGGAGTTACCATCCCCATTGGAGCTAATGCTAGAGTCGGTCTGTTCAGCCCTCCGTCAGAGATCAAAACTTCTTTATTGCATTTCATTTTTAGGTGTCTCGCTCAATTCATTCAGTTGGATTTCACTATGGGCATGCCATAATATGACGAAAGGGTTTTGTCATTCATTACCCCTCATGCCTTATCATTGCTGGCTCAGGTCTGTCCATCAAAATCAAGTTTTAAAATCACTTACAGTCCTATTTCAGTTTCTAGATCAACAAAGGTCATTTTAGTCATTAGGTTTAGGGTTAGTCAATTTGGTCTTCAACAATGTCTAATAATTCCAGCAGACTCATGAGGGAGGTCCTTAATAGGTTTTCATTTTCAATACTTTCATCATCATATGCTTGACTATGACTTTTCATCAAAACTCCGTTTTGAAGAAAATTCATCATGTCGCTGTGTAATAAATGGTCATGTAATTTTCAAAAAGTTTTTCAGCTATTGAAATATCCAAGCATAGCCCTGGTCTTCCTTTGTCAAGACATGCCACTATCCCTACAAAGAATTGACAAGAGATTTGTCAAAAGGGAAACAAAAGGCAGAGTTTTATTAATTGTGGGAAAAGTGCCAAGTCAAAACATTACAAAGTGGGTTTGTGAGAAGCAAAAATCAAATCTATCACTATAAGAGGTTCTCATAATTTTAAAACATTCATTTGCATGCCAAGAGAAAAGAGGAGGCATCTTAAAGTGAGTTTTGGTGAAAGAGTGAGAAATTGGACAAAAACCGCTGCAACTTGTTGGCGCGGTGCATTGGGCAGAAGTCGCGGCACACTGGGGAAGCGCGGCGCACTGGGAGAAGTTGTGCAGTGTAATTTTGAACGGGTGCGACACACTGGGACAGTGCGGCGCGTTGGGCAAGCTGCGTGGCGCACTCAACTCTCTGGCCTAAAAAATTTCAGAACGGCCTCCAAACGCCCAAAACGTGAAAATTTCTTTTGAATTCAAGTAGGTTGGGCTCCTCTTTCGCTATTCATTCATCCAAGTTTATGGTGTATATGATGATTGATGTGTTGAGCTTCCAAAAAAACGATCAAACCCTATTATTTTGAATTCCTCAAATATAAGCTGCTGCTTAGGGTTTCAAAAATTGTTGGCCACCAAGCTTTTTCTTTTTCCATCATTTCTTTTCTCCCTGATCCCATTTGTTCCTTGACTTCATTGTTCCCTATCCCCTAAAATTACTAAACCCCTGTCCTAAATTCCCTTTCCCAAACTTTCAAATGTGAAACCCTAAACCCTATTCCCACACATAAATCCATCAAACCCTCTCCCATATTTCCCTAACGAATCTGTCCCAATCGTCGCTAATCCCTTAATATTATTTCCCTTTCCTAATAGTCCCTGTTTCATTTGTTTCCCCTTGGTGGCAGAGTTTGAACACATCACTAAAAGAGCAGTCCAAGCAGTTTTCATATACCAGCATATTTTTCTCCAAGGAAGTTTGAAAAACAGCTATCATGGCATCTGAGCATTCATCAAATTATGAAATGGAAACCCAAAGTGACTCTCCCATGGAGGAACATGCACCCGAGAGGCCTCATAAAGGAGGTAGGCATATCAGAGAAGAACCAACCACCCTCACTGAATTACAGGCCTGCCCTCTTGCATGTTTTGTTCCAGCATTAGTCATGCTATGAGTTTTGTCAAAAGGTGGCTAGTGTTCAATTTCATCATGAGTTGGCTCATCTATTTGTGCTGCATTTACATGGAGATCAAGCTACCTTAGCTGGTCTCAGCTTCACACTTACACTAGAATCTGTCTCACTAGCAACCGGCATACCAAACATTGGGGAACCATGGACTAAGAGGAAAAATATTGACCAGCACCATTATGAGCCATACATTAAAACTGGTTTCTTGAGGCAGCTCAAGAGAGTGTTTCCATTCCGATATCTGAAATATGAATATGCTCCACTAATGAAATTGATCATGAAATATTTCAGCTGTGAGGGATGGTTATCTCGTTTATATGCTTATCAAATCATGTGCTCATGCATTTCACCAGGGTATGTATGATGAACATTCCGTATTTCATTTGTTGGAACATAGAGAGGATGACCACCCTTGTGCAGCACAAAACCCCTCAGTAGCAACTTAACAATGTTTATCATTTTGCTCTCATTAAGATTTTGGTGGTTCATTAGCTTCGATTACAGGGCATCACTTGGGATGATTTCATCTCTCGTGACTTCTTCAGAGCTTCACAGGGATTATCAGAAGTTAAGCATGAGATAGGTCTACCTTCTCATCAGTATGAGTGCCATGAGACTGCTAGTGTGCCGGTATTCATCACATACTAGAGGGGCACTAGACATTTGTTTGCAGCAGCGAAGCGAGTGTTATCTCCACCCGGTGTGGAAGGGCCCTCACTTCTGACATCAGCACCATAGGTACAGGACAGAGGCAAAGAGCCAATGCATGATGAGGGGCCTTCAGGTGAGTGAGATACTGACTTCATTCTCGTTCAGGATGATGACACAGATATGCACCAGCAAAACGCACAACTTAGAGAGATCATAAAGGAGCAACTGGCAGAAATTGAGGACTTGACTCATAATTTGGAGAAAGCTGAGTGGGTCATAAAATACTTGGAGCATAGGAAAAGATATCTTGAAGATCATCAAGCAATCATGGAGTTACAAAACTTCTGCGAGAATTGCCAAACTGCACAAAGGAGAAGAATTGAGCTCACTTAATTGGAGCAAGAGATTAATGATGATCGAGAGTCTAATCTCGAGAGATTCAACATCCACTTAGAGGGACTAATGGACAAGGCTGATAGAGACAAAGCATTGTTGAGACACATGGCTTTCCACTACATGGCACGGAACAAGTTTTGCAAGGTGCGAATAAGGAATTTAAAGGCGAAACTAAAGAAGGCAATAAGAAAACAAAAGAGGAAAAAGGAGCTTGATCGTCCTCAGATATTGGCTAAAGCCTCTTTAGCTCAGCATGAAACTGGATGGAGAAGCTATAGCCCAAATTTCAAGAAATTTGGGGCATTTTCGGCATTTTGACAAATTTTGGCACAAAAAACAGGGTTTTTTTCCCTATGCACCGGGCCACGTGGCGCGCGATTTTGCTAGGGAGCTCCAAATGGAAAAAAATTTAAATTTCTGGATTTTTCATGAAAAATCATGGTTTTTGGTGCATGGCCAAGAAATTTGGGCAAGTTTTGAGTCCTCAGGAGGTCAAAAACACTCAAAAAATGATCTCACTGCCCCTATTTTGACACACCGGAAGTAGTCTTGGGAGATTGAAATTTAGAGGGGAGAATGAAATCCAAATTCAGAAATTCGACTTGGGTTGGAAAGTAGATAGGCAGGGATTTCCAACAAGCACACTTGGGCTCAATTTGGACTTCAGGAAGTGTCTCAAAATCAGCTCCAAAGTGGTGCGACGCATAGAGAATCAGGCGCGGCGCATAGAGGATTTTTGCCTATTTTTCACTGTTCAGCTCAGTAATTCGCCCAGTTTTGACCAGTTTTGCTTCTTGATGTTACTATTAACTTTTCATGATGTAATTTGATAACTATGATGTAATATTGGCACATTTTACTTGTTCTAGAGGATCATTCACTAAAAAGGGAAAACTAAATGAATGAATAAGTTTCTTACCATATAGGGGTAAGTTGTTTGACTATCTAGATTTTAGTTCCTTGTTTAGAATTAGTTCAAACAGCAACTAAAATGATGAGATCGAACCCTAGAGGTAAGGGAATAGTTTTGGCTTGTCTATATTATGTAATTTCTAAGTCATTTTCAAGGTTGGATACTTGGGATTGCTTGGCACTCTATTGTAGATTTCATTTCTGCATTTTTGGCAAAGGAAAGACCAGGGTTTTGCAGCACTAGTTGGGATCCATGTGGCTCTATTTTTTGATGGTGTGTTTCTCTATGTATTTGTAAGTTCATTGATGTTATTTTGAATCATTTTCCCTTCTCTTGTCTTCCACAATTAAACAAATGAGTGATTAAGGTAGAATTCATGGACTGCTATGCTCTGCCTGAATATTTTGTTTAATTCTTCATGTTTTCAACTGTTTGAGGAGGACTCTTGAGACCTTCTTACCCTCCTTGGCTCCTCAATGGTCTGATCCACCCATTCATTCAATTCAAAGCATCAAATCAATCGCCTTCCTTGCCCCAATCATAACTCTGCAAAAATCTGGCCTCATCCCCGGACCCAAAATTTGTCTGTCCCTTTTTCCAACAAAACCCCCAAAAACTCAAAAAAATTCCTTGTACTTAATACCTAGCCTAATATCAGTTGTTAAATCAGTCATCTCAAGCCCCATCGATTATCTTTTGCTGATATTTACCCGGAGAGAGCCCTCTCCTATCCTCGTAGGGCTTGCTACGAGGCTGAGCGTGGTTTGATGTGGACCTAGAACCTTGTCATTTTAGCGTGAGGAAAATCTAGGCTCTAACAGCTTATACTCCAACTATTTTTTCTATTTCTTGTTTGTCATCTATATCATCCTCGTGCATCTTCTCTTTGCCTTTGCTTTGCTGCTTATGTTTCTCCATAGAACTATCACTGAGTGTCTCTTCCTCATAGTCATATTCACTGTCTCTTTCCATAATGCTTGTCTTAGGAAAATGATGAGATGAAGGTATGGTGGAAAAAATGATGATGAAAGAGGGATGAAAGAGAACTATGGTGATGATTATGAAGATATTTTACTCTTGGGAAATGAAATTAGGGAAAGAAGGGAATAGTTTTGGGAGATTAGGGTCGAGTGAGGGATTTAGGGTTTTATGAGGGAATTGGTTACTTTAAGGGAGTAGGATATGGGAAAATATGATAAATGGAGTGTATTAGGGTAATAAAAGAGTGAAAATGGGTTTTGATGATGGATATAGTGGTTTTTAGGGAGTGATAGGGTTTGGGGATGCCAATTAGGGTTTGGGAATAGTGGGAATTTGATAGGGTTTTACGGTTTTGGGGATAGGGGGTAGGATGAGTGAAAATGAGAGAGGGAAAGGGAAATGAAATGAGGAAAATTTAGTGAAGGGGATGTGAAAATGATATAGGGGAATAAGACAGCAAAAATGACAATTTTGCAAACTCTAGGCAATTTTTATAGTGTAAGTGTGCAACAAGTAGGGTTTGTTTTTTCACCTTTTAAAACACCATGGAGGATGATTAAATATTTTGAAATGGAAAATTAGAATGCTTCACTTACTTGTGGAATAAATTTTGCAAGATTTTTGAGCTTTGCAAGATGATTTGAGTAAAATTTGGGTTAAGGCGACAGGTGCGTTGTGCCACTACCCAGGTGCACAGCGCCAAGGAATAGGTGCGTAACTCCTTTTTGAAGACCAATTTTGGAGGGCTTCCCAGTGTCAAAATTGGGTGCAGGATAGCTTGTTGGAAATATTATCAAGTCTACTTTCCAACACAACTTGAATTTTTTAGTTTGGAGTTCATTTTCCCTATCAAAGGTCAAATCTCCCAAGACTGGTCAAAATGTGCAAAATGAGGTTGCTTAAAGGCAGAGTGCTATTACAGTCAACTTTTGAAGGTCTTCCTCAACTCCTAATTGAGCTCATGATAGCTCATTGGAATCCCCTTGGTGTCTAGTTATCATATGACTCATCAAGCAAGTCATTTGGCCAAACAAGCTAGGAGAAAGCTTGATTTTCCCAATGTCATTTTAGAGGTGCATCAATTCTCCTGAGGCAACAATATTTTTGACATTTCTCTAAAACCATGACACCTATGTAAAAAGTGAAGGAGGTGTTTCTTCCTTGGCATATTGTGGAAAAAAAAATCTCTCATTTTTCCCAACTTCATCTTTTATTTCTCAGAAACTTCATTGGAGTAAAACCTATCCCGATGTGTGGAACACGGGATTTGTCGAAATGAAGTGAAATGAAGGGGATAAGGGGATTCTAAATTATTGAAAAAATTTGGGGAAGTAGGGAGGGATGTTAGGAAGTAGGGGAAAGTGGAATTTCAAATATTGAGTAGGGGGAAGGGGTCCAAAAGTGCAAAACACAGGCCTAGCCTAGAAAATTGTCAAATTGTAGCAAGAAACTAGGGTTTGTGCGAAAATGAGGAATTTGAGGGATATCAGTGATGGGAAGTGTTTAATATGGTACGTTAAGAATACAGGAAGGAATATGAACATCAGGATACAATTTTTGTTGATGATTTTACCATCCAAGAGAAATTACCTTCAAAACCCTAGGAGAGGGAAATGAACCTTACCTAGGCATAACTGAAGCATGAACAAGGTGTAAAATGACCCATTGGAACCTAACATGATAATGACAACCCTTTGAATGATGGTACAATCAGATGAATGGTGACATGCACTGAAATTTGGACAACTTTGAAAGGAGTGAAAACAAACCCTAGACTTAATACCTAGTGACCAAATTTTGCTTGAAGACTCACTGAAATGACAAAATTTGACCTTGACGCCTTAAAATCACTTTGTAAGATCATGTTTGATCACTGGAGGAAGGTTTCAAATACTGACACTAACATTGGCTCCAATGGGGATGGTATCTCCTTGGAGGTGCCAAGAACCGCAAATCTTTTGGAGAGCAGAAAAGTGCCTTTATCCATTGGTGCCTTCATCCATTGGGCAATGGAGTCAATAACTCAAACTGAAATGCATGACTGAAAACTGACGACTTGATGACACGAACTGAGTTGAAATTGACTCAATACTATAACACAACTGACAAATTGGAAAATATGCTCAAAATGGAGCTTATTCAATAAATCCTATTCTAACTGTTTCATTCCTCATATGATCAAGTGAAATGAAATGACCAATGCAACCAAGTAAGCATTATGGCTGATGTTTGGATTCTCCACAAGTGCTTTCTTATGAACAACAAGAGAGAACTAATAAAAGGAAACTCCCATGAAAACTTGTAAATAGATCCGTTGAATGATATGGATTCTTTATTTGACTCCAAAAACACTGCATAACGATCTTGAAATTCATGCACACTGGGTTGCTTCTCCTCATACCATGAATGAAAACTTTGATTTGAGCTTTGTGACGAGACTTCTACTGATAATGACAAGGAAACTGGCTAATAGATCAAGTTTGTATCAGTACACATCTCAAGCTCACAATTGGCTAATGGAGAAGGACTTTGATTGCAGAACTCATCCAAAACATCATCTATTGGATCATGAATAACTTGAAAATATTGTTGCAACCCATTTTCTATTGGTTCTAATGAGATTGTGTGATTTCCTGCAAGCTTCTCATTTGATGATATACTATGCAAATTTTCCTTGAAAAACTGAAATGATTCAACACAGAAAGGTATGGAATCATCTTGCATCATTTGATCATATGGTCTAGCTTCCATGTTTTCATTTGCAATTTGACAATCAAAGGCATTTTGGGGCTGCAACTCTAGATATGAAAATTCTTGAACAAGGTTTTCATTGCCCTCAAGATGGTCTAGATCAAGACTTGTCAAGAGTTGACTTTTGATTGCATGAAAGTGGCCTCTAATGAATTGAAATGAAGTAAAACAAAAAGGAAAAGATCCTTCACTTACTTCAAAATTTGCTACACTTCCCTCATCATTCCCATAGCTGATATGCAACAGTTGATCACTGTATTCGAGCTGCTGAAAGTGAACTTCTTCCTCCCACAAACTAGTTGTTGGTTTGTCTATAAGATTAGCTTCTATTTGGAGAACAAAATCATCATCATACTGATCAAACTAAGGCAAATCATCAGTAAAAAATACATCATCAAGCATGCATGTCATATCAACAGATCTCTCTTCTCCAAGATGATCTACAAAACAATCATTATCAAATCTGTGACAACTGGAATAAGAAAGAAGATGTTTTGGATCAACAACTTGTTCTTCTTCAATCAACATGTGATGGGCTTCAAAACTATACTCATTCCTTGTGGTGATCCTTTGCATCATCTCTTCCACTTCACTTGCCAAAATGTCGAGCTTTACCTCTAAAAATGTCGATTCCTCTGGATCTATGTTTTTCCTCCCTTATTCCTTCAACTTTTCCCTTATGATCAGAAAGTTGGCCTCTACATCTACTGCACTATTATGCATCTCTTCAGGTATTGCAAGGTTTCTTTCTCTCAGCTGAAACTCCATTTCCGGATCAAAGGCTTCGGGTAGTGCAAGAGAGTGGATCCAAGAGGAGGTCTTATATTAACCGGCATCAAAAAGTAGACTTGATTAAATCTGGTAGAAAAATGTTGTACTGTCTCCCCTAGCTATATTTTCAGCTGGTTATACTCTTCTATAATCAAGAAAAGGTTTTTCTAACCACCCACCTATTGAGGAAAACTTTGACGAACTGCTAGAAATCTGAGATGCTTGCATCAAGCAGGGTTTTGAACCAACTCTTGACGTTGCCTTGCAAAGAAAGAGCAAAAAGCCTAATACTGACATCTTCTTCATCAACTTCAAAAAGATCAAGAAAACGCTCAAAATTCAGTACATGTCTCTTAGCAGTGATGTTGTCGTGTTCACCATCAAATCTTGGTAGATATAGGTCATGATTTTTAGGGAAAGCATGGGATATAGGAGGTAACATTAGAGGCTTGTATCGATCTGGAATTTTACAAGGTAGTGGGGTATGTACAGAAGGTGTAGAATTATTCTTGGTCTCTTCAGGCTCATCATTTTGAAGATGGTCATCACAAGATTCAGAAGACGGGTCTTGATCAAGCTCAAAGGCATGCAAATATTTGGTATTCACAATCTTCAAAGGGAAGGAATCAACTGCAGGCCCAGGATCTTTTATCAAATACAATATACTTTGTAAAGCCTTCTTAACATTCTCAGGAAAAGAGAAGAAATAATTTATAACAAAGAACAAAATGTCTTGGATGAAATTCCAACTTGGATACCTAATCTTTCGATATTGTCTTTTGATGTTTTTGCTAGTCGGGTTCATCCTCCAGTGGAGTCCTTGGATATGACGTCAAAACTGATTTGGAGTCACCAGGTGAATGATTTCAGCCTTGCTGTGTCTGATAGTTGTTCACCATCAACAATCAGATCTGAACTTGATACATCTTACTGGGGAAATTTTCAAGTCAGATGTTCAGTTCATAAACTAAACCAAAGATTGACTGAAGCAGCCTTGATCTACTTATGTACTCGCAAAGCAAGAGCAGTTCAAAGCCTACCTGCCTAACTTCAAGTTTTGTCTGTAGTTTATAAAGCAAAGAACATTAATAAGCAAATAATTTTTTCTTTCCCATTATGGTCGCCACTATGTTAGGGTCTAAATCTACCTCAGGTTGAGAAAGGCAAGACTTAGGGTAACATCAAATCATGCTTAACCTAGTAGCTAGCCCTACCAGGTCGGGAAAGGGCTCTCTCCTTGTCAATATCAGTAAAATATATCAAATGAAACTTGAGATGACTAATGTAAAGACTAATTTTAGGCTAGGTATATGCTCAGGGAAGTTTGATTGAATTTTATGATGGTTTGTTGACTCAAATGTGAAAGGCAGATTTGGGTCCGGGGAATGGACTTAGTTTTGCAGAGGTTCTGTGGGGCGAGGTAGGAAAATGATTTATTATTTTAAATTGAATTAAATGGAGAGTCTTAAGACTGGTGAGGAGTTGGAGAGTGCATGAAAGTCTCATGGATCCTCTTCAAACTGCTGAAAACATAGAAAACTAAACAAACCCTAGGTAGAGCAATACAACATCAATGAATTATACCTTTATCCTTGATTCATTTAGTTAAGCTGAAAAAAGAGAGATGATGGCATAGATAAACACATGTAAACTTGAAATACAGAATGATAAATAATACCAAATCAACTTGCCACAAGAATCCTACAAAATGCTGCAAACCCTGGTCTATTCCTTTGCCAAATTGCAGAGATGAATATACAATGCTCCTCAAGGCTTTCACAAAAGTCCAAACTTGAAAAATTACTGAAAAAGTACTAGATATAGGCAAAAAAAATCTCATGCTAGGATTTAGGGGTCAAATTAATGAGTTTAGGAGTTGTTCCAACAAGATCTAAACTAAAAACGGAAAAGTAGGCAGTGGAACATCTTGCCTCTAAAATCTAGGAAACTGATTAATTCAGTTCAAAACTACCTTTTCATGATGTATCTACCCCCATGAGTGAATTTTCAACATTTTTACATCAAATTCCATCAAGTTACATCAATTTACATCAAGAGTTTGACCATGGGAGAGAAGAAAGTCATATTGGGAAAAAAGTAGGTGAAAATAGAGTTTTTTTGGCAAAAATGGCAATTTTCCATCTTGTGGGTCGCTCCACTTTCCCTGTGCGTAGCGCTTTTTTGCAGCTGATTTTGAAGGCCTTCCTATGCTCCAAATTTAGTCCAAGTGGGCTCATTGGAAAGGTATATCTATCTACGTTCTAGAACAGGTAGAATTTCTAAATTTGGTGTCCATTTGTCCCTCTAAAAATGAGTTCTCCCAACACTGCTACCTATGTGGCCAAAAAGGGGAAGAAAGGGCATTTTTGAGGTGTTTTTGACCCTTTTGGAAGCTCAAAACTTGACAAAAAATTTTAGCCATTTCTGGGAATTCATAATTTTGCATGAAGAATCCAAAAATGTAGAGTTTTCTACTAGAGGAGGTAAATAGCGAAAGCAAGCGCCAGGTGGCGCTACACGCCAGGCAGGAAAACCTGTTTTTTCCTTCAAAAATTCAAAATTGACAAAAGCTGAGTGACTTGCATCAAGTGCTATGTTGAGCTAAGGAAGCTTCAACCAAAATATTGAGCTTATCTTGCTCTCTCTTCCTCCTCAAACTTTTCCTCAACTTGGCCTTTAAGGTCCTTATCCTCACTTTGCAAATCTTATTTATTGCCAAATAATGACAAGCCATGTGTCCCAACATGTCCTTCTCCTTGTTAGCCTTGTCTAGCAGCCTCTCCAAGTTCATGTTCATCTTCTCCAACCAAGACTCCTTGTCATTCTCTATCTCTTTTTCAATGGAATTCAAAGTGACATGGTCCTCTTTGTCATTTTGCTTCTTTAGTTTTAGCATTTCTAGCTCCATTAGGCTTTGGTTATCCTCCAACGGATTGTCATCTATATCATCGTCATGCATCTTCTCTTTGCCTTTTCTTTGTTGCTTATGTTTCTCCATAGACCTATCACTGAGTGTCTCTTATTCATAGTCATATTCACTATCTCTTTCCATAATGCTTGTCTTAGGAAAATGATGAGATGAAGGTATGGTGGAAAGAATGATGATGAAAGAGGGATGAAAGAGAAAAATGGTGATGAGTATGAAGAGATTTTACTCTTGGGAAATGAAATTAGGGAAAGAAGGGAATAGTTTTGGGAGATTACTTCTTAGTGAGGGATTTAGGGTTTTCTGAGGGAATTAGTTACTTTAGGGTAGTAAGATATGGGAAAATAGGATAAATGGAGTGTATTAGGGTAATAAAAGAGTGAAAAGGGGTTTTGATGATGGATATAGTGGTTTTTAGGGAGTAATAGGGTTTGGTGATGCCAATTAGGGTTTGGGAATAGTGGGAATTTGATAGGGTTTTATGGTTTTTGGGATAGGGGGTAGGATGAGTGAAAATGAGAGAGGGAAAGGGAAATGAAATGAGGGAAATTTAGTGAAGGGGATGTGAAAATGATATAGGGGAATAAGACAACAAAAATGACAATTTTGCAAACCCTAGGCAATTTTTATAGTGTAACTGTGCAGCAAGTAGGGTTTGTTTTTTCACCTTTTAAAACACCATGAAGGATGAGTAAATCTTTTGAAATGGAAAAGTAGAATGCTTCACTTACTTGTGGAATAAATTTTGCAAGATTTGGGAGCTTTGCAAGATGATTTGAGTGAAATTTGGGCTAAGCAGGTAGGTGCGTCGCACCACTACCCAGGTGTGCCGCGCCAAGGAACATGTGTGTAGCGCCTTTTTGCAGACCAGTTTTGGAGACCTTCCCTGTGTCAAAATTTGGTGTGGTATAGCTCATTGGAAATATTATCGAGTCTACTTTCCAGAAAAGCTTGAATTGTTTAATTTGGAGTTAAGTTCCCCTGTCAAATGTCAAATCTCCCAAGGCTGGTCAAAATGTGGAAAATGAGGCTACTTAAAGGCAGAGTGATGTTGCCATCAACTTGTGAAGGTCTTCCTCAACTCAAAATTGAGCTCATGATAGCTCATTGGAAAGTTATTTGTGTCTACTTATCAATGAACTCATCACGAAAGTCATTTAGAAAACCATGCTAGGAGAAATCATGATTTTCCCAAGGTCACTTCAGAGGTGCATCAATTCTCCTGAGACAACTGTATTTTTGAAATTTCTATAAAACCATTACACCTGTGTAAAAAGTGGAGGTTTTTCTTCCTTGGCCTATTGTGGACAAATAAATCTCTCATTTTTCCCAAATTTATCTTTTCTTTCTCAGAAACATCACTGGAGTAAAACCTATCCCGATGTGTGGAACAGGGGATTTGTCGAAATGAAGTGAAATGAAGGGGATAAGGGGCTTCTAAATTCTTGAGAAAATTTTGGGAAGTAGGGAGGGATGTTAGAAAGTAGGGGAAAGTTGAATTTCAAATATTGAGTAAGGGGAAGGGGTCCAAAATGGAAAAACACAGGCGTAGCCTAGAAAATTGTCAAATTATAGCAAGAAACTAGGGTTTGTGCGACAGTGAGGAATTTGAGGGATATAAGTGATGGGAAGTGCTTAATAAGGTACAATAAGAATACGGGAAGGTGTATGAACATCAGGATACAAGTTTTGTTGATGATTTTACCATCCAAGAGAAATTACCTTCAAAACACTAGGAGAGGGAAATGAACCTTACCTAGGCACAACTGAAGCATGAACAAGGTGTAAAATGACCCATTAGAACCTGACATGATAATGAAAACCCTCTGAATGATGGTACACTCAACTGAATGGTGACACACACTGACATTTGGACAGCTTTGAAAGGAGTGAAAACAAACCCTAGACCTAATACCTAGTGACCAAATTTTGCTTGAAGACTCACTGAAATGACAAAATTTGACCTTGTCACCTTAAAATCACTTTGTAAGAGCATGTTTGATCACTGGAGTAATGTTTCAAAGACTGACACTAACAATCCTTAAGCCTATTCATCTCATTGGTCTGAATGGACATTTTCTCCATTTCTTTGACCAACATGTTTGCTTCATCACCTATTGACCCTGTTGCTATTGATCCTGTTGTTGATGTAGTTTGTGTAGATGTCGGTAGTGCTATGGCCATTGCAGTAGTGGGGGAAAATTATTCTACCAAAGTAGATGGTACAATAGTTCTAACTGTTGGGATGACAGTTGCAGGAGCATCATCAAGACTAGCTTGTTTGAGATGAATCAAGCTATCCAATTCTTTCTCCATCTCCTTTAATTGACCACTCAGCTGTAACACTAGGTCCATCATCTCTTCATGATTGGTTTGGCTCTCTTGGACCTCCTTTGTCTATGGGTGTTGTAAATGAGGCAACTTGGGTTGTTTCTTGAGGGCTACTATATCCTCATTCTTCTTTTTGATAATCTTTTTAGTTGCCTTAATGTCACTTGGATCATGGCCTAGCTCAATGAACAAGTCCTCTAATGACTTTATCCTATTTTCTTTGGCCTGTGGAGAGGCTTTCTCCAATTTGTACTAGGTTGTCACATTATCCAGTGAATCCTACAGCTCTTGGGCAACCATGGCCTTTCCTGTAAGGGTGGAGTAAATCTTTTCTCCATCCTATTTGTGGAACTCTATTTGGTCAATGGGTTGAACGTCCCTGGCCATCACCTCAAAATTAGTCTTCTTATAGTTAGTTTATGTCTTTGGTTGTTGTATAGTGGGGTGAAAAAATGACACCTACATCTTTTCTGCTTTGATGTCAAAGGTTGACATCAATCTTCTCTGTTTGGGTGGTGTATGTTTGAAGTATTGGGCATACGTCTCTCCCTTGAACTTCTCATTCCTCATCTTTATCTCCTTGTACCTGTCTTTGATATCCTTCTCTCTGTCAGTTGGCCTTACAAAGGAGGAAACCTCAACACTGTGTTGTCTCTCTATCATTTGAGTGTTGGAGGTTGATGGCTATTGTATTTCACCTAATGCAGCTGTACCTTTGCTCCTCTGCCCCATTGTTTTAGTGTCATTTATTTCCACTAATTCAATTGTCTCCTCCTGTTCAGACACGGGATTCAACTTGGGCCTTTTTCTAAGCTCAAACAATTCATCTGTAGTCTCCATGGTAGAGCTGAATGTCTCTTCCCTATTCCTCTTTTGATTCTTATCCTCATTAGCTCATGTCTGTAAAACAAGATGAACATTCATTGGCTCTCCTAGTTTTGGCACCAGTAGGAAAGAGCTCTGGTCAAATTGTTTTTCACGATCAATGAGTGTGTTCTCACAATCCACAACTGTGTTATCCATATCAGTCAATTTGTTTTCCAACCACTAAGATTGGTTGGAAAACTGTTCAATGTGAGGTCTTCGGTGGTGGATGTATGGTCCCAATTTGACCTTGAGTCTCAACTTGTTTATGACCCCATGAGGGTCATACTACCACATGAAGTTGTTACTAAACTTCATCTTTTGTAGTATCTTGTCAGCCTCTGGCCCAGCCTCCCTATTATTGCAAATGAATGGGCCCAATTGGTTTTTCATCTTAAACTGAGTCATCTTCCTATCAGATAGGAAGTGGACCCCATCAGAGTTGATGATCTGTCTGGAGTACTCAAGTGCAAATATCATCATAGGGAGGTATTTGGGAAACTTATAAGGGGCTAATTGGCAGCCATAAACTCTTATTTTAGTGTGGTCTTGGTAAAAGTACCAGTCTCCCACCTTGCTGTTCTTAGCTAACTATAGCACCATTTTTATTTCTTGGTTGATTCTAGGTTGAATGCTACTGGTCAACATGTTCATGACTTGGTATACAAATGAGTCTATGAAGTCTTTGTAGGTAAATGTTGTGGAAATTTCTGGACCAAGGGTGTCTAGTAGACCACTGATCTCTCTTTTCCCTTGGTATCCAACTTCTGGATACTTACAGGGAACTTGTCCGCTGGTAATATAAAAACATATGAAACAACACTGAAGAGTATTTGAAAACTCTTTCAGTGGACAATTTGGTGAATTTCTCATGCATTCTATCTGTAATGAACTGAGCATAATTGTACATGATAGCAAGAGGCTTTCTTGGGGTGAAAATGGATAGGAAGGCTAGGATGACCTCATTGACATGCTCATCTGAGGTGTATCCTAAGATGCATGAGAGCATGGTGATTATGTGTCTTCCACTCTCTGAAAAAATGGTGGAAACATAGGGTGGAGTATCTGTAGAGGTATGTCGGTCTTCAATGATGAAAACCTAGAAGATTTTCCTTATCTTAACCAGGTCTAATGTGGTGTATAAGTCCAACAAGTGTCCAATGGATATAGGGGTCTGATTAGGGCTAGGTTGGACTTGCAACATTTGGTTGATGGACTCTAGTGTAATGGTGAATAAAAACTATTTATTTGTGGCAATAATAGCCCTTTGGTTAGGGATATAATAGGCATGACAAAAATGTACAATATCATGGAATGGGTGAACTTCTAGGAATAGGTATTTAGGTAAATTGGATTCCCAATGGTGGATGTCATCTACATGGTTTAGAAACTTTTCCTTACTCCAATAGTGGAGTTTCAGAAGGTGGGTTGGAGTAGCACTTTTTTTTATTTGGAAATCCGTGTCTACTAGTGCTAGGTGGTCGATTTCCAAGAGAGGGGTTGACACAGGTCTCATGTCCAAAGAGGTTTGATCAACTATTTTATGATGAAAGGTGGGAATTGGGCTTGTACAGGCTGTAGCAATGAATTTTTGAAAACTTAGGTGCAGAGAGAGGGTAATTTGCAATTTTTAAAAGAGAGGTTTAGGTATTCAGGTGGAAATACTGTAAAATTAGGGAAAAATTAATTAAATTCAATTAATTAATGTTTGAAATAACTGTACGTTTTCAAATTGAGAGGGTCGTTCGGGTTTTTCCCAAAAATACCCAGAATTGATGGTATAGAGTGAAAATTGGTTTCAATGGTGGCTGTAGAGGGTACGATTTCTTTAGTTGTGCACTAGATGCTTGAATTGGGTGTTCATAGTGTGTTCAGGAGGTAAACGGTGGTGAAATTTAGTTGCACGGGCTTGTGGTGGTGCAGGAAAGCTTAGGCAACATTGACAATGCAAAAGAGCAAAAAGTGTCAAAATGGGCGTCCTCGGCCTTTTAACCGGCAACGATTACGATTTGGCAGGGAATTCATAATGAACAGTGGATGGTTTAACTTTTGGCAGGGAGGCAGTTTCAGGGGCCATCGCACCACTTTTAGTAGGTGGGCGATATTTCCTTGAGAGCACGTGATTTCACCTGGAGCTGCCACGTAGAAAAATGGGGCTCGAGCAAAACCATGAATCTCGTGTAATCTCAGGCTGGTAAAGGTTGGAAATAGAATGAGCATGATATTGATGCGTGCTATCAAATCTAGGCTTTGAGCAGCAAAACATACTATGGGGTTGATTACATGCCCAACAAAGATACTTCACCCAATAGATGGGTACATAAAATGGAAATATCAGAACACGAAAATAGATCATATACCGATATGGACTACCCATTTCAATTGTTATGGTTCCCAAAATATAATACCTATACGTGTTTCCAAGTTTTGATCGATATCCGTGAAGTTGATTATCCCTCTCGAAAACGAAGATTTGAAGCGGTTTATAATTCACCAAGTACTCGGTATAACCCACACATTCGTGTACAAACCAGTGTAGACGAAATAACATGAATATCTCCAATAGTCAGTCCATTTCCATCAGCCGGCCAGTGGGAGTGAGAAGTATGTTACCTTTCTCCCACCTTGTTGTTCTTAGCTAACTGTATCACCATTTTTATTTCTTGGCTAATTCTAGGTTGAATGTTATTGGTCAGCATGTTCATGACTCGGTATAAAAATTAGTCTATGAAGTCTTTGTAGGTAAATGTTGTGGAAAATTTCTGGACCAAGGGTGTCCAGTAGACCACTAATCTCTCTTTTCCCTTGGTATCAAACTTCTCGATACTTACAGGGAACTTGTCTTCTTGGTAATATAAAAACATATGAAACAACACTGAAGAGTATTTGAAAACTCTTTCATTGGGAAGTCTGGTGAATTGCTCATGCATTCTGTCTGCAATGAACCGAGCATAATTTTACATGATAGTAGGAGGCTTTCTTGGGGTGAAAATGGACAGGAAGGCAAGGATGACCTCATCAACATGGTCATTTGAGGTGTATCCTAAGATGCATGGGAGCATGGTGATTATGTGTTTGCCAATCTATGAAAAAATGGTGGCAGCATAGGGTGGAGTATCTGTAGTAGTATGGCGGTCTTCAATGATGAAAGTCTGGAAGATTTGCCTTATCTTAACCAAGTCTAATGTGGTGCATAATTCCAACATGTGTCCAATGGATATAGGGGTCTGATTATGGCTAGGTTGGACTTGCAGCATTTGGTTGATGCACATTGGTGTAATCGTGAATAAGAATCGCTGATTTGGGGCAAAAATAGCCCTTTGGATATGGATATAACAGGAATGAAAAAAATGTGCAATACTAGGGAATGGGTGATCTTCAAGGAATATGTATTTGGGTAATCTGGATTCCTAAAGGTGGATGTCATCTACATGGTTTAGAAATCTGTCCTTAATCCAACAGTGGAGTTTCAGAAGGTGGGATGGAGTAGCAGTGTCTTTTATTTGGAAACCCATGTCTTCTAGTACTAAATGGTCGATGCCCAGGTGAGGGGTTGACACAGTTCTCACGTCCAAAGAGGTCTGGGCAGCCATTTTAGGATGAAAGGTGGGAATTGGGCTTGTGTAGGCTATAGCAATGAAGTTTTGAAAACTCAGGTGTAGAGAGAGGGTAATTTGTACTTTGCAAAAGAGGGTTTTTGGTATTCAAGTGGAAATACTCTCAATTTGGGGGGAAATTAATTAAATTCAATTAACTAATGTTTGAAATAACTGTACATTTTCAAATTGAGGGGATCATTCTGCTTTTTTCTCAAAAGAACATGGAATTGATGGTATAGGCTGCAAAATGGTTTCAGTGGCGGCTGTAGAGGGTATGATTGCTTTAGATGTGCACTTGATGCTTGAATTTGGCTTTCGGAGCATGTTTTAGAGGTAAATGTTGGCGCAAGAAAGCTTAGGCAACATTGACAGTGCAAATGAGCGAAAAGAGTCAAAATGGGCGTCTTTGGCCTTTTAATAGGCAAATGTTACAATTTGACGGGGAATTCATAATGAATAGTGGATGGTTTAGCTTTTGGCGGGGAGATAGTTTCAGGGGCCATTGCACCGCTTTTTGCAGGCATGCGGTATTTCCTTGAGAGCACGTGATTTCACCTGGAGTTGCCACGTAGCAAAATGGGGCCCGAGCATAACCGCGAATCTTGCGTAATTGCGGGCTGGTAAAGGTTGGAAAGGGAATGAGCACGATATAGATGTGCACCATCAGATATGGGGGTGAGAGATCTAACGGATGTCGTGCGATGAAGTTGCACGGAGGGAAATCAGGGTGAAGATTTGCGGGGCCAGGGGATTAATTACAACTAACTGTAATTAATTAATGAATAAAGTGGGGGTTAAAAATATGATGAGCAAGTTAATGGAGTGGGACCAGGATTAAATGTGGCGAGGTTTTCTTTAACCACGCCAAGGGTTGGTGGGTTAATAGTTTTATGTTGGGAACATATAAATCAGGCAATTAATTAAATATTGTGTGGGGAAATAAAACTTAGGATAAAGGGGTTTTATGTGTTTTTATGGAAATTAATAAAGGGGAATGTGATTTTTTCAATGTGGAGGGGGTATCACACTAGGGAAAAGGGGTTTTAAGTAGGGGAATGAGTTTTGGAGGGTTATTTTCTGGGAAAATAAGTGAAACCAAGGAGTAAGGGTTAAAATGAAGCGAAAAAGGTATTTTTCATAAGAAATGATGGGATAATGGGGAAATTAGTAAATATGTAGTGGAGGGTGAAATTAAATGAGGGGAAGTTAATCAAGTAAGGTTGTGAACATCTTTTCACTTTCATAAACGCTCCTGCATAGTGAAACATAGGATTAAGCATGATAAATGTGCTTATGGTTTAACAACCTTGTACATCTACGACCTTTCTTCTACCTACGCTTTACTTATCATAACATTTTTTCCTCAATTCAGTGGGTGCATTTAAGCTAGTAGACCCTTTATTTCCTTTTTCTTTTGTCAAACAAAATATCTAATTCTAACCTTATAACTTCGAATGGATCAGATTAAGTAGTTGAGAACATTTTATTTCTCTAACTACTAACCTGCCAAGGTTAAAATGCTTGGCTAGATCTTTATTCTCTATCTATAAACATGAAATTTAAAACATGAACTAGTCAAGATTAAACTTTTTGACTATCATGGGCTATGGAATTTATGACAAGTTTCACACAACCATTATTTTTCTAGTAAAGTAAAAAGTAGCGGCACTTGAATTTTCACACTTTCATGATCTGTTTTTGTTTGGGGTTCATATTTTTTTCATTTTTTTTATCTTTTATTATTCTTTTTGTCCTCTGATATTTATTTTAGGACATATCCTCTTTACATTTTTAAATTTTAATAGGGAAAAAAATTTGCAAAAAGAAAAAGTATGTACAATATTAAAAGACTATCCATAGCCAATTCAAAATTATAAATCCTATTATTATAGGACCCTAACAGTAGCTCCACATGTGAATGGAATTTCTTGGTGAAATGTCAAGAACTTTAAGATCAGTAGCTTTTGAATTATGACTACAGTTACCTTGCAAACTATTCTTCTATGAAGTCTGCCTTATTCATACTTATGATGGTGAAACCTTCAAGGCTCAGGGCCTTTTCTCCGAGCTTCAACTTCAAAAGATCACCATCCAATCTAATCTTAACTCTGCAATTTTATATACAATGATCAAAGTAAAGTGAACTTTTGTTAATCTGTGGATATATAATGCTTTAGCATTCTACCATTGACAGGTCCTCTTGATAGATCTGATCCATCTATCTCTCTCAAGAAAAAGCCATTGTTACCTGTGTAAGCATAAATGACATAAGGGTCTTGCCATAAGAAGTCAAATTTTCCATGTTTTCCCTTGTCTTCTCTTCTTGAATTGTAATTAAGAACTTTATCACCTATGTAAAAATCATCAGCTTTAGTCTTCTTATGAAATATCTTTTTGATTTTTTCCTATATTACTTGTGATTTTACATATACTTCTTCTCTGGTCTACTGCAAGTGTATGGTCTGATTTATTCTTATTTGGATATCATTTGCTTCTACCTATAATTCTTGGTTGATCTTCATCACTGGCACTACCAAAGAGGATGGAAAAACAACATCCACCCCTTATACTAACTGATAGGGAGATGTACCAATGGACTTTTTGGTAGTTAGTCTATCTGCCCATAAGTCATTGACCAACTTTTTGTTCCATGTCTTTTTTGTTGGCTTCCAGTAATTTCTTAATGATATTGACCAGGCTTTGGTTAGAGGATTTTTCGAGTCCATTACCTTGAGGGTAATAGGCAGTGGATTGGCCAAGGGTGATGTGGTATTTGTTACAAAAGTCTACCATTTTCTTGGATTTAAAAGGAGCCGCATTATCAGTAATGAGATTTTGGTGGCATCCAAATCTTGACAGGATATTGTTTTCTAGAAAAGAGATAATGATAGTGTATGTGGCTTGTCTAGAAGGGATGGGTTCTATCCATTTGGTGAAGTAATCAGTGGCTGTCAAAATCCATTTACACTGAGCTGATGAGGCTGGGTGTATTTCTCCAATGAAGTCAAACCCCCATTGTTGAAATGGAATTTCTGTGGAGATGGGTTTGAGAGGTAAATGTAAAATCTTTCTTTTTCCCTCGAATATCTGGCACTTATGACAGGAGGTCACATGTTTCTTAACATATGAAAAAAGAGTGGGCTAGAAAAAACCATCCCTCGGGATTTTTTCAGGTGTAGTTTTCCAATACAAGTGCCCTCCACAATCTCTTGCATGAAATACTTGCATAATTTTATCAGCTTCATCTTTAAGTAAACAATTCAAAAGAATACCACAATTGTATTTCCAAAACAAAGCATTATCTATGATACAATAATTTAATGACTTCATTTTAAAAAATCTAGCTTTAGTTCTTGTTAAACCATGAGGAGCTTGTAAGTTCAATAATACAAATATGATATCTTCATACCAAGGTGAATCAATAAAAGGTTCACTGATCTATGCAGTCGCCATCTCTTCCTGATCATCAAGGGTTCCAATGAAATTTATATCTAGGGCCTGACAGTTTGATTCGGCCATAAGTTTGGCTAAACCTTGGCCTTTGATAAGTTTAGTGGGCTTTATTTCTATGTCGTATTCCAAAATAGTGGCAATCCATTTGCCTCTTTTTCCTTTAGGCCCATTTTGTATGAAAAATTCCTTAACTACTGAATTTGGAACATAAGCAATGATGTGACAATACAAAATATACACTCTAAAAATCTTTGATAGCCTTTACTAAAGCTAGTGCTTGTTTTTCCATTATGTTGTATTTGAGTGTGGCATCTATTAAGGATTTACTGAAAAATTCAATTGGTTGTTCATATGCTTGGTCATTATTTTGCAACAAGACTGTTTCAATAGTGTGTTCTGAAGCAAAATAAAATATTATAAAATCTTTCTGAAAATCAGGACTTAAAAGGACCAGATTTTTGGTTAGGGCTTCCTTGATGGCTTCAAAGGACTGTTTTCCCTCCATTTTCCATTTAAGTGATGAGTCTTTTCTTAACATGTTATTTATTTCTCTAATTAATTCTGCTAAATTTGAAATGAATCTCCTAAGAAAATTTACCTTCCCTAAAAATGATTGCAATTCCTTTATATTTCTAGGATGATTGATGGTCAATATTTACTCTCTTCTAGCAGGATATATTCTAATTCCATCATTAGATATTATATGTCCCAACAATTTTCCTTCTTCTAGACCAAAGAGTGTCTTTTTGGGATTTAAGGAAATCCCAAATTTTCTACATTTAATGAAAACTCTTCTCAGGTGATCTAGGTCTTCATTATCAGACTTCGAAAGGATTATGATGTCATCTTGGTAAATGACTAAGAAGTCATGGATTTCCTTGGAAAAATCTATATCTGTAACTCTTTGAAATGTTGCTCCTACGTTCATTAATCCAAAATGCATCTTCAAATACATGAAGGTACCCCAAGAAGTAGTAAATGCAATTTTGGCTTTGTCTTCTGGTTGGATTAAGATCTGGTTGTATCCAGAAAATACATGAAGTAAAGAGATTCTGCATGAGCCTAATACCCTCTGAAGGATATGGTCCATTTTTGGTAGAGGATAGTTGTCTTTCAAAGAGACCTTGTTTAAATTTCTGAAATCAACACAAAGTCTAATTTCTCCAGTCTTCTTCCTAGTAGTGACTAAGTTTGAAACCCAACCTGAATAGCTAATGGGAACTATGATTTGGGAATCATATCTTCTTTTAACTTCTTTCCCAATAGATGGCATAAGAACTTGATTAATTCTCCTAATTTTTTGTTTAAAAGGCTTATGATCTTCTTTGAGAGGTATTTTGTGTTAAATTATGATGGTGTCATAAGACTTCAAGTCTTCGTAACTCCATGCAAAAACATATTGAAACTCTTTAAACAGATTTATGTATTTAACCTTTTCCTCTGGAGGCAAGGCTTTTGATATTTTAATGAGTTTTGGTTTTTCCTCGGTTCCTATGTTACATTCTTGTATATCTGCTCTTAATGGCTACATTTTTGGTTTCCTAGCTACATTGTTTGAGTCAAACAAATCTTCTAATGGGACCAATACCTTACGTAAAAAATTATTTTTAAGGTTAAAAATTTCAGAATCTTCATTCATTATCTCTTCAATTTCTACATTTTCTAAGTTGTCTATTTATAATTTAGTGAAATTATTGGGTTTACCTATATCTAAAATATTTACATCTATGTCACCATCTATGTTATTTTCTATTGTACAGTCTGTATCTATTTTACAATTTTGAAACTCACCTTCAGCATTCATGAAATCATAAATTTGAGAATCCTGGGAGAGAATATGTTAATACTTCAAATTTTCTGGTATAACAGGTCTATGTCTCACTTCTGCAGTGTACTAATGCTTGGTTTGAAAGGGAAATTTGAAGGTACTAGAAAAAGTGGCCAGACTGTGGGCCTGCATGTTTTGTTTTCTAGGAATGGTAGCATAGTTTGTCTCCAAAAGGTCTTTGATCAAATCTAGAACGATCTCTTTATATTGAATCAGTCTAGGATTTTTTACGGAGTATTCACCATTAATTTGTTTAATAATCAGATTTGAGTCTCCCATGATAGAAACTCTTTTGGCTCAAAGTTTTCTGAACCTTTGTAACCCTAAGATTAGAGCTTCATATTCGGCCATGTTATTTGTACATTTGAAGTCTAACTTGAATGCATGACCTTTAGAATGATTATTCTCCATGTTTTGGATCCATACTCTTGCACCAGCCCCTAATCTATTCATAGATCCATCAAAATATAGATGCCATAGGCACTCATGAAAAATGTTTTCACTATCAGATGTTTTGTATTTCTGTTCTACAACTGTGACTTCCATTTTGTCATGGTCTGAGTTGTACAAGATGAAAGAGTGCATATCAGAATGCACAGAGTATATAGGGAAATTATGTGGTTTTTCAGTACTACTCACCATGTATTTCATCAAGTTCTCTCTATACATTTTTCTTTGTTGGCCAAAAACACATATGGTGGCATATGACATATCTAACTACAATGATCCCTACAATTTTGCTCCCCATGAGCGAGAATAGAATTCCATATTTGGGTGGGATGTGTACAACTACTATTTCCATCACAATACTCTTTGTTGGGAACTGGATTAGAGTTACACATAAATCCTTAATCAAACCAAGGCATTTAACTTGGCTAGTGTCAAAGGAAAAAAGGTTCTTATATGGCCTAGTGATGTCTAAATTTAGTCTCTCCATTATTGCTTTTGGCATCAAGTTATGTGATGCCTTTGAGTCTAGCATAGCATTATGTAATATTTTTTCATGAATGTTCAAGCTAGTGTAGAAAGGAGGGATTCCCCCTTGCTGATGAGTACCATTCACCTCAGGGCCAAACAATAATTTGGGTCGAACATCATTCAAATTGATAGCATCTTCTCCCTCTCCTATATTTAAAGTTTTAGTTATCTGTGATCTATAGGATTCATTCTTACTAGCTCGGTCAAGGGAACTGATATCTTTAATTTTTCTATTTCAGTCTTGAGGTTGAAAGGGAGTTGAGCTTTGTTTATTTGGATGAGGTCTTCCTTAAAAAAAGTAGTTTGTGTGTTTTTATATTGTTTTTCAGTACTAGGCAATCTAGTCTTTGTTTCAGATATTTTGCTTTGATTTCTCTTGTTTGGATTGATTTTAGTAATGGTTTCAGTTTGACTTTCAGTGGAAGTTATATCTACAATTTTTGGGGTAGAAGTCTCGGGTGTTTCCCTAGGGAGGATTTGTAAAATTTTACTGACAGGCGCTTCTGTTATCGTTTTAGTTTGGGTCTGGATTGATCTTTCAGTGGGAGCTTCATTGTTATTTTTACTTCTTAAGCTATATTGCTTGTGTACCTCATATATAGCTAACTCATAACCCTGTTTAAAGTCAAAGGACTCACCAGATTCTAACTGCAATTGTTGCAGCATGTACAACTCCTATTCTTCTTGAGTAAGAAAAACAACATCTTCATTTTTTATTCCTAATAATTTTATCTGGGTATCATCCTCTCCTTAACAGCTCTGTGAACCCTCAACATAGTTTTCCTAGAAGCGAGGCCTAATTTGATGATCTGGTATAACACTCTTTCCAGCATTAGGATTCTTCTTGAAGTTGGGGTTTCTTATGAGGGTGGTTGTTGCTTCTCCCATTGAGTTTTTATTTCCATGTTTTCTAATCTATCCATTATTTTCTCTACACTCTTTGCTAGACTATCTATTTTTCCATATGAAGTGGAAGTTTCCTCTTTAATTACAACTCTCTTTTCACTTCTCATTCTAGATTTCTTGGCTAATAGGTTGACCTCTACACTAACATCATTACTTTGCATTTGTTCCAATGTTTCAAGGTTTCTTTCCCTTAATTGGTATGACATGTCAGTGTCAAAAACAATAGGAACTTCATTAATTCTAGGTCAGGTGGAGGCTTAATATTAGCAGGGATTGCATTATAGATACTATTGAACCTAGTATAATAATCCTGAACTAACTCATTAGGATCTCTCTAATGTTATCATATTCAGAAAGAATTTACAGATGATTTTCTTTCTCTCCCATCTATCAATGAATAATCTATGAAAGGTAGCTAAGTCTACATTACGACTGGCAGGTAAAGCTTTGAATGATTTCTTAAAATCCCCAGTTAATTTTTGAGCAAACAACCTCATTTGGACATCAGATTCATCTATCTCATTCAAATCAAAACAGTCAATCATTTTGTTCACATGTTGTTGGGTAGTGTACTGACCGGTAGCATCAAACAAAAATATTTTTCTTTGATAATCTTGGGGCATGGCATGGAGTTGTGCAAGTAAAACCATAGGTGCATATTGGTCTTCCATGGCTTGGATTATGGTTTGACTAGGGGGTAAAGTGTTGGTATTTGAGGAAGGGCTTGAAATGGATGGAGATGAACCAGATGAGGATGAGGTGTTTGGATGATGAATAACTGGTTTAGGGTAATGGACTGTGGTGGATACTATTGGTGAGGTGGTGGTAAATGAAGGTGTATTTATAGTGATTGAAGTTTGTGCAGAAATTGTAGAGGCAGCAGTACTAAGGGCAGCTAGTTCAAAAGATTGTTGAAGGTAAGAATCATCTATATGGCTTATCAACATAGAGGTTAAATCTTCTAACCTTTCAAAAGTGTCCAAGACAAATTTATCTAAATTCGGATGGATAGGCACCTTCTTTGATTCAATGAGATGAATAAAAGGAGGGTCTAACATAGTTTCATGAATTGAATTTTCTTATTTAGCTCTAAATAGTGAGAGGTCAAATGCCAAATCAAATGGAATTTCCTCTAAAGTAGAAAACTCCCCAGGAAGTGAATTTGCTTTAACTAACTGGCTACAACTTCCTTGATTTTCTACCTTTTTTGGTTTTCTTAAAATTCTAACTAGGTCATGAACTATTGTAGCAATGTTTGGATTTGGATTTTCCCTGCTATAGTGTGTATTCTTAGGAGCCAGAATTTCAACCTTTTAATTGTTTTTTATGAAAATATTCAAGAACAACTTCTAAAAATGACCTTAAGGGGCTCAAGATGAAATTTAAGGTTTCCTTAAAGTTTTATCAGACTGAGGATTGAGTCCCCAATATGGTCTCCAATTACGTTATCACTCTGAAATTTCTTTAGAAGTTGTTAGAGAAAGAAATGTTAGAAGGTAACCACAAACCTACTTCAGAGATTAGCATCTAGCCTTCCTAATTCTCAGAGAGGGCTCTCTCTTTATGATTTAACTTTGTTTTAGTTAATTGATTTTAGGCTAGTTATTATTTCACTTGGGTTTTGATTTTAATTTGGGTGATGGGATCACTTACTTATATGAACAGAGGGTTTATTTTACTATTGGTCTTTGGGATCAGATGTGAGACAAACAGGACTGGATCAAGTTCTAAAACCAGTGTCTACAGGGCAAGATAGATGAGTTACTACAAATCTCGAGGACTGGATGGTGAAGTGGTCTTTAATCAGATCTAGGGAGTAATTAAGGGTTCATTAGGTCAGATTATGAAGAGAACAAAAGAGGTCAAATGGGATGGGAGAGAAATTAAGGGTTCTCCAATCCAGATATTAGAGGAAAACATATAAATGATAAATTGTGCAAAACAGAGTGTACATAAACAAATTTTGAGTCAAATTTACAGTTAATACATTCAAATTTGGTTAACATTTAAGTTTATGAAACACATAAGATAGTAACAAAATCATACAAAGAAAATACTTCACTGCAATAGCTCATCTCGTGAATCCTATAGTGCAATCTTTTTATTACTTGCTCTAGTTTGTTGACTTGAAAATTGGTACAATAACCCTTAGGTTTAAGATCAAAATAACTCTACAAATGTATAGTAATCCACCCCCAATACTTCAATTTATGAAGTATTTATACAAAAATAATTTACAAAATATCCCAAACTATATTGGGAACTAATCTAGGAGAAAGAAATATCTTCGTGAAAGAAGATAGAGATGGCTTTTGAACTACTGTTTGTTGTCCCTGTTATTTAGATTCTGTTGGCTTTGATCTTTCGCCCTTTAATCTGCTTTGTTGTTTGGTGTTCACAGTGGATGTTGTATTTACTTTTACCTTTCATTTGATACACTTTCATCTAATACACTTTGACCTTGCTGACCTGTCAATATCCTTTTACTGTGATCCTTTACTTTTATTGTTCATTTTACTTTTTACTGTGTATTTTTTATAGTAAATCATTTAGTTTTTTCCATGTCTCAGCATCTGGTAATTAGATATTGAGCATCTTTCTGTATATCTCATCTACCTCTGTATACTTGGCAAAAGTAGGCTTACTAGCAAAAAGGTGTTTTACCTCATGCTAGAGGTAAAACAAATTCTCAAAAGTTTGATACAATACTCTACCAGTAGGTATACCCTTCATGGAGGAAGTATTAACCTAATATTTGGCCACTTCTCTGATCTTTTTATTATATTCCTCCTGTGTCATTATTTTGTCGTTTATAACCAATGGATTTGGTAAACCCTTTTGTCTCAAGATTTTGAATTTAACCATGAGTTTGTCAATTTCTGGTTGCATGGTTTGGCACTTATCCTCCAAGATCAACATCAAATTCGTCTTGATCAGGACCTTTCTAACTTCCAAAATTGTACCTATTGTGTTAGATATCTCTAATTCTTGTAGCTCATACTTATTCTTGGAGTTGAGGAAGTGAATGATCCTTGCAACTTACTCTAGCATGTATCCAAGTTCTGCTTTAACCGTCTGAATGGCTTCTATAGCCTGCTTTATCAAATCAACCTGTTCAAAAATAACCTGGACGAATGGCAAAATATCATTGACAGAGTCAATGATATTGGCCCACAGTTGCTCCTTAGTCTGACCTAGACGTTCATTGAATGCCAGTTACTTTTCCAAGATTTTGATTCTTTTGGTCATCCTTGTGGACTTTTGTTGTTCTTCTTTGCGCATAATTTGGGCCAATTTGTAATCTGTTTCCAGGCTAGTCACTTTCTCCTTAAGCCTGTTCATCTCATTGGTCTGAATGGGCATTTCCTCCATTGCTTTGACCAACATGTTTCCTTCATCACCTTTTCACCTTGTTGCTATTGATCCTATTGTTGATGTAGTTGGGGTAGATGCTGGTAGTGTTGTTGCCATTTGAGCAGTGGGGGCCAATGATGCTACCAAAGTAGAAGGTACAACAGTGGTAACTGTTGGGATGACAGTTGCAGGAGCATCATCAAGACTAGCTTGTTTGAGCTAAATCAAGCGATCCAATTCTTTCTCCATCTCCTTTAATTGATCATTCAACTGCTGTACTAGGTCCATCATCTCTTCATGATTGGTTTGGTTCTCCAGGAACTCCCTTTTTTGTGGGTTTTTCAAATGAGGTAGCTTGAGTTGTTTCTTGAGGGCTGCTATATCGTCATTCCTCTTTTCGATCAGCTTTTTAGGTGCCTAATGTCACTTGGATAATGGCCCAACTCAATGAACAAGTCCACTAATGACTTTATCCTGTTGTCTTCGGCCTGTGAAAAGGATTTCTCCAATTTGTACTGGGCTATCACATTATCCAGAGAATCCTGCAGCTTGTAGGCAGCCATGGCCTTTACTGTAAGGGTGGAGTAAATCATTTCTCCGGCTTGTTTGTGGAACTCTATTTGGTCAACGGGATGAAAATTCCTGGGCATTACCTAAAAATTAGTCTTCTTATAATTAGTCGAGGTATTTGGTTGTTGTACAATGGGCTGCAAAAATGACCCCTGCATCTTCCATGCTTTGATGTCAAAGCCTGACATCAAACTACTCTGGTTGGGTGGTGTATGTTTGAAGTATTTGGCATATGTCTCTGTGTTCAACTTCTCATTCCTCATATTTATCTACTTGTACCTGCCTTTGATATCCTTCTCTCTATCAGTTGGCCTGACAGAGGAGGAAACCTCAACATTGTGTTGTCTCTCTATCATTTGAGTGTTGGAGGTTGATGGCTACTGTGTTTCACCTGATGCAGTTGTATCTTTGCTCCTCTACCCCATTGTTTCAGTGTCAGTTATTTCAATTGATTCAATGTTCTCATCCTATTCAGACACAGTATTCAACTTGGGCCTTTTTCAGAGCTCAAACAGCTCATCTGTAGTCTCCATGGAAGAGTTGGATGCCTCTTCCCTGTTACTCTTTGGATTCTTCTCCTCATTAACTAGGGTTTGTAACACGGGAAGAATAATCATTGGCTCTCCTAGTTATGGCAGCTACAGGAAAGAGATCTGGTTAATTTTTTTTTCAAGATCAATGAGTGTGTTCTCCACATCTGCAAATGTCTTATCCATATCAATCATTGTGTTTTCCAACCACTCAAATTGGTTAGAAAACTATTCAATGTCAGGTCTTAGGTGGTGGATGTATGGTCCTAATTTGACCTTGAGTCTCAACTTGTTTATGGCCCCATGAGGGTCATACTGCCACATGAAGCTATTGCTGAACTTCATGTTTTGTAGTATCTTGTTAGCCTGTAGCCCAGCCTCCATGTTATTGCAAATGAATGGGCCCAATTGGTTTTCATCTTAAACTGAGTCTTCTTCCTAACTGATAGGAAGTGGACCTCATCAGAGTTGATTATTTTTCAAAAGTACTCAAGTGAAAATATCCTCATAGGTATATATTTGGGAAACTTATAAGGGGCTAATTGGAAGCCATAAACTTCAGTCTAGTTCTAGTACACGTACCTGTTGGCTTATATGGGCCTGATCTAGGTTCAGAGGTGATTTAACCAAGCAAATCCCTATACTATTGGCTGTTTTGGCAAGATGCCAAGGAGCGTGGACTAAGGTCTAACCCGAAATAGTATCGGAGGGTGCTAGAACTGGGTTTCCGCACAATAGGGATGTCTGATGAGCTTCTAGCAGTCTACGGTTTGACCCTGTGTGCACGTTGCTATGCACATCTATTAGTCACTCGTATTCTGTGATGCTACCTTCGCGCAGCCCTACTCGAGGAGCAATCCATATTATACCCAATTTCCTTTACTATTTACCCTGATATTACCCAATTACTTAACTTATTTGTGTAAGAATAGTGATAATTAATAGTATATCCATCAATCATATAAGTGCGCGCGATAAACAAAATAGTATAACTGTAAATAAGGCAATACACAAGCACATGCATAGAAATTGGAATCAACTTCTCTTTATTATTATTCATTCAAGATTATAGACTCGACACCACCCTGCGCACTCTAATAGACCTTTGCACACTCAGTTGCAGAGCGTCTTCTTACTACTATGACCCAATATACTTAGAATCTTACTCTCTTCTCTATATTCGCTACTTAGCTGCTTCTCTCCCTTTACAACTTAGAGCCTCGCTCTACTTATACAATGCCATGGTCTGCGGACCATGGGTAGGCCAACATTACATTACATTATTTTACAATACTTATGGCGAATAACCCTATGACTTAACCTATACTTCGTGCTCCGCGCCTGAAATTCGCGGAGTCTTACAATACATTCAACCAAAACTTGGGCTTTGAGTCCCAAAACATGTTGTGGGGGGATTCCATACCCAACAGGCCCCCAACACAGTCAGTGTGACTCATCCCCGAGTCACTCTATTGGTGTGATGATCTTGGCACAGAGCCCCTCCAACTGCTCCCGACGGCCTGAATGTCAGCAGCGCACTGAGCTACTGCCTGTTGTACCTGTTGCAGTCTTTTTTTTGAACAATATTTGTCTGAATTGTGTCCTTACCTTGGTATCGATATCTGTTGCATTTGTTTATAGTCCCATGCCCTTGTCCAGCTCCTCGGGTCGTGAAGACTACGCTTCAGCTAGTTAGTCAGAGAGCAAACCCACTCATGTAGGGTTTCAAGCAACTACTGTTTACTTTGCCTAGGAAGGTTTCTCCATTTAGTATCACTAGTTGGATTGCGCCTTCGTCTGTGACCTCCTTAACCACGTATGGTCCTAGCCAGTGCATTCTAAATTTTCTCAGAAAATTTTCAAACTTACTGTCATACAATAGCACTAAGTCATTTACCTTGAAGGTGTGCAACTTGATATGGTGGTCGTGCTAGACCTTTTCACGATGCTTTTGTACCTGATGATGAAATCCAGCTAGCAACTATTCTTCCTCAAGTTCTTCTAGTTGCGCGATCCTTCCTTCCAGATCTTTGTAGTCTGTCATTCTTGTGAGCGCTGTTATTTGTAGACTAGGTACGATGTATCTCATCGACATGACAACTTTCGTGCCATAGACTAACCAGAAAGGTGTATGTCTCGTCAATTTCTTGCACGTTGTCCTGTATGCCCATAATACGGCAGGTACGCGCAGGTCCCAGTCATTTCGTTGTGCATTACATGCTTTGGTCATCGCAGTCTCCAGTGTTTTGTTGAATGCCTGTACTGTCCCATTAGCTTGTGGGTGGTACGGTGTACCTTTCTGATGATACACCTGGAACTCTTATGTAAGTGCACTAATGGTTTCATTCAGAAAATGTGTTCCATGATTAGTCATTAAGATTTTTGGACAGCCAAATCGTGTCAACATATTTTCGAACAAAAGCTTCGCATTCATGCAGTCTTTGACCGGTTGCGCTTCCACCCATCGTGTCAGGTAATCCTTCGCAGTGATGATGTAGCACACGCCTGTCTTTCCCTAAGGTTTAATCGGTCCCACAAAGTTGATTCCCCATTTTTGAAATGGTTGCGGTGTCATTTGTGGATTTAACGACATCTCGTCCCTTCGTGATGGTTTTCCAGTTCTTTGACATATGTCGTAGGCCTTATAGTGTGCTTTCGAATCCTACTACAGAGTTGGCCACGATAACCCTGCACAAAGAATCTTTTGTGCAGTTGCGCATCCTGCATAGTGTCCTCCTGTAGCGCCCCCATGTGCTTCTGTGAGGATCTATCCTCATTCATATTCAGGTATGTATCTTCGCAATATCTCATCATTTCCCATTTTGTAGAGGTGCCCCGCAATGGCAGAAAAGTCTGCCGTGCACACCACCAATTCCTTCTTCTGCTGGGCTAAGTATTCCTTCAGCTTAGTCCCTGTTGTTAGAAAATGGATTATATCTTCGATGTGTCCATCCACGTTGCGCACTGTAGAGGGTTGTGCATCAGGTAGTCCCTCCTCCAAATTCGTGGGTTCCTCGCCCATCTCAATTCGTGACAAGTGATCTGGTCCTGCATTTAGGTGTCCCACCTTGACTATGACCTCAAAGTCATATTCTTGAAATAGTAAGAGCCATCTACATATGCGCCCCCCCCAAGACAAGCTTATTCACCGGGTATTTCAATGTGGAATGGTTAGTGTACATCTTGAAATGCCCTCTGAGTAAATAGTGTCGGTATTTTTGGAGCACGTACACCATTGCCAACCCCTCGCACTCGGCGGTAGAATAGTTCTTTTCTACTTTGGAAAATCTCCAACTTGCAAATGTTATCGGGTGATCCATGACCTCTGTGCCCTCCTGTGCGAGTACGGCTCCTAGTGCAATACATGATGCATCAACATGCACATGAAATTCCATCCCATTTTGGGAAGACTAGGATTGGAGCGGAGGCTAGTTTCCCCTTCAGGACATCCAAACTCCTCATACAATCATCATTCCAGCAATATGTAACATCCTTTTTCAATAGATTTTCCATCGGCGCTGTTATTTGGGCATAACTTTTGATGAACTTCCTATAGTATCCAATGTCCGCCAAAGTAGCCCGCAATTGTTTAACACTTCGTGGTTCTTCCAAATTTAGAATAACGACAATATTTGTAGGGTCCACCATTAGTTGTTGTTTGTAGACCACATGTCCCAGTAGGTTTCCAAAGGGAACGAGGAATGTTCACTTCTTAAGGTTAGCGCAATCTGGTGTCAGCGGCAAGTATCCAGCATCAAGCGTAAGCTTGCTAAATGGTGCTTAACTAATCCAAAGGCAGTCCAATCATCCTGATAGACCTCCAAGAACTTGTGGATCTTCTCTTTGAATGTAGCCACAATGATGTGCGGAAATATAGATGGCATGTTCTTTAGTCCAAATGGCATAACAGTGTATTGAAAGTAACCCCATTATGTTGCGAAGGTTGTTTTTCTCCTACCTTCCGGCGCGATCTTGATCTGATGGTACCCTGGGAACCCATCCGTGAACGAGTATGCTTCCTGACCACCAACATTCTCCAGTACTTCATCTGTGAATGGCGTTGGGAATGGATCGTGTACACAGGCGTCATTCAACTTCCTAAGGTCCACACATATTCTTATTTCTTCCTTTCGTTTTTTCTCCTATACTACCATAGGACTCTCCCAGTCAGACTCTTCTACTGGTTCAATAATTTTGGCTGCGAGCATTTTGTCTAATTCGTCATAGACCTTTTATTTATACTTCGGATTCAAGTGGTAAGGCCGTTGGTTAACTGGCTTCGCGTTGGGTTTCAGGGTGATCTTCATCATCCCTAAGTCGCTAACGATCCCTTTTAAGTCCGTAATTTTGGTCGGGAACAAGTTTTGGTATTCGCGAAGTAACTCAGCGACCTTATCCACTGTGGCATCGTCCTAATAGTCCCCAAGTGTTACATACTTTAGCTTCGCCTCCATTCCAGTGTTGACTTGCTTTGTCTTTAGTGGCACGGTGATGTTGGGGTTTTCAAATGATGGTCCTTGAATTTTGTGATAGCCTTCTGTTTTTGAAATGTTAATATTTTGTGGGTCCTCATCATCCTCCTCAACATTTACGTTGTAACATTCTAGTGCACAACTCCACTGTGTTGTCCATTATGACTGAAGTACTTCCATTGGCTCCTAGGGTATTTTGAAGATAGTGGATTTTAATGCCTGTAGCGCATCATCAACAGTATCTAACCAACGATATTCAAAAGGAACTTTAACAGAAATCCCTCGTGCAAGATATCCCACTCACTTGTACCATGGCGAAGCTCTGTCTTAGTATACCAATTCATGGGCATGACATCCAGGCTATGATAGAATAAATGTACCCATTTATGTTATGGATCTTCCCTCTAGACATTGGTCCATTTCGCGAGGTGTGTGCGTGGATCATCTCATCCATCATATTTGTCTACTAGTCGTATTTTCAGTTTCTGAAATCGTAGGTGCATCATTATTCTGCATATGCACCAGTCCTCAAAACTTCCCTAATCCGTACCCGACCATTGTGGGGGCGTTGCACGTAGCGCCCACCTCAGAGCATCGAATTGCTATTGTTCTGGTACTGCGATTTCAAATTTGTTCAGGAATTCATCCACCACTATCAACCCATCATATGTAGGTAGATCCCTTGCCTTTATTGTCATGCATCGCAGTGATCTAACCATTATGTTGCAATTAAGCATTGCTACTTCGTGCAACCAATTCTTCCATCACTCTATCTCTTCCCGTGAGTCCGAAGTGTAGGAACTTTCGCTCTCCCATGAAATCCTTCCATCTGCAGTCAGATTCACCCAATCCTCTTCTCGCATGATTATCTTGTAAATAAAATAGATATCATCATCACTATCATTGTCATGCAGTTCAGTGTATCATGCTCCTTCGCTTGGATCTAGCGGTACTACTACGTGTAGTAACTTTTCTCAAATATCATTTTGCACTTCTTCATATTTATGACTCCATTCATATCAGTGGCCCAATCTATTCCTAGTAGCATAGGATATGGATTACTGTCATCGACAATCTCTATTACTTCAAAATCTGCCTGCGCGGTCGCACCTTCAATATCTACTGTTATCCCTTGCAATCTTCCCATGGGCAAGATCATTTGTTGGTTTGCCATTCGTAACTAAATAGGAGACCATTGTAGTGTGGGTCTGCCCATGTGTTCCCATGTCTGTTTTGGAAGTACAGTCACTTCCAATCTAATATCCAAGATTACTTGATCCATTTCATACTTGCCAATTTGCACAGTCAACCTCATTTCCCTTCCTATGCATAATGCATGCTTTCCAAGTTTCTGGACCACATGTGGTTCTCCTGACCTTGCAAACCTAGTGATAAGTTGTTGTAGTGCTTTTACTGCCTTGCTGCCGAGGAGAAGTTTCATGCATGTCTCCAAAAAGGTAGCAAGCATTGAAGGATCCATCCCTAGCTCTAATTGATCCTTACTATCTGAAGTGGAGGCCTCCGTGAAGCTTTTATTAGCTTCCATGAATGTCTCCTTCGTGTGTTCTAAATAAAAGTTGGGTTCCTTTGTAGGGGCCTTGCGAACCCACGCACTTTCTTCTAACTATTTCCCTTTATCATCCCCAGTGGTCACACCGCTCCTGAGCATCATGTTTACATTCAGGTCTTCTTCGCACAGCTCAGACCTCATCATCTGCAAATTGTGAGTCAGAGGGGGCTGAAGTACCCCTTTTTCGCGTAGTCTCGCTATCAGTGTAGGGCAGCCTTCTGCCTCATGATCAAACTAAGTACAGTAAAAACATGATGTCCTTGTCAGGTTTGTACAATCGCAGGCATAGTGCCCTGGCCCTTCACAAATATAACAAATTAACTGTCCGCAATTCCTTCCTGGTCCCATTCGACCTCAACCTCGATCGCGCCCCTAAAATCCAGCGTGCACCATTCCTGCATTTGGGTCGAGGGTTTGAATTTTGGTTTGCACACTGTAGGCAGGAATCTGATCCATCATTAGTTCGTAGCTTTTGTAGGTGAGATCATCATGGACTACCGACCTATAGAAGTTACAAAACAATTACTGGGACATCTGCATATACTTCTGCAATAGATGACAATTAGTGGTAGTGTGTTTTCCTCCTATCTGATAGATCCCACAACATAATGCAGGCACCGCTCTTGGTCCTGCCTATGCCTTAGGTATTAACGACATCGGCCCTCCTCCTTCGAAGTAATTTGTGAACACTGGACAATGGTACTTGTCATGTCCCTAGCCTTTGCATTTTATGCAACATACTTCCTCACGCGCCTCTAGCCGAGGTGTCTTGTCCTCTTTTAAACTCTGCATTTCCAGACACAGATTTTTAGTTGCACATGTATTTGTTGGACTCCTAGACTAGGGTCTTGTATCGGGGTCTCATGCAATCTCATCGCCATCTCCAAAGCTTCATCCTGGGTGTAATGTTTTTGCTGTGACAACGTCGTCCATAAGTGCAGTGTTAGTGATGCTACAAACTATCTATAGTGTTGTCCATCTGCCAACGTCATGTTGGCTTCGTGAATCATACCCTTTAGTCTTTGGTCCAGATCCTAGGGGGTCTTGCCCAAGAGCATCATGATCTCCTTAAACCAGATCATTGATTGTGTTTCTGACTTTTGCAGGCTAAATTCCCTATTCAACGTGGTCTGGATATATCCGATTCCTACAATTGGATGGTCATTAGAATACTTGATGTACCATGTTAATGCACGATCCTATGACGTGCTCACCAGCATAGCCTTCTTGATATTGTCATCCACAGCGCCCTGTGCTTCCCATACTGCTCTTACCATGAACCCGAATTGGTTCGGATTTCATTCCCCACTCGTCTGAATACTGGTAGTTTGATTGCATTCACCATATTGAACTGTGGTGGTGGAGGAGGTGGGGTGGGTGGAGATGGAGGTGAGGAGGGTGAGATGGGTGGTGGTGTAGGTGGAGGTGGTAGGCACAGAATTCGCTACCTTATCAAACTGACCGTGATTCTCAAAGAGACTTTCATGAGCTCTTCCTCACTTTCCGTTGAGGGGGAAATTAAGGGACTAGTTTCCAATTATTCACTACTTCTGCTTCTGTAGATATTCCTAGTTCACGTAGTCTCAAACATTAATTTATTCGCATAACCCGCTTTTCACACAATAACATATTAATCCAAGTGTTCAAAGATTTAGTATACTTACCTCGTGGTCCCTTGAGGAAACATCGCTCCACCGCACTGTAGCTGATGGTTGTATCTATCGCGAACTCAGTGATAAATCCTCCTATAATTTGGTCGAGCCAATGGTCCATAGCTCACGCGATCTCATCTCCTGATACTTCTAGTTTGCGCACTAATTCCAGAGTCTAGACGATTGTTTTGTCGAGCCTACACCTTCCCTAACTGTCTGCTAGCTTTGCTATCCATTAATATAGGTCACAAGGAAAGGATGCAAAGAAAATTTCATGGATTTCCATGTATGGGTAGAGCTCCAACCACTTCTCCTTAGATACTCGTGGATTTATGTTTTCCTACGCCATGAACTCGTGAATCTTCTTATCCAACCACCCTTCAATTCTTTCTTTGTGGGATTCAAGTGGCATGACATTAGAGATCCCTTATGCATATCCTAGTCTTGGCAACAGAACCATTTGTTGGCTTGTATGGGCCTGACCCAGGTTCAGACATGATTTAGCTAAGCAAATCCTAGTACTACTGGCCCTTTCGGCAACAGTCTACAGAGCGCGGACTGAGGTCTCACCCAAAGTAGTATGGGAGCATGCTAGAACCAGGTTTTCGCACCCTGGGGATGTCTAATGAGCTTCTGGCAGTCTGCGGTTTGACCTTGCATGCATGTCGCTATGCGCATCTATTAGTCACTCGCAACCTATGATATTGCCTTCGCACAACCCTATTTGTGGTGTAATCCATATTATACCCAAGTTCCTTTACTATTTACCTTGTTATTACCTGAGTACTTAACTTATTTGTGTAAGACTAGTGACAATTAACAGTATATCCAACAATCATATAAGTGCACGCGATAAAGAAAACAGTATAAATGTAAAGAAGACAATACAAAAACAAATGCACAGAAATTGGAATCAACTTCTCTTTACTATTCTTCATTCAAGATTACAGACTTGACATCACCCTGCGCACTCAGCTGCATGGGTCCGCGCACTCAGCTGCGGACTCTACCAGGTGTCTATGCACTCAACTACAGAGCCTCTTCCTACTACTATGACCCAATATACTTAGACTCTTACTCTCTTCTCTATATTCGATACTCAGCTGCTTTGCTCCCTTTACAACTTAAATCATTGCTCTACTCATACAATCCCATGGTCTGCGGACCATGGGTACGCTGACATGATGTTACATTACATTAAAATACTTAGGGCGAACAACCCTATGACTTAACCTATAATTTGCGCTCCACGCCCACAATTCGAGAAGTCTTACAATACATTTGACCAAAACTTGGGCTTTGAGCCACAAAAGATGCTGTGGGGGGATTCCATGCCCAATAGCACCATTCTCCTACCTTGCTATTCTTAGCTAACTATAGCACCCTTTTTATTTCCTAGTTGATTCTAGGTTGAATGCTACTGGTCAACATGTTCATGACTGGGTATACAAATGAGTCTATGAAGTCTTTGTAGGTAAATGCTATGGAAAATTTATGGACCAAGGGTGTCAAGTAGACCACTGATCTCTCTTTTCCCTTGTTATCAAACTTCTAGATACTTACAGGGAACTTGTCTACTTGGTAATATAAAAAAATATGAAACAACACTCAAGAGTATTTGAAAACTCTTTTACTAGGAAGTTTGGTGAATTGCTCATGTATTCGATGTGCAATGAACCGAGCATAATTGTACATGATAGCAGGAGGATTTCCTAGGGTAAAAATGGACAATAAGGCTAAGATTACCTCATCGACATGTTCATTTGAGGTGTATCCTAAGCTGCATGGGAGCATGGTGATTATGTGTCTGCCAGTCTCAGAAAGAATGGTGGCAGCATAGGGTGGATGTTAAATTGGAAACTAGGGCCAAACTCCATGTGGGTCGGCTTTTTTATGGAAGCTGATATTTTTATTGGATCCCTCTCGTCGAGAGGTGTAGGATTGATCCGAAGATCATCCGATTCCGATAAGTATTTATGGAGATATGAATTTATTTTGTTTATGTAATTATTATCAAGCCGACCAGCTCTTATGTAGGCTCTAGAAGCCCAACCGACGTGTCTATTCATCATCCTTGTTTTAGTATAAATAGATGAATATTTGATGTCATTTGAACATGCATTCTTGAGGTGATATCCTCCTCTCCACGTATTGGGTTTTTGGAGTAGGAGAGAGACACCATGAGAATATGAACTGACCTTGATGCCCTAGTTCTAACGCACAACAATGGAGACTCCTATAACGTGATGCCCTATACACAGCAATGGAAGACTTCTACACTTAGTTAGCATAAGGCCATATATGCTATTCATGAAACATGATGAATATGCTTCGTTGTGGAAGAGCCGCAGTCAATAAAGGTTGTAATGTTCTCGATGCAAAAAGATTAATACGCAGAATTCACAGGCCCTAATCTATGCAGTCAAGATGGCTCCCATATACGCAGAATACATCATCGCAGTCAATGTGTGGATGTTAACACTGGGTTCACGTAGTCACATGTGATATACGCAGTCAACGTGTGGGTTATACGTTGTTATGTATCAGACACAGTTACACTGTTATACGTTATCAATTCAAGCAATCATGTGCATTGGACTTTATAGTTCCCTATGCTCTTATCGAGGGTTTTCTTCTCCAATTATAATTATTGTGCAGAGTCGATAGGGGATTCGATCCAGAAACATGGTGCTTAAGTTTTTGAATAAGAAAGGATGGCGCACAGGGAGCCTCTGCAACATAGAAAATGTATGGAAAGCCGAACAGAAACACGAAGCCGAGCAGAAGAAATTGGAAGAGTTAAGAAAACAGATTCAGGATGAACGCGAATAGAGTGAGTTCCGTCAATTGCAGGAATAGGCTGGTCTCGTCCCTAAATAGGAACGTTTAGAGTTTCTATATGATTCTGGAGTGGCCGTGAGTAGAAGTAATTCTGAAAATTTCCCGTTGGGTAAGCCAGTGGAACCGCAGAATAATGAGAAGGGGAATGAATTGAGCATGTGGGTCTACATATATTTATGACAGAAGTCAAAATGAGGTAGCTGCAGACCATACGTGAAGAAGCCACAGACTCCTATGAGTATCCTCGAATGAAGAAAGCCAGATGTATGTGATCTGGGTACATCTAGTCTTGATGAGCTAAGATCACAACAGTTATAAACATTGAACAATGATCTCGATTTTAGTTGGATAAAGAAGATCTCATTGACGTACAGCTGCCTTGAAGCATTGGATGATGTTTATATATGCTGTAGTGATCACCTCTGAAGAAAGTAAGAGACAAGGATCATAATCTTACAGGTTCAAAGATCATCTCAGCCTCTAGGAACAATCATGGTGTGTAATCACTCATCAAAGCAGAGATGAGATCATTAGCATGAGTAGCATAATGAAGCATGTTGTCGATCATGGGCAGCATGATATATGGGTGACATGATGCATGAAGCATGGGAAGCTTGATGATGTATGATGTAGATTATGGGTAACATGATGTAGATCATGGACAACATGATGTATGGGCAACATGATGAAGATCATGGGCAGTACAGTGATATATGAGAGCATGAGCAGCATGATGATCATGGGCAGCATGATGGTGCTACACAGTGAGGTACAACAAATGGACGAGATGCAGCACGATGATAGGTGAAGGAGTCATCTTGAGAATCAGTTGAAGCAGAATGTCTTCAATTGATCTCATCATGATACGAAATGATCTATGCTAGATCTAGATAAGTCAAAGTATTTGACTTCTATTGCAAATGTACTCTCTCTCTCTCTCTCTCCTTCTCTGCTGAACTTTGAAGATAAAAGAAGATTTGATCAAAGGGTTTCCCCACACATTGTGGGGTTTGTCCCTGGCTTGCACCACATCCTGTGTCCTCTTGTCTTGGCTTGTCTTCTTCGCTTTATATTTATGTTCTATCTGCAATTTATCATAATGCTAATGTGATTTCTAACTGTGAAAATTTAAATAAATTGCTCTAGCATAGAACATACCTAATCTTAACATGGTATCAGAGCTGAGGTGAAGACAATGCCCAAGCAGGAGCGAAAGAGCAATCACCGAAGACAATTGGGACAAGACAAAAGGATCAATGGGTTCCTCATAATTCACCTAGGGTGAAGTCAAAGAAGAGAATGTTATCAGAATGGCGTAGCGGAAGATTCTGATGGTCCATCTTAGAATCACTTCATTGGGAAGTTCGGATATAAGGGTGGAAGGAAAGGCGGATGCCTTGTTTAAATAAGTTCGACCGTTATGCAAAGGAGTGTCTGAATGGCAAAGACACATCTCTTGATGAAGATAACAATAATTCCTGGGACATCTTCATTGATCAAAAGAATGACTGGTAATGCAGGTCATCAAGAAAATGGTTGACTCTTCCACGAAAGCAAGGAACCCTAAAATCTCTTTTATGTACCTGATCGAACTTGATGTCCATCTCGGAAATGGGAGTCAAAGGTTATAGGGTGGCACTTATCGATGGAAAGGTACGTGTTTGAACATAGATCTTTTAAATATGTTTTTGAGTTCAGGGTTGTATCAAGTTGCAGGACGTCCACTGGGGACCATGTCCATTGACTCAGCACCGTAGGTCTATGAGTCAGATGGTGACTTGGATGCCTGAATTCAAAAAGAAGCATAAAGATACATATCTGAAAAGTACCAAAGGAAAATATTATAAGGGGACCATTCCCCTCATGCAGCAGGTTCACAGGTTTGGAACAACCCGAGGAGTTTGAGAATCATGATCAAGGAATCTCATGTATACAGGTGGAAGAAAGCACTCTATGGCTTGAAGGAAAACACCTCGGGAATAGTATGAGAGGATTGATACTAATGCAGCTGAGATTCACTAGGAGTGAAACCGATCCAAACCATTACTCGAAGGTTGTGGATGATAAACCTCTCGTACCGGCACCTATGTCTGACAAGTGTAGACCCTCTCATTTATAGGAGAGAGAGGGAGTTGGATTCTGAATGTGGGAAGATAAGATGCAAGCTTGTGACTTCCTCGAGGATCTTAACTTTCAGAAGTTATATGGTAATGATGTCAGACTAGATTTGGGAAATGCCTCTGAGTTTAATAAACTCATTCGCGTTGATGTTCTTGGAGAACCTCCGTCCGGACATCTTTGTTGCAGTTAGCATGGTGAGCTCATATTTGGTTGAGCCTCACTAGATTGGTGCCAAGAATCTTCTAAGATATCTTCAGGGAACAATCTCTCATGAATTGAGATACACTGCCGGAAATATGAAACCACATGATTATTCGAATGATGAGTGGGCAGGAAGTATGGAGGATCACTAGAGCACTTCTCAGTGCTGTTTGGAATCTGCCTTGATATCCTGGATGAGCAGGAAGTAGAAGTCGGTAACTCTGAGCACCTCCTAGGCATAACACATTGTTGATAGTATGCCCTTCTGTGAGGCAGTCTGGTTGCTGAAGCTCTTCAGTGAGCTATTTGTATACATGATGAATACCACTGTGATTCTCTGTGACAACCAGAGATGGGATTTGATTATTGAGGAATCCTGTATTTGACAATTTCTCCAGAAGATAGACATCAATTACTGCCTTATCTGGGATATGGTAAGTCGGTGATCAAGGAGGCTCCATCACACTGAGATGATGTACAGGACAGAGCCCTGAGGAGAGATCAAATTTGTGATTTTCCCGAACGACTTGGAGTCATTGAGAGACCTTTGTAAAAGGGTCTTGCATGCTGCATACATTGAGCTCTAGGAGCTTTGGGGGGCTTGTAGTTCTATTGGAGCAACATACGACCACAAGGTGACTCACCCTCCCCTGGTGGTGCGTACTAAAACAAGATGATTCGCTCTCTTGTGGGACAAGATGATTCGCTCTCTTGTGTAGTAGGATGATTAGTTCTCCTGTGAGGCCTGGATTGATGTGTTCTCCATGGCGATTGTAGCAGGATTGATGTGTTCTCCTGTGAGGCCTGGATTGATGTGTTCTCCATGGTGATTGTAGCAGGATTGATGTGTTCTCCTGTGAGGCCTGGATTGATGTGTTCTCCATGGCGATTGTAGCAGGATTGATGTGTTCTCCTGTGAGGCCTGGATTGATGTGTTCTCCATGGCAGCCTGGATTGATGTGTTCTCCATGGCGATTGTAGTAGGATTGATGTGTTCTCCTGTGAGGACAGGATTGATTAAGTTCTCCTATCGAGGCTTCCTACCCATGTAGTCTGGGACTCATGGGAAGTACCTCTCATCAGATCAATGAGTAGGGACATGATGTTAGGGACCATAGTAATACCGATGGACACATCATTGTATCTACCATACTCTCTACGCTAGGACATCCTCCATTGATCTGGGATCAATGATACTGGTCTGGGACCAGTGGTAGGAGTTGTACATGCTATGACGCTGACTTCGGGTCAGCTGAGACTGGTATGGGACCAGTGGTACATACTCTGAGACTGACTTCGTGTCAGTGCAGTACTGGTCTGGAACCAGTGAGAGTGGTACATACTATGACCCTGACTTCGGGTCGGTTGAGACTGGTCTGGGACCAGTGGTACACTCTCTGAGACTGCGATACTGGTCTGGGACCAGTGGTAGGAGTGGTACTTACTATGAAGCTGACTTTGGGTCAGTTGAGACTAGTCTGGGACCAATGCTACGCACTCTGAGACTAACTTCGGGTTAGTGGAGAATGATATGACTCATTCTTGATCAATTCTTCTTCTTCATAGGCCAGCGGAGCGGAGCAGAGCAGAGCTAGCAGAGCCAACAGAGCTGAGCAGAGCAGAGCTAGCAGAGCTGAGCAGAGCAGAGCTAGTAGAGCCAGCAGAGCTAAGCAGAGCAGAGCTAGCAGAGCCATCAGAGCTGAGCAGAGCAGAGCTACCAAAGCCAGCAGAGTTGAGCAGAGCAGAGCTAGTAGAGCCAACAGAGCTGAGTAGAGTAGAGCTACCAGAGTCAGCAGAGCTAAGAAAATATCGGTAGAGTAGTGCAAGGCACTGATGGCAGAGATAGTACAGTCGGACTTATGGATCAATGGATGGAGTTCTCCCTAGTTGAGAGGGAGTGTTAAATTGGCAACTAGGGCCAAACTCCATGTGGGTCGGCTTATTTATGGTAGCTGATATTTTTATTGGATCCCTCTCGTCAAGAGGTGTAGGATTGATCCAAAGATCATCCGATTCCGATAAGTATTTATGGAGATATGAATTTATTTTGTTTATGTAATTATTATCAAGCCGACCAGCTCTTATGTAGGCTCTAGAAGCCCAACCGACGTGTCTATTCATCATCCTTGTTTTAGTATAAATAGATGAATATTTGATGTCATTTGAACATGCATTCTTGAGGTGATATCCTCCTCTCCACGTATTGGGTTTTTGGAGTAGGAGAGAGACACCATGAGAATATGCACTGACCTTGATGCCCTAGTTCTAACGCACAAGCAATGGAGACTCCTATAACGTGATGCCCTATACGCGACAATGGAAGACTTCTACACTTAGTCAATGTAAGGCCATATATGCTATTCATGAAACATGATGAATCTGCTTCCTTGTGGAAGAGCTGCAGTCAATAAAGGTTGTAATGTTCTCGATGCAAAAAGATTAATACGCAGAATTCACAGGCCCTAACCTATGCAGTCAAGATGGCTCCCATATACACAGAATACATCATCGCAGTCAATGTGTGGATGTTAACACTGGGTTCACACAGTCACATGTGATATACGCAGTCAACGTGTGGGTTATACGTTGTTATATATCAGACACAGTTACGCTGTTATACGTTGTCAATTCAAGCAATCATGTGCATTGGAATTTATAGTTCCATATGCTCTTATCGAGGGTTTTCTTCTCAAATTATAATTATTGTGCGAAGTCAATAGGGGATTCGATCCAGAAACATGGCGCTTAAGTTTCTGAACAAGAAAGGATGGCACGCGGGGAGCCTCCGCAACATAGAAAATGTATGGAAAGCCGAACAGAAACACGAAGCCGAGCAGAAGAAATTGGAAGAGTTAAGAAAACAGATTCAGGATGAACGCGAACAGAGTGAGTTCTATCAATTGCACGAACAGGCTGGTCTCGTCCCTAAACAGGAACGTTTAGAGTTTATATATGATTCTGGACTGGCCGTGGGTATAAGTAATTTTGACAATTTCCCGTTGGGTAAGCCAGTGGAACCGCAAAATAATGAGATGGGGAATGAATTGAGCAAGTGAGTCTACAGAGATTTATGACAGAAGTCAAAATGAGGTAGCTGCAGACCATACGTGAAGAAGCAACAGACTCCTGTGAGTATCCTCGAATGAAGAAAGCCGGATGTATGTGAACTGGGTACATCTAGTCTTGATGAGCTAAGATCACAACAGTTATAAACATTGAACAATGATCTTGATTTTAGTTGGATAAAGAAGATCTCATTGACATACAGCTGCCTTGAAGCATTGGATGATGTTTATATATGCTTTAGTGATCACCTCTGAATAAAGTAAGAGACAAGGACCATAATCTTACAGGTTCAAAGATCATCTCAGCCTCTAGGAACAATCATGGTGTGTAATCAGTCATCAAAGCAGGGATGAGATCATTAGCATGAGTAGCATAATGAAGCATGTTGTAGATCATGGGCAACACGATATATGGGTGACATGATGCATGAAGCATGGGCAACTTAATGATGTATGATGTAGATTATGGGCAACATGATGTAGATCATGGACAACATGATGTATGGGCAACATGATGAAGATCATGGGCAGTACAGTGATATATGAGAGCATGAGCAGCATGATGATCATGGGCAACATGATGGTCCTACACAGTGAGGTGCAGCAAATGGACGAGATGCAACACGATGATAGGTGAAGGAGTCACCTTGAGAATCAGTTGAGGCAGAATGTCTTCAACTGATCTCATCATGATACGAAATGATCTATGCTAGATCTAGATAAGTCAAAGTATTTGACTTCTATTGTAAATGTACTCTCTCTCTCTCTCTCTCTCTCCTTCTCTGCTGAACTTTGAAGAAAAAAGAAGATTTGATCAAAGGGTTTCCCCACACATTGTGGGGTTTGCCCCTGGCTTGCGCCACATCCTGTGTCCTCTTGTCTTGGCTTCTCTTCTGCATTTTATATTTATGTTCTATCTGCAGTTGATCATAATGCTGATGTGATTGCTAACTGTGAAAATTTAAATAAATTGATCTAGCATAGAACATACCTAATCTTAACAGTGGAGTATCTGTAGGAGTATGGTGGTCTTCAATGATGAAAGTGTAGAATATTTTCCTTATATTAACCAAGTCTAATTTGATGCATATGTCCAACAGGTGTCCATTGGATATGGGGGTCTAATTAGGGCTAGGTTGGACTTGCTATGTTTGGTTGATGGACACTGGTGTAATGGTGAATAACAACTGCTGATTTGTAGCAACAATAGCCCTTTGGCTAGGGATATAACATGCATGACAAAAATGTACAATATTAGGGAATGGGTGAACTTCTAGGAATAGGTATTTGGGTAAATTGGATTCCCAAAGGTGGATGTCATCTACATGGTTTAGAAATTTGTCCTTACTCCAATAGTGGAGTTTCAAAAGGTGGGATGGAGTAGCAATGTCTTTTATTTGGAAATCCCTATTTACTAGTGCCACATGGTCAATGTCAATGTGAGGGGTTGGCACAGGTCTCATGTCCAAAGAGGTCTAGGCAGCCATTTTAGCATGAAAGGTGGGAATTGGGCTTGTACAGGCTATAGCAACGAAGTTTTGAAAACTCAGGTGCAAAGAGAGGGTAATTTGTAATTTGCAAAAGAGGGGTTTGGGTGTTTAGGTGGAAATACTCTCAATTTAGGGGAAAATTAATTAAATTGAATTAATTAATGTTTTAAATAACTATTTATTTTCAAATTGAGAGGGCCATTCTGGTTTTTTCTAAAAAAAAGCCAGGATTTGATGGTATAGGCTGCAAATTGGTTTCAATGGTGGTTGTAGAGGGTACGGTTTCTTTAGATGTGCACTAGATGCTTGAATTTGGCGTTCGGAGCGTGTTCGAGAGGTAAACGGTGGTGAAATTTGGTTGCAGAGGCTCAGGGTGGCGCAGGAAAGCATAGGCAACATTCATAGTGAAAATGAGCGAAAAGAGTCAAAATTGGTGTCTTCGGCCTTTTAAATAGAAACAATTACAATTTGGCGAGGAATTCATAATGAACAATGGATGGTTTAGCTTTTTGCAGGGAGGCAGTTTCAGGGGCCATTGCACCACTTTAGGAATGTGGGTGGTATTTGCTTGAGAGCATGTTATTTCACCTGGAGTTGCCACGTAGAAAAATGGGGCCCGAGCAAAATCATGAATCTCATGTGCTCTTGGGCTGGTAAAGGTCGGAAAGGGAATGAGCGCGGTATGGATGTGTGCTGCCAAATATGGGGGTGAGAGATCTAACGGTGTTCACCCGATGAAGCTGATAGAGGGAAATCAGGGTGAAGATTTGCAGGGCCTAGGGGATTAATTACAGCCAACTGTAATTAATTAATGAATAAAGTGGGGGTTAAAAATATAACGAGTGGGTTAATGGAGTGGGACTAGGGTTAAATGTGGCGGTGTTTTCTTTAACTGCACCAAGGGTTGGTGGGTTAATAGGTTTATGTTGGGGACATATAAATCGGGGAATTAATTAAATAATGCGGGAGGAAATACAACTTAGGATAAAGGATTTTTATCGGGTTTTATAGGTTTTTATGGAAATTAATAAAGGAGAATGTGATTTTTTCAATGGAGAGTGGGTTTCACACTAGGGAAAAGCGGTTTTAAGTAGGGGAATGAGTTTTGGAGTGTTATTTTCTAGGAAAATGTGTGAAACCAAGAAGTAAGGTTCAAAATGAAGGGAATAGGGTATTTTCATAAGGAATGATGGGATAATGGGGAAATTAGGAAATATGTAGTGGGGGTGAAATGAAGCGAGGGGAAGTTAATCAAGTAAGATTGTGAACATCTTTTCACTCTCATAAGCGCTCCTACACACTGAAAAATAGTATTAAGCATGATAAATTTTCTTATGATTTAACAACCTTATACATCTGCAACCTTTCTTCTACCTACCCTTTACTTATCCTAACATTTTTTCTTCAATTCAGTGGGTGCATTTAAGCTAGCATACCCTTTATTTCCTTTTTCTTTTGTCAAACAAACTATCTAACTCTAACTTTATAACTTCCAATCCCTTAGATTAAGCAGTTGAGCAAATTTTATTTCTCTATCTAACTATTGATCTACCAAGGTTAAGCTGTTTGGCTAGATCTTTATTCTCTATCTATAAACATGAAATTTAAAACATGAACTAGTCAAGATTAAACTTTTTGACTATCATGGGATGAGGTATTTATGAAAAGTTGCACACAACCATTATTTTGCCAGTAAAGTTAAAAGTAGTGGCACTTGAATTTTCACACTTTCATGATTTATTTTTGTTTGGGGTTCATATTTTTTTTATTTTTTTGATCTTTTCTTATTCTTTTTGTCCTTTGATATTTCTTTTAGGACATACCCTCTTTATATTTTTTAATTTTTAATATGGAAAACATTTTGTAGAAAGAAAAAGTATGTACAATATTATATTCCATGTTGGAATATTATGGTATTCAATGTGACTCTTTTATCATATTAAACCTAAGGTTATGTGGAAGATGTCTTAGATCTAGTAACCCTAAACCTTAAAGGTCAACCATCTTTCAAGGATGTGGTAAAAGGAAGGTTTGAAAGAAGCAAAATTATTGTTCAAGGATGTAGTAAACCTACCAGAGGAGAATGAGAAATACTCAAAATTTCATTCCGAAGCAGTTATATGTAGATTTAACAGTTTCTGCCCCAAGAAGGAGGATTTACATAATTGGATATTTTCCACTTGGATTGAAAATTATGATATTTACTTATGCTTGAGGGGAATTTTCTAATGTCAAATTTGGTACAACAAAATATTTGGATTACATTTTAAAAGAAGGATGATGGTTTTGGGGTAGTGTGGATCTTTTTATGATCCCATGGTTTTTCGTCTTTGATGTAAATACCATGATGATATCCAAAATCACTGTATGGGTTATGTTACATAACCCCCACTACGTTTTTTTGCATCACAAACTATTAGAAGGACTTAATAATTCTTTGGGAAAGTTCCTAAAGGTGGATGCGGATAGAGTCACAAAAGGACTTTCAATTTTGGAAGGATTTGTGTATAGGTGGACCTCAATAAAGGTTTACTTGATCAAATTATTATGGTCCATAAGAAATTGTATGGTCTCATTCTATAGATTGTGAAAATATGACATTCATATGTTGTATTTTTCTTCAAACCAGAGATCTTCAAAACTCGTGTTCTTAGGCAAAGAAAGACCCTAAAAGAAAAATAAGACAAGACCAAAAGCCAAAGGAATGCCAGTTCTGAGATTCACAGAATGATGAATCAAAGGAAGAAGTAACCCCCAAGAATACTACAAATATTGTTGATTAGAATTCCCAAGAAATTACAGAGAATAGATCGGTGGAGAAGGTAGTTGTGATGGTGTTGAAGCCCCGAAAATCAGGTCTAAAACAAGGGGATACCCGCCCGGTCTGGACCTTGGTTGGCAGCTCCTTATCCGTTTGGTATAGCGAGTCCAGCTGGGGATATGGAAACAGTTTCCCAATCTATGAGTGTGTGTGTGTAGAATTTGATGTTCCTGATCTAACAGTTCCTAATTAATATATTCTAATTCTAACTTTTAATCTAATGCTATGCTATTATAATCTAATAAGCAACAACATCTAAGTCTATACTAACCCGGGATGCAATTCTTCTATTATGCGATATAAAAAGATTTCAAATAACAACTGGTAATAAAGATCATTCAGCTATTATGAGAAAAGAAATTAATAAGGATGAACCACTTCGCATAAAAAGTTAGACGAAACATTTGTGAAAAACATATCGCATAATGAGGTATTCATACATTAAGCATAAACAAATAGCTATCACCATATAAAAGTGCCAAATGATAACTCAGGCATTCATGCAGTAATACATAAATAACTAAAAACTATGTATCACATTAACACATAAGGAGAAATGGTTAAGAGATAAAAGTACCATTTATAACTAGTCCTACTCATGAGCTTCGAGCGACAATGATTTATCTCTCCTTGCTCTAACATCCACTAAGAGTATAGAAGTGTAACATCAGTAGCAAATATCAAATGCAAACATCAAAAAATCCTGTTCCATTCATTCATCAAAACCTCCTCGGAGGGTGCAAAAGTGCATGTTCTGAGGAAAAGTTTTTGATAAATTTCTGGACCCTTCTCTAAATGGATGAGAAGGGTTTAAATACTACTAACTAAATAACTTATTTACAAAAATTTAGGATGCAGTTTAAATGACCGTCCTGTTTCTATGAAACTAAAACAAAAATATTTCTAAAATTAAATCTAATATCTAACTATTTCTGCATTTTCTCCTTAACGTTGCAAGCATTCAGTATTTGCTTGAGTAGAGTCGGCTAACTGTCTTCCACTTTTGTTTGAGCTAAGAAAACAAAATTGGCAAGAGCTGGCATCATCTTCTCAGCAAAATCGATGATATACTTGAGAGTCATCCACTGACTATGTGGCTTTACCGTGTATGCCCAGTAATAATCCCATTTTAACCTGGTTAACCCTTTGGATTGCTTCTACCTTTTCTTTAGCTTTATGTTTCCAGTTTGTTTTTATCATTTCTTTTGTGCAATTTTCGGGCTTGCAGGTGACTAAGCAGTTAGAGGCTTTCCTTCTCGAGCAATTTTCTCAGCGATGCACGATTAGCGCCAGGCACTAATCGTGCATCGGAAACTGCCTCCGTTCTTTGATCTGGGCTTCTCTGATGCGTTTTTCGCCTTTCGTGCCTATCTCTCTTATCAAGTATAAAGCTCCAAATTTGTAAAAATAATGCTTTTGCGAGCTCTTGACTCTGAGCATTAAACTATATGTTTCTGATATCAGCATCACTCAGTACCCATTTAACCATGGCTGTAAATGAAAGATCTGTAATGGATGGCTCAGCAGCATTCTGTGAATCTGCGGCTCTGTTGCATGCGGTGTCTGTGTATAAGGGCGCCTTTTCTCTGTCTTTGAACATTGGAGCCTTACCCTTTTCCCCATAGTTTCCTGCACATTGCTTTGTGTAACTTTTGTTCTTCGTTCCTGGAATTCATAAGTGAGGAGAGAGTAGTGATAATAAATAATGACAGGAAAGCTTTAAATGCCACGGATATGTAAAAACATGCCACCTTACGTGAACTGGCTCTCCGAAAAACACAAAACCATATTTTATTAACAACTGGCACATAACTCATTAATCATCATTAAAGTGTGTAACCAGTTCTTGGTTTATGGAAAATCTTCTTGAATATTGAGCGAGGAAAATCTGCGATGGAATGTTTCTGTGATTTGTATCGCAGTATCGCATATCACTGTATCACATTACCGTAATTTCATTGTGTTGTTTTATCACAAGGTTGTTTGATCGCAATATCGCAAAGATCGCATATCACAATATCACAAGATCGCAGATCGCTTAATCGTTTAATCGTTATGTGTATTTTATGCAATTTTGCGACATGCGATATGCGATATCGCATATTGGCAATTTTAAGGTTTTCCAACGTGAGTGTTTAAAAATGCATGCGATGCGATGGAGTTCGCGTCACAATCTCATTTTATCATTTTGACTCATAAGAAGATAGCCTATCATTCTTTGCGCGATGTGATATTTCTTAAGGAGTGACACATAAGCACTAATTGATTTTTTTTTAATTTTTTGACTAAGGGTCCCCACTTATATAGTATTATTGCTAATAGTAAATAAGGAGGGGGGTTGTTGGTGGCCACAACAATTGGCGATTCACTTGTAAGAACCAGTTATCTCTGTTTTCCTATTGAATTTTCTAAACTTCCAAAATAGAAAAATTTTCAGAAAGTTAAACTTTATTATGGAAAGATAAAGTACATTATGCTCTAATCTGTTAATGAAATTTTGTTTCAACTATTTTCAACTTTGATTATTTGCTTCCTCAAGCTAGGCCTTGTATTTACATCAGTCACTACTTGGTTTGTAAAAATTTAGAAAGTGTTCTCTGTAAACCAGTTTTAAATATGCTCATTTGTCGTAGGTAGAGCCTCTCCTGCCAGCAGGCATTTATAGCCTCGACAGGGTTACATGTTACCCAACAATGATCCTGTATCCTACTTAAAGTAGCGTACAACTTTGAAAGAAGAATCCATATCCACACTTATTGCTTTGATTTTCTTTTTACTCTTAAAGAACAATGTCTTGGTTTGGTAGCCAATTTATGACACAGTCATTCACTTGATTTATAACTTTGCTGAACAAGCTGGCTCGTGATGAGACCCCTTGTCTTTTGATTGCAACAATCTTGAGTCATTGCCCTATTATGGTGTACAGTATTTGGCAAAGTCAGCAAGTTATAATATTTGTGATTATGATAAGCCAGCTCGTGATGAGACCTCTTATTCTTTAAGATGAAGTGTACCCTTGGATTGTTCCTCTGAAAGTTGTGATCTCCTTAGCAGGGAGGAAGTCATTGTTTCCTTAAGATAGCTCTGGACGACAATAATAGAGTTTTTTGGAAACAGTTGTTCTACATAGAATCTTTATTTTTTTATTGATACCTTTCATTGTACTGACATAAAACAATTTCTTCACAAAATGTGATTTTCATCAAAGTTTATGAAGTTGAAACTAGTATCATATCTAGCCTAGAATCTTTAACTGTATGTATCAATAATAAAGATCAATTTTCCAAAAGATTTGCTATTTATACAAGCGAAAAGTTCAAAATCTGAAAGAGAATTGGTGTCTTTGTTCGTAAATTCCTAATGTAACCACTCACAACTAGTTTTATTATGAAAAGAAAAAAAAACTACTCTACAAAAATAGAAGAATAATCTTCTATGGAAAATATTTCTTGAGAATTGGTCTGTTAACAGGCAAAGAGTCTCTCTTACCTGCTAAATCCTGTAACACAAACGTTGATGGACCTATGACTTCTACAATTTGAAAAGGAACCAGCCACATTCTTTGAAATTTGGTATGTTTTCCTTTTCCTTCATGAGCCTTGTCCCATTTTAAAACTAAGTCTCCCATCTGAAAATATTTCTTGGTCATTACTTTTGAATCAAAAGAGGATTTTACTAGTGCTTGATGATGAGCATGAGTTTTCTTAGCCTGTTCTTGTTGTTCTTCTAATTTGATTATTTCCATTTGTCTTAGCTGTAAGGAGGAAGTGGGTACTTCATCAATGTATTAAACTAGAGACAAAGAGGGAATTGCCAAATGAGTCAGAAGAACCACTTCTTTCCCATAAACTAAATTAAAGGGAGAAGTGCCAATAGAAGATTTTTGCATTATTCGGTCTGCCCATAAGGCATATATTAAAGCCTTGTGCCAATTTTTATGATTTTGGTCAACTATTCTTTTGATAATCCTGATTAGGTTTTTATTTGTAGACTCAGCTAACCCATTGCCTTGTGGGTAATAATTGGCCGAATATTTAAGTTTGAATCCTCTTTTAAGTGCAAATTCAGTCATTGCATTTCCAGAAAAGTATGAAGCATTATCAAACATTAAAGCGGAAGGCAATCCAAATCTGGTGATTATAAATTGATCTATGAACTCAATGATGTTTTCAGCATTAGTCGTCTTGAGGGGAACTGCTTCTACCCACTTAGTAAAATAATCTGTTGTTGTAAGGATAATCTATGCTGCTTAGAAGAGTGAGGAATGATCTCACCTATTATGTCCAATCCCCATTGACTGAAAGGTTGCTCAATGTTACCGGCTATAGTGGCAAGGATGGCTTCTTTTGTCTCCCAGCAGTTATTTGGCAGACTTGACATTTCCTTACGTAACTGTGCGAGTCTTTGAATAACGTGGGCTAGTAATACCCTGCGTGCAAGGTTTTATGTGCAGTAGCATCTCCAGCATAGTGTCCGCCTGCTAGCCCATCGTGGAGTTCCTGCAAAACTTTTTCAGCTTCAGATTTCTCAAGACATCTAAGAAGAACAGAATCATAATTTATTCTAAAAACAATATCATTTATGAGCTGATATTGTTTGGATTTCAACCTTAGAGCTCTTTTCATAGTATGATCGAGGTGTGAAGGAGCATACCTGTTCTTAATATAATAAATAATATCAGCGTATAATGATTCGACATCGTTTAGGCTTACCTATCACATTTGTACCTCTGCAGATGGAATTTCAGAAATTTGCGACGCTCCAGCCAACATTTGCAAAAGCCTTGACCTCTTACAATGCTTGCTGGTTTAATCTCAATGTCATATTCATGTAAGGCAGTAACCCAATTGGCCCTTTTCTCCCCCACATCCTTCTGTACTAGAAGATTCCTTACCACTGGAAACGGTACTATAATTTTAGTATGGGTTTTGAGTAGAAAAGGTCTGAAGTATTTTACTCCTTTGAAAACAACGTAAGCCTGTTTTTCTGCATCTGAATAATTTAATTCACCACCCTGTAAATTTGAACTGAAAAAAGCAATTGGGGCTCCCACTTTTTCTTGATTTGCTTGAGTGAGTATTACAACATATGACCTATCTAAGGCAAATGTATATAAAATAAAAGGCTCTGAAAAATTCGGAGTTGCTAAAGATGGAGGATTAATAATAGCTTGTTTGATCAGGTTGAATGCTTCGTGTTCATATTAGCCCCATTTAAAATTTGAGTTCTTTTTTATCATGGCTTGCAAAGGAGACACGATTCGTGAAAAATCTGGAACGAATCTCTTTAAAAAGTTGATCTGACCAAGGAACGATTGCATGGCTTTTTTGTTGTGAGGTAAGGATATTTCATAAATCTCTTTGATTCTATCGGAATCAATGTGAATACCAGATTTTGACACTATGAATCCTAGAAGTTTCCCTTCACTTAATGCAAAAAAGGATTTTTTCGGGTTAAGTGAAATTCCATACCTTAAACACCGTTGGAAGATTTGTTTTAGATCCCTAAGATGGTTTCTTCGTTTCTTGGAATATACTGTTATATCATCCAAATAAATTACTACAGATTTATTGACTAAACCTTTGAATGCGATGTCCATGGCTCTCTAAAATGTGGCACCAACATTAATCAAACCAAATGGCATCTTTCGATATGCATATGTGCCCCATTTAGTTATGAATGTGGTTTTTAATTGATCATCAGGATGTACCAACACTTGATTGTATCCTGAAAATCCATCTAAGAAAGACATTAATTCTGAACCCACTACTGCCTGCAATATTTGTTCCATAGGTGGTAGAGGAAAATTATCTTTTTGGCAGGCCTTGTTAAGGTTTCGAAAGTCAATGAAAATCCTAATGTCTCTGTTTTTCTTTCTAACAGGTACCATATTGGAGATCCATTTAGAATGTTTGACGGGAAAGATTATTCTAGTTTTCAATAACTTATTGAGTTCAGTTTTTATCTGCTTTTCTAAATTGTGGTGGATCTTTCTCAACTTTTGTTGGACAGGTTTTTCGTTATCGATCATTGGAATAGTATGTTGGATGATGGAAGTGTCGTATGTTTTGATTTTATCATAATTCCAGGCAAAAACATTTTTATATTGTCTCAAAAGATGAATATATGCTAATTTTGCTCCAGGGGCTAGGCCAAGACCTAGATTAATGTTTTGTGGTTTGGCATCGGTTCCTAGGTTTACTAATTCGTAGTTCAAAGTTGAACTTTGGAGTTTTTAATTGGTAGACCTTTTAAACCGATCTTTTAAATCATACAAGTCTTCTAACTTGACTACCGACTTAGGTATAGCATTGTTAGTGATATCTTGTTGCAATTGTCGATCATGTTGGTCTTCGTCAATTATTTGATTAGAGTAGGATCCTTCAGATGTGAGGAAATTTACGATACTAGGATTGTCGTTGAATACTCTCCAATTTGTGATGTTATCAGGAATGGATGGTCTAAAGATTAATTCTATTGAGAATCTATCTGGACTAAAATATTCTAAAGGAATAAGCTTAGAAGCTACATTAGCCAAAAGGTCTGCACTTGCTTTTTGGAGTCTGGGAATTGAAGAAATATTAAATGCTATAAAATGCTCAGTTAGATCTTGAACTAAAGATTGATAATGTTTTAAATGACCTGATAAGAAATGTATATTATTACATACCTATCTGACCACAATCTCAGAGTCTCCAAAAACTTGAAGGTACTTGACGTCTAACCCGATTGCTTTGTACGACTCTTGGACCAAAGCCTCATATTCTGCTGTATTGTTGGTGCAATCAAATTCGAGTTTGCATGTTAGCATAATTTTATCTCCTTCTGGACTAATTAGAATGCATCTTGCTCCTGCTCCTTCATTAGATTTATAACCATCAACAAATAATTTCCAAAACAAAGATTTATTTACAGGACTATCTAAAAAATTGATACATCTTGAACTATCCGTTTGAGAAATTTTTTTGACTTGGGACAAAATAGAATGTTCTAAATAAGGTGACCTATGAGCATTAAAATTGTCGAGGAAAGAATCTACTGAGTAATTTCCAATAATGCTACTATTATATGCTACTAGTTCATTTTCCCCCTCTAGCTCCGTTACTATGTACTTCTGGTGTTGTTCTCATTCAACTTTTATTTGATTTGGTTTACCATTGTAGGGTAGCCACATGTGCAACCAGTCAGTTGCGAAGTATCCATGAAGTTTTTCTGACCAATCCATGCTAAGAATTAAGCCATAAAATTCTGGAATATCAGCAACTAAAATGTCAATAACTTGACATACCTTTGGGTTGGATGACAACCTTATGGTTACTTGATTTAGTTCGCCAATCACTTCGACTTGAGATTGATCTAGTTGAACTATGCGCACAACGGATTTCTGTGGTTGAAGTTTATCTTGGCACATATGGACTTTGGAAATATATTCGATGAAGCACCAGAATCCACTAAGCAATTGTGCACGTTTTTATTGAAAATTTCATAAGTAAGGAGAAATGGGGGAGTATGAGTTCTCGATCTTCCTCCAATTAAAGTGATGTCATTTGGATCAATCTTATTGGTCACAATAGTTGGAGGTCTTCCCATGTTATGGGAAGCTTGAGAAAGTACAATGGCAGGCAAAGGTGCAACTGGAGCAACATGTAATTCTTTCAACATTATCTTTTGTTGATGCTTTAACTTGCTCAATTCGTAAAGAGTGATGTTGGCCCTAGTCTTTTTCATATCTTCTATAATATTGTACTCCATTTCATCTAAAACGATCAGCGTTTTAGATGTAGTTGATGCATCTATTTGGACTGGGCCGGTTTGAGACACTTTAGATATTGTCTTCTTTGTTGCGACTTTATCCTTTATTGGAGAGCTTATGCTCTTTGGCTTAGGGATAGTTTGGGGAGGATCAAGCTGATTTTTACTTCGTGTGCTAACTGGGAATACTTCTTGATCTTCTTCTCGTGGGAGGATGAAATCCCACATTCCTTGTAATTCTACAACTTCTTCTTCATCAGTTTTCCCTTCAGTGGCAATTTCCTCTTCCTCTTCTTCGGATTCAACATTCGAAATAGCATTGGGTGGCTTTGAATCCATTGAAGGGCCTCTTTTAAAAGCTCTGTAGGGCTTTTTTGAAGAATTTCCTACTACTTTCTTCCTGATATCGACCATTTCATTGGACATGGTCTTCACAATTTTCTGCAATCCTTCCAAGTCGAATGGATCTTTTGTTTGTTTCTTCTTGGAATCTTCCTTGAAGGTGACTTTCTTGGATTTCCGTTCCTCTATCGCAGATTTCTTCTCAAGGGCTATTATATGTTTCTCTACTGTTATTGCTTCTTTCATGTTTTCGGCTAAGGTCATTTTATTAGCCCTGTCTACGAAGATTGCTATGTTTGATGGTAAAGCAGTGATATACCATTCACTTCGTACTTCTTCGCTGGGCTTGGAGGCAGTAGGAATTTTGTTTAGGATTTTATTGAACTGTAAATTGAAATCTTTGATAGGCTCTCTTGACTCGGCCCTAAGGTTAGATAGGTCATTGATTAGCATTGTCGTAGACCTATCATCACCAAAATTGGTCAGGAATTGCTCTTGGAAGACATCCCAACTAGTGATAGATCCAGAGGGTAATGAGAAATACCATGATCCGGCTGTTCCTTGTAGAGTATAAGGAAACAGTCGAACAACAGCGTCTTCATTAGTAACCCCATTGAGATTAATGTATAGCATAAAGTTGTTAATATGTTCTTATGCTAGCATGCCTGCTTCAGGATTAAACTTAGGCAGCCATTTCTCAGTATGGGCCGATATTTGACTCAAGGGTGTAGGCATTAAGACTGCCCCAGGGTTATTCCATGCAGATTGGGCCATTGTTGAACTACTAACAGAGGAAAGTACAGAAGATGATCCTTGCGGTTGGGAAGATGAGGATACTACGATTGTAGATGATTGAGGAGGAGTTGTGGGGGTTCCAATGGATGGATGGACAATGATCTGAAGTGGAGGAGTGGATGGTTGACTTCACGATGAAGAGGTTGAGATGGATGATGATGATGAAAGAGTCTCACTATCAGACTCTTTAGGTGATTTCCTTGCTCTTTTCCTTGTGGGAAGAGGTAATTCGGTTGGTTGAACACCAAACTTTTCACTCTTTAATATGGTCAGGGGGTGAGCAAGATTATATTGCGAAGTCATGCTGTCTTGAGATTTTTCAGATCTTTGAGGAGAAATAGAAAATTGTTGAAGTTTGTGAATCAGAGATTCGACTTCAGGAGGTTCTATAGTAGGTTGTTTTGAAATGTCAGGGTTTGTAGCAATGGTTGATGCTCCAACGACTTCTAACTCTGGATTTAAGTGTAATGAAGAAGTCGGGGGAGATGGTGAGGGCGATTTACTCTCAGAATGGTATTCAAATTTAGATTTACTTTCCATTCATAGTTCAGGCCGTCCTTCTAGCGCCAAATATGTTGAAGCCCCAAAAATCCGGTCTATAACAAGGGGGATACCTGCCCGGTCCAGACCTTGTTTGGCAGCTCCTTATCCGTTTGGTATAGCGGGTCCGAATGGGGATATGGGACCAGTTTCCCAATCTATGAGTCTGTGTGTAGAATTTGATGTTCCTGATCTAACAATTCCTAATTAAGATATTCTAATTCTAACTTTTAATCTAATGTTATGCTATTGTAATCTAATAAGGAGCAACATCTAAGTCTATACTAACTTGGGATGTAATTTCTTCTATTATGCGATCTAAAAAGATTCCAAATAACAACTGGTAATAAAGATCATTCAGCTATTATGAGAAAAGAAATTAATAAGGATGAACCACTTCGCATAAAAAGTTAGACAAAACAGTTATGGAAAACATATCGGATAATGAGCTATTCATACATTAAGCATAAACAAATAGCTATCACCGTACAAAAGTGCCAAATGATAACTCAGGCATTCATGCAGTAATACATAAATAACTAAAAATTGTATATGACCTTAACACATAAGCAGAAATGGTTAAGAGATAAAAGTACCATTTATAACTATTCCTACTCATGAGCTTCAAGCAACAATGATTTATCTCTCCTTGCTCTATCATCCACTAAGAGCACAGAAGTGTAACATCAGTAGCAGATATCAAATGCAAACATCAACAAATCTTGTTCCATTGATTCATCAAAACCTCCTCGAAGGGTGCAAAAGTGCATGTTCTGAGGACACGTTTTTGATAAATTTCTGGACCCTTCTCTAAATGCATGAGAAGGGTTTAAATACTGCTAACTAAATAACTTATTTACAAAAATTCAGGATGCAGTTTAAATGATCGTCCTGTTTCTAGGAAAATAAAACAAAACTATTTCTAAAATTAAATCTAATATCTAATTATTTCTGCATTTTCTCCTTAACATTGCAAGCATTCAATATTTGCTTGAGTAGAGTCGATTAATTGTCTTCCGCTTTTGGTTGAGCTAAGCAAACAGAATTTGCAAGAGCTGGCATCATCTTCTCAGCAGAATCGATATATACTTGAGAGTCATCCACTGACTATGTGGCTTTACCGTGTATGCCCAGTAATAATCCCATTTTAACCTGGTTAACCCTTTGGATTGCTTCTGCCTTTTCTTTAGCTTTCTGTTTCCAGTTTGTTTTTATCATTGTCTTTTTTCAATTTTCGGGCTTGCAGGTGACTGAGCAGTTAGAGGCTTTCCTTCTCGAGCAATTTTCTCAGCGATGTGCGATTAGCCCTAGGTGCTAATCGCGCATCAGAAACTGCCTCCGTTATTTGATACAGGATTCTCTAATGCATTTTTTGCCTTTCGCGCCTCTCTCTCTTATCAGGTATAAAGCTCAAAATTTGTAAAAATAATGCTTTCGTGAGCTCTTGACTCTGAGCATTAAACTGTCTGTTTTTGATATCAGCATCGCTCAGTACCCATTTAACCATGGTTATAAATGGAAGATCTGTAATGGATGGCTCAACAGCATTCTGTGAATCTGCGGCTCTGTTGCATGCAGTGTCTGCGTATAAGGGCACCCTTTCTCTATATTTGAACATTGGAGCCTTACCCTTTTCCCCATAGTTTCCTGCACATTGCTTTGTGTAACTTTTGTTCTTAGTTCCTGCAATTCATAAGTGAGGAGAGAGTAATGATAATAAATAATGACAGGAAAGCTTTAAATGCCATGGATATGTAAAAACACGCCACCTTACGTGAACTGGCTCTTCGAAAAACACAAAACCATATTTTATTAACAACTAGCATATAACTCATTAATTATCATTAAAGCGCGTAACCAGTTCTTGGTTTATGGAAAAACTTCTTGAATATTGAGCCAGGAAAATCTGCGATGGAATGTTTCTGCGATTTGCATCGCAGTATCACATATCGTTGTATCGCATTACCGCAATTTCATTGTGCTGTTCTATCGCAAGGTTGTTTGATCGCAATATCGCAAAGATCGCAGATCGCAATATCGCAAGATCACAGATCGCTTAATCGTTTAATCGTTAT